>OX459098.1:5511807-6111807 GCA_949775045.1 Metridium senile
GATGATGATGATGATGATGATGTATTTACAGTTAGGGCTTCAAAGTGACTTGATGTAAAAAGCAAACGATAGTTATGATGATGATGATGATGATGTATTACAGTTAGGGTTCAAAGTGACTTGATGTAAAAAGCAAATGATAGTTATGATGATGATGATGATCGTATGTTGACAATTATAATAATGGCCATTGTGATGATGATGATAATGATGACTATATTGCTACTGATAAACAACCATTGTTATTAAAACAAAGAAAGTAAGAAAAATCTATTGTAAAAATGGTTGGCAAATTAGCATCACAATACCAACACTATAATAGCCTCCACCTATAGTAACAATGAAGATCAAAAATATTTTGATGATGAATATGATGATAATAATAATGATATTGATAATGATGATAATGAGGATGATTAAAGTAATGATATAATATATATACATAAGGATAATAATAATTATTATTATATAAATGATAATAATAGTAACGTTATCATAAATATTTTGATGATGATGATGATGTTGATGATGATGATGAATATGATGATAATAACGATATTGATAATGATGATAATGAGGATGATAATAGTAATGATATAATCATAGACAAGAGGATAATAATAATAATGGTGATAATGATAAAAATAGCAACAATAATGATGATAATAATAATGATGAATGTGATGATAATGACAATCACATATAAGAACTGTATCTTACCTTCATTATTATTATTATCCAAGAGGATAATAATAATAATGGTGATAATGATAAAAATAGCAACAATAATGATGATAATAATGATGAATGTGATGATGATGACATTCACATATAAGAACTGTGTCTTACCTCCTGCTTAGACACAAGGCAAAGAAGTTTAAACAGTCAGGATCACAGCATTTGACCACCTCCGCCAGCATATCAACTCTCTCATGTTGCAACCACTCTTCTAGCCACTACAAGATGAATATATAAACATTATGAACAAAACAAAATAATGTAATGCCAAGTGTATTAAACAAGCTAAAAGGTCAGCATAAGGGCTTGGGAAAAATACAGAGGATACAGACACTCCCCTCGGGGTTTTTCAGTGACTGTTTACAATTTTTCTTATGTTACATGGGGAGGACTTATCGGACTGCTAGAAGCAGTTTAGTGAGTGTGGATTAGTGTATGCCTCTGAGACCTAACTGTTGTACAGGAGACAATCCCCTACTCTTTGCGAACAGCACAACAGGATCTTTAACGTCCACCTTACATGTATATAGGATTAGAGTGAAGACAGACTAGCTGGACCTATGCTTTTACCTCCTTATTCGAGAAGACATGAAGGTCTAATTAACCATTTGCAGATTCTATTACAAAGGCAGCACCTTCTCCTCAATTATTTTAAGACCAACTATTGGAGTGGTTGGCTTAAAAAACAAGAGATCTGTATCTGAAAACTCTATTGTGTTCAAACATGAATACAATCTATCCAGTCAAGAAAAATAGCAGGTTGCCATATACACCAAAATCAAAAAATGGCAACCAAATGCAATTTGAATAACTACAGTACTGTACTGTTCGTGACTGCCTAGGATCTCATACATGTGAACACTATGTTGTATTCCAACGTGAACATGATACTAGACAGCCCACAGGGAGCCCAAACTAGATAACCATGCTGTCTTATAAAGCTGTGAAGTTTCAAGTCATTTGGCCCGGGGCACCATTGAGCAATTATTGCTCTATACATATTGGGTTATTGTGTATATTTATAAGATCACCATATATTTTTGTAAACGATAGGTGATATAAATATTTGTAACACTGTAAAAAAATGGTAACTTTCGTAGGGCTAAAGCTCAAAATGTCAGTAAAGTTATTAAATTACCACTTTTTACGGTGTTACAAATTTCATTATCACTAGTATCAATCATATTGTTGTATATAAGGCTAATAAGATACAGAACACAGATACCTAGGAGGTATCCACAGGTACATAGGGTGTCACCTGCATGCATATCTGGAGTTGGTCTATATATATCCATACCTGGTTTATTTGATTCAACTGCATTTTAAAATATTTTGAGAGTCTACTCCTTCTGGGTTTTAGTAATTTTGTCCCTTGGTGTCCTTGCCACCATTTTGACGGTTTAAACGTAACAGGGTCTGACCCAAAAACCTTCTCCTGATCAACACCTCTCCTCGCACTTTTCATGACGCCAAGTTTGGCAGTGCCAGTTTCGTCTGGGAAGAAATTTCGTGTGCTAACTTTCCGTAG
The DNA here is from genome assembly GCA_949775045.1 of Metridium senile. NCBI lineage: Eukaryota > Metazoa > Cnidaria > Anthozoa > Actiniaria > Metridiidae > Metridium > Metridium senile. The sequence goes on from OX459098.1 coordinate 5,514,074, forward strand.
AAACGGTGGAGCGTGTTCGTGTCGCCTTAAAGGATAAACTCCAACTTCAGTAGCTGGCGTAACAGCAAAGCTAGCTAGAGGAAGGTCATTTTCTTGTGAATAATGGTCAAATTCGATCCCTTCTTCAACCGCTACTTCGTGATAACAAGCTTCGTAATTTTCATCTTCAACTTCGACAACTTTCTCAAGTCTGTCGAACTTCGGAGTTTCTGTGGACTCCGCTAAAGAAGGAGTAGTTTCTTTAGAATCGTTAGTTTGTGTTTGGGAAGGAATTAAACCACGATAGCGTAGAAATTCGTTGTTTTCAACCATGCTTGACATTGTGTGAACAAATCTCGGTTGTAAGAGCTTTGTAGGGTAGCCTTTAAGTTGTGCCACAAAATCCCTGTGAAAAACAGGCTCTAAAGATGTCACCAGAGTACGAAGCTGACTTTTGGAGCATTTCTCGGTCATACTACATAGCAAAATGCGTTGTTGCCACGGTCGCCAACTTGAGAACCACTCGCTGACTTTCTTACAAAGTTGTTTTTTCGAGAACAAAGTGCTGACTTTTTCCAAGTCAGCGTACATTAAATCAATACTGGGTAGTGTCAAAGGCTTGGCGAATGCTCGGGATCTCATTTCCTTCCTTGTCTTTTTAATTTCATGGCGTTTTAGTTTGATATTTGGGAGTGTTTTGGACCCGCTAAAATGAGCATCGCGGGCCGCCATCTTGACTTTTTGTATTCCTTCGAGCGTTGCTATGATACGACCTCCATTCACGATTAGGCAACGGGCTTCCTCTGTAATTAAAAGGGGAGCCCAAAAACCGTATAAGAGAACGAATGAGTGTATAAAATAACTGACTTTTAATTTACGCATTAAAAGACCCATTGGGTCGAATGGACTATAGACGTTTTCACACTTTTATCATGAACATAATCGTTCTCCTCTCCCTCCCTGGTCCGGTAGGTTTCAAGTTGGGGGGAAAGCGAAAAAGGAAAAAAAAAAAAAAAATTACACCAACAACAGCAGTAAAAAAAAATAGCAAGAGAAAACATTCACGGCAATAATTCTTTTTGGAACAAAGCTGAATTGATTGCCCTATTTGAAATATAAAAAATACTACACATTTTAAACATTTCTATTGTATAATTGAGAAAAGAAAAAAAAATTAATAACCGCCAAACCGCTAATTCAAGTAAACCTCAAAATCAGTTTTCCTGGATTTTGTTGTTTTTGTTGTTTTAAAAACTGCAAGCATTTTATCAACGGATAAATTAAACGCCAAGATATAAACTTTGGACCAGTATTTTAGCGGGCGTAGACCTAATAACTTTTTTTAACAAAAACGTCCCACGTAACATTGTCACTCAGTAGTATTAAATACCTTGTGGTCTCATCTAGGATTAATATGTTGGGATTCTAAAAATAAGAGAAAATTTATTTAATATAAACTTATCATTAAACGAGAAACACGTTTATAAATGTAATTGCCAGACTTATTTTTGTCATTTGAGGAATATTTAGGTACCACAAGCCAAGCCAAGCCTGGCCGAGCTTGAGAATAGTTCGGCATTTAGGACATGTTCATAAATGTCTGTCTTTATTCAACGTTTTTTGCCGAAGACATGTGACACCGCCATCTTGAAATGCAGCTACTGCCAATGCGTGCGAGCTCGCGCTGACTTCCAGGTTAAATCAAGCGCATTAGAGCGTGCGCAATGCAACAATGAAATCCTCGAGGAAAACGGACAACATCGCGAAATGGCTTGTATGTTTCTTTGGATTGGTTTACTGCTCAACTTTGCTGTTATGGGTAAGCAAATTAAACTAGCTGAATAAAAAAGCAATACGTTTAAAGTAAACACAGCTATATCATTGACTATACGTTTTCGCGGGCGAAGGAAAAGCCGTTTGGACACAATTTCTTTCCAGTTAATTTACGTCCTTAGTTTTCGAGCCACCTCAAAGAAGACTGTTCATTTCTTTGAATTGAAATTTCTACTTTGTAATAATGTACCATGCAAGCCAGAGTTTTCTCATTTTATTACTTGTTGCTCTTATGCAACTTGTAGTCTTACAGGAAATTCTTCAAAGAGATATGTTGAGAATTTACAAATTAGGCATATTTCGCTAGTGACAATTTGCAGGGAAACTGGCTCAGTAGTAACATCGGAGAATATTTCAACTTTTCTGTAAGTTTTAGTTTAGTGTTTTGTATCAAGCATCCTTTGATTAGTCACAACCTTTAGTTGTTGCAGTATTTGGATATGGCCGTTTGATTCTCTTGTTTGTTATTGTCAAAAGGTAGTTTTATGTATGGGGATATATGTTGTGTTAAAATTTGAAATGTTTTGTTGTTGTTGTTGCTGTTGTTGTTGCTGTTGTTTAATTGTTTGATAGTTTAACTATTTTGCTTTTCTATTTGTTGTTGATTTTCATGGTTTTGTTTTCGTTGTGCGGCTGTGCGTTAAGTTTTTGAATTTAGCACGAGCATAACAATTTGGTGAGAGCGCGCGCGCGTGCTGCAGTAGCCGTTCTCTTGCTGCGCACGCACATAGTTTTAGCGCGCCATTTTCTAGAACAAAGCATGATGAGAAACTGATTACTTGTACTACTTATGCGCGCTAAAATATTTCCCAAAATTATTTTTTTCTGTTTTCTTTATAACAGCTGCAAGCATTTTAGCAACAGATAAATAAAACGTCAACAAAATTAATTTGGAATTTATTTTAGCATCGACTAAAATCAGATGTAAAACGAAAACAAAAGTATACAAAATGTAACAAGAATGTCCGCAATAACCAGAATGCTCTTTGCTTTAATTTGCAAATTATAAGATGTGGGCCATTCTGATTGTTTAAATATTTAAACCACACACATATTCCGAAAGTATATTGTTAATTATGAATTACTGGACGACAAGAACTTGATATTAAAGAATCTCATTAGAAAAGATCAACCAACCAACGAACGTACATTGGCTCTGATTGGGTCGGACGTTACCCCGAAAACCTGGTTCATACTAGCGACATAAGCATAAGCAACATACGCAGACTCAGTGAAGCATTTCTCTACTGGGTGTGAGAAAAGAGAAGTGCAGCTAATGAGCGAGGCCCAACTGAGTCTACGCATGTTGCTTACTGGCTTATGCCGCTAGTATGAACCAGGCTCTACAATACATATATGGTTACGGCAATGCCACAAAATATTATTAATAATAATAATAATCATTATCATTGCAACAGCCCCATTTTCATCATCAAACTTGACACAGCAAAAAAAAAACTTCTCGTCTCAGTGTTGGTTGTGTTGTTGGATGTAGCCGAGAGGGCTGGCAGTCAATACATTCTATATACTGTATCTGTAAGGCCAAGTAAAAAAAATTAAATGTTTATCATCCCCGCCCGCTTCATTTTTTGGGGCCGCCTGATTTTTTTTACTATTTACTATTTGAAAAATCGGAGCGAAAAACAAGCAACAGGCGTTACTTTCAGGCAGGCTAAATCATAAAACGTTAATAGAGTATTGAATACTGAGCCCTATTGACGGTTCTTATAGTGCATCATGTTGTTGTTACGATTTATAAAACATATACCAAAGTTGTGTTACAACTATCCTATCCATGTGGTAAAGTCAATAAATACACCTATTTGCCATCTATACATTTATTTTCTTGTAAGAAAAGCATTAAATTGAAAATAATAAAAAATCAGAAAATAACAAAAAAATGCGCCCGCCCGCTCTCTTTTTTAAAGAAATCCGGATAATAAACATTTTTTTTTTTTTTTTTTACTTGGCCTAATAATCCGTTTGTTTTACTTTCAGGGTCAACTGGTCTTCGATGTTATTCCTATTCATGTTCCGATTACTCAAGCTTACCAGGTTTTCCTGTTGTAGGATGTTATGATCCCAAGGCGACCGATTGCAGTGAAAACCAAGATCGCTGTATGACATTTAGGTACGTTCAGGCTCCTTCCTAAACAGAAGGTGAACATTCGACGAAATCTGAAAAACCGCACCGAAAAAATCGACAAAAACACCAAAACTTCACAAAAATTCAACGAAGACGAAAGCTAGCAAGTTTTGTGATTTGCTAGGCAGGCTCGGTTACAAAAGATTTACTTAGATGGTGAATTTGAGCTACCTTTTACTTACTCTTTTGTATTTTTGTTTACATTTTAAGAAAAAAGCGATGAAAGTCGTCCAATTCAATCCTTCGTTTTTTATAGAGTCTGTACAAATGTCAAATTTGTGTGCTCGATCACTTAACTTGTTTTTTTTTATTCGCGCATGCGTGGTTGTTTGACCGCTGTGTTAGTTTGGGGGCCGGGTAGTAAAAACCGCAATTCCGCACAAACATTCCAAGAAATCCTTAAAACCGCCCCAAAAAGTTAACGAAAACGGTAGAACTACGAAAAATATATAATCAATCTATTTTGGCAAGGAAATGAAACCGAAAAATTCACGTTATCTAGTACCGCTTTACTATTCGACAAAAGGCGCATTTGCACAGGTTAAAAAGCCTTCTAAATAGACTGCGTTTACTCGGTACCGGTCAACCTCGATTTTGCAGGTCGGATATTTGACCGGTTAGGCGTCCAAATTATTGAACATTTAGCGCGGTCCCGTGTGAACGGAACCCGTAAGCGGACGTTTTTTTGACCGGTCAAAAATTTGTCCGGTAACGTGTAAACGTAGCCTTAGCCTCTTAATTATTCACAAATTTTAAGCAAAGCACGAGACAATGTTATCGCTTTACAATAGAAATCACAATTAAATCTACTCTGAATAGAGGCTATCCCTGTATACAAATGTACCTTTTGTCAAATAGAATTGCAGTGCTAGTTAACATGAAATTGGACTATTAATCGTGGAGCACAAAATGCCTGTCAAAAATTGAAATGCTCAAAATATCGTGCCTATAGGATAGAATTCATAATAAAATTGAACAACTATTTAGAGTGTACGCCATGTTATAAAGCCGAACTTCTTATATAATGCTTAAACTAATATAACTATTATTTTGAAAAAAAAGGAGTTTGTTAACATATGGATCATGGAACTGTAACGCCCAGTTCAGACATCGTACTTTTGTCGAGTCGAAACTAATTGTAATTGCCTTTGAGTCAAGGAAGCAGCTACAAAAAAGCCGATAACTACCATATAAGATATTAGCCATCATGCAGTTTACGTAGTGCCAGCAGAGTTAATCTGGTGCCAGGAGACGATGTGTGTTAAGTTTGGTCTACATGCGAGAGGTCCCAAGTTCGATTCCCAGTGACCTCGCATCCTTGTTTCAACTTCTCTTCTTAATTTCCGTGTAGCTTTAAGTAGCTTTAAATAGCCATAAAAAGGAGCACTGATGGATAGAGGAAAGTAAAATGAGCGCACCGTTTGCTCTCTGGAAGATCAGCTTCGGCTGAAGGGACTTCCGACGTAAAATACTAGCTATTCTTTACTTTACTTCCACTAGTTTAGGCCGGGGACAGCAGCGTTCGAACTCCAAGCCTTTTAGATTAGAAGCGGTAAATGTATATAACTATGCAAAAACATTCTTGTTGAAGTTTGTTTTAAAACATTTAAGATATAAAATGAATAGGTACATTATTTGTCTCTTCTGTGTGATTGTAAAGACCTTTGAATATCAAGGTGTTTCATTTTCTTTGAAATTAGGTACAAAATCGCTGAATATTGGCCGGAAGAACAAAGATACATATACTCGACCGAAGAAACTCGATCGTGTCTTTCACGTAGTACTGGACAATGCCTACTTCCCTATGATTACTGCGAAAGAGTAAACATAACAGGAGATGTAGTTACTTGTGATGTTGGATGTTGTCAAGAAGATCTTTGCAACAACGGATACGTTCCGCCTCTGCCTCCAAGGCTATCAGGCAAGTGCAAAATCCTGCAAACGTTTTATTCATAAGTGGTTACTTTTAAGTAAAAATAACTTATCTATGCACCCACAGTTATTTACCACATAAACGACTGAGAAGTGGTTACTCAAATAACTGAGTAAATCGATGCATCCACAGTTACTCACTGCAAAAACGATTGAGTAGTGGTTACTCAAATAACTGAGTAAATCGATGCACCTACAGTTACTCACTGCAAAAACGATTGAGTAGTGGTTACTCAAATAACTGAGTAAATCGATGCGTCCACAGTTACTCACTGCAAAAACGACTGAGTAGTGTTAACTCAAATAACTGAGTAAATCGATGCAACCACAGTTACTCACTGCAAAAACGACTTGTTGGTAGTTACTCAAATAACTGAGTAAATTGATGCATACACAGTTACTTACTGCAAAAACGATTGAGTAGTGGTTACTCAAATATCTGAGTAAATCGATGCACCTACAGTTACTCACTACAAAAACGACTGTGTAGTGGTTACTCAAATAACTGAGTAAATCGATGCAACCACAGTTACTCACTGCAAAAACGACTGAGTAGTGTTTACTCAAATAACTGAGTAAATCGATGCAACCACAGTTACTCACTGCAAAAACGACTTGTTGGTAGTTACTCAAATAACTGAGTAAATTGATGCATACACAGTTACTTACTGCAAAAACGATTGAGTAGTGGTTACTCAAATATCTGAGTAAATCGATGCACCTACAGTTACTCACTACAAAAACGACTGTGTAGTGGTTACTCAAATAACTGAGTAAATCGACGCAACCACAGTTACTCACTGCAAAAACGATTGAGTAGTGGTTACTCAAATACTGACTGAGTAAATCGATGCACCTACAGTTACTCACTGCAAAAACGACTGAGTAGTGGTTACTCAAATAACTGAGTAAATCGATGCAACCACAGTTACTCACTGCAAAAACGACTTGTTGGTAGTAGCTTATAGATTAATTCTACGTATACCCAACAAATAACATATAAAATACTCCTGGAAGCTAGTCTAAACTGTGACAATCCTCAAACCTGTGGTACCCAGTGTAGGGGTTTATTATTTGCCACATTTAATTCTCAGATGACATTATCTTCGATTGTTTTAGGGTCTGATCTATCGTGTTACTCTTGTGACACGACAGATGATTCAGGGACAATCTCTGTGAAAGACTGTGATCGACCTGCCATTAAAACATGTGGGATTTCCAATGGCATGAAGCACGATCGATGCATGAGTATTGAGGCTGTGTCTAACAATGGTGGCAACAAAGAAGTTATCAAGAAGCGTAGTTGCAGTCATGCATTCCACTGTAGATTTGGCTGTAGATTTCTGTATTCACCAAGAGGGACGGTGGAAAGTTGTACCATGTCGTGTTGCTATGGAAAAAATTGCAATTTTCCAGGTATATGCTAACCTTCTCAGTAGAAGTTAAAATTATTGAGAATGCCCGGGGTAAAGAACATGCAATCAATACCCCTGGAGTTAAATTATCGGGTATGTAATAAAATTGCCGGATATATTTGCAATGAGACAGATATGTTAACCTTACCAGTAGATGATAAAAGTATTGAGAATACCTGGGGTAAAGAACATCCAATCAATAACCCTGGAGTTAAAGTATTGGGTATGTAATAAAATTGCCGGATATACACTCAACGTTGTTAGCCAGTCAACAAGAAACCTTTTTGAATTAACCATCATTTTGAAATGCTTCCACAGTTGCATACACGTTTTGAGCATCAACAGGGCAAAACCCTGGAATTTTGCACGGGACTCAGCTCTATACTTAAGTTATGCCTAATTGAAAGAACATAAAAAAATATATTTTGTATCAAAAAGTTCATTTTTTAACGTACAAAAAAATAGATTTTCGTAGGAGTTTTTGTACGACTTCGTGCGGGTTTTGAAAGCACTAAAAGGACAAAATATCAAGGTATTTCTTTGTCTTTTATTCAAAACTATCCATTTTGTGTTTTCGAATGATTTAGTATTATCCGGCATTTGTGCTTGATATAATATGAAAAAAAAAACTATTTTCTTTGCGATTTTTTTTTCATATCGCTACCGTTTTCGCACATTTTTCTTCAAAATCTCCATTAAAAGCTGATTATCTCGAAAACAAGCTCGAGACAACCCATTTTCTATTCATTTGGAATCAGCATTAAATTTCACATTAAAAAGTCGTAGTTTAAAGAAAATTTTAACATTATTTCCAAAAGTAGCCAGTCAACTTAATGCAAAAACGATTGAGTAGCAGTTATTTATTTTTATCTTGTCAATTTTAATTAGTAAATAGGGATGTGTGAGTAGTGGTTACTAAAATAATATGGACTAATTCTATACATATATATTTTGTTAAGAATAGACCTGGTATCTTTTCCAAATCCGGTTTAATAGCGATTTTCAAGAATGTAATTAGTACAATAATTGTTTAACAATATTTTAAGATATCAACGAATGTCTGAGCGGGCCTTGTCAAAATGGTGGAGCTTGTGCTGATAAACCCAATGGTTACCAATGTACTTGTGCAGCTGGTTACAAGGGAAGCAACTGTGAAATCGGTATGTTTTCTAAATCCAGTTTAAAAGCAGTTCCTAAAAGGATGTAATAAGAACAATAATTGTCTATGAATATTTTCAGATATCAACGAATGTCTTAGTGGGCCTTGCCAAAATGGGGGAATTTGTGCTGATAAAGCCAATGGTTATCAGTGTACTTGTGCAGCTGGTTACAAGGGAAGCAACTGTGAAATCGGTATGTTTTCTAAATCCAGTTTAAAAGCGGTTCCTATAAGGATGTAATAAGTACAATATTTTTTTATCAACATTTTTAGATATCAACGAATGTCTGAGCGGGCCTTGCCAAAATGGGGGAATTTGTGCTGATAAAGACAATGGTTACCAATGTACTTGTGCAGCTGGTTACAAGGGAAGCAACTGTGAAATCGGTATGTTTTCTAAATCCAGTTTAAAAGCAGTACCTAAAAGGATGTAATAAGAACAATATTTTTTATCAATATTTTTAGATATCGATGAATGTCTGAGCGGGCCTTGCCAAAATGGGGGAACTTGTGCTGATAAAGTCGATGGTTACCAATGTACTTGTCCAGCTGGTTACAAGGGAAGCAACTGTGAAATCGGTATGTTTTCTAAATCCAGTTTTAAAGCGATTTCTAAGCATGTAAAAAGTATAATGTTTTTTTTTTTTTACAATATTTTAAGATATCAACGAATGTCTGAGCGGGCCTTGTCAAAATGCCGGAATTTGTGCAGATAAAATCAATGGTTACCAATGTACTTGTGCAGCTGGTTACAAGGGAAGCAACTGTGAAATCGGTATGTTTTCTAACTCCAGTTTAAAAAAGATTCCTATAAGGATGTAATAAGAGCAATATCTTTGTATCAATATTTTCAGATATCAACGAATGTCTGATCGGGCCCTGCCAAAATGGGGGAATTTGTGCTGATAAAATCAATGGTTACCAATGTACTTGTGCAGCTGGTTACAAGGGAAGCAACTGTGAAATCGGTATGTTTTCTAAATCCAGTTTAAAAGAGATTCATATTTTAAAGCGATTTCTAAGCATGTAAAAAGTATAATGTTTTTTTTTTTACAATATTTTAAGATATCAACGAATGTCTGAGCGGGCCTTGTCAAAATGCCGGAATTTGTGCTGATAAAATCAATGGTTACCAATGTACTTGTGCAGCTGGTTACAAGGGAAGCAACTGTGAAATCGGTATGTTTTCTAAATCCAGTTTAAAAAAGATTCCTATAAGGATGTAATAAGAGCAATATCTTTGTATCAATATTTTTAGATATCAACGAATGTCTGATCGGGCCCTGCCAAAATGGGGGAATTTGTGCTGATAAAATCAATGGTTACCAATGTACTTGTGCAGCTGGTTACAAGGGAAGCAACTGTGAAATCGGTATGTTTTCTAAATCCAGTTTAAAAAAGATTCCTATAAGGATGTAATAAGAGCAATATCTTTGTATCAATATTTTTAGATATCAACGAATGTCTGATCGGGCCCTGCCAAAATGGGGGAATTTGTGCTGATAAAATCAATGGTTACCAATGTACTTGTGCAGCTGGTTACAAGGGAAGCAACTGTGAAATCGGTATGTTTTCTAAATCCAGTTTAAAAGAGATTCATATAAGGATGTAATAAGAACAATATATTTTTATCAATATTTTCAGATATCAACGACTGTCTGAGCAGGCCTTGTCAAAATGCCGGAATTTGTGCTGATAAAGTCAATGGTTACCAATGTACTTGTGCAGCTGGTTACAAGGGAAGCAACTGTGAAATCGGTATGTTTTCTCAATCTGGTTTAAAACGGTTCCTATAAGGATTTAATAAAAACATTAATTTGTTTACTTATCAATATTTTCAGATATCAACGAATGTCTGAGCGGACCATGTCGAAATGGGGGAACTTGTGCTGATAAAGCCAATGGTTACCAATGTACTTGTGAAGCTGGTTACAAGGGAAGCAACTGTGAAATCGGTATGTTTTCTAGATCCGCTTAAAAAGCGATTCCTAATCATGTAAAAGTAAAGTATGGTCTCGCCCTAAGCAGTGATAACACAAACTGAGAACAGGCGTCTCAGTGTACATGAGAAATATGGAGGACTTAACGGACTGCTATATGGAGGCGCATATTGCTGCCACGCAGTTTACAATCATGAGTACTGTGGTTAGTATATGGAATCAGCCTCCAAGACCAGACTATTGTGCCGGGAGACAATCCACTATTCTTTGCGAACAACACAACCGGATCTTTTACGTCCATGTTATATAGGATTAGAGTGAAAGCAGACGGGACCTCCGGCTTTACGTCCTTATCCGAGAACACGCAGCACATAGAGAGTAAAGTGTATTGCAATTGCCCAAGGACACAACGCAATCGCCCGGGCCGGGAATCGAACCCAGACCAGTTGGCCCAGAATCCGATCCACTGACCACTAGACAATCACGCCTCTCTATAAAAATAATGTAATAAGTGCAATGTTTTTTATCAATATTTTCAGATATCAACGAATGTCTGAGCGATCCTTGTCAGAATGGTGGAGCTTGTGCTGATAAAGTCAATGGTTACCAATGTACTTGTGCAGCTGGTTACAAAGGAAGCAACTGTGAAATCGGTATGTTTAAATTTCTAAATCCGGTTTAAAAGCGGTTCCTATACTGAGGTAATAAGAACAATAATTTTTTATCAATATTGTCAGATATCAACGACTGTCTGAGCGGGCCTTGTCAAAATGCCGGAATTTGTGCTGATAAAATCAATGGTCACCAATGTACTTGTGCAGCTGGTTACAAGGGAAGCAACTGTGAAATCGGTATGTTTTCTCAATCTGGTTTAAAACGGTTCCTATAAGGATGTAATAAGAACATTAATTTGTTTACTTATCAATATTTTCAGATATCAACGAATGTCTGAGCGGGCCATGTCGAAATGGGGGAACTTGTGCTGATAAAGCCAATGGTTACCAATGTACTTGTGCAGCTGGTTACAAGGGAAGCAACTGTGAAATCGGTATGTTTTCTCAATCTGGTTTAAAACGGTTCCTATAAGGATGTAATAAGAACATCAATTTGTTTGCTTATCAATATTTTCAGATATCAACGAATGTCTGAGCGGGCCATGTCGAAATGGGGGAACTTGTGCTGATAAAACCAATGGTTACCAATGTACTTGTGCAGCTGGTTACAAGGGAAGCAACTGTGAAATCGGTATGTTTTATAAATCCGGTTTAAAAGCAGTTCCTATAAGGATGTAATAAGTACAATAATTTTTTATCAATATTTTCAGATATCAACGACTGTCTGAGCAGGCCTTGTCAAAATGCCGGAATTTGTGCTGATAAAATCAATGGTCACCAATGTACTTGTGCAGCTGGTTACAAGGGAAGCAACTGTGAAATCGGTATGTTTTCTCAATCTGGTTTAAAACGGTTCCTATAAGGATGTAATAAGAACATTAATTTGTTTACTTATCAATATTTTCAGATATCAACGAATGTCTGAGCGGGCCATGTCGAAATGGGGGAACTTGTGCTGATAAAGCCAATGGTTACCAATGTACTTGTGCAGCTGGTTACAAGGGAAGCAACTGTGAAATCGGTATGTTTTCTCAATCTGGTTTAAAACGGTTCCTATAAGGATGTAATAAGAACATCAATTTGTTTGCTTATCAATATTTTCAGATATCAACGAATGTCTGAGCGGGCCATGTCGAAATGGGGGAACTTGTGCTGATAAAACCAATGGTTACCAATGTACTTGTGCAGCTGGTTACAAGGGAAGCAACTGTGAAATCGGTATGTTTTATAAATCCGGTTTAAAAGCAGTTCCTATAAGGATGTAATAAGTACAATAATTTTTTATCAATATTTTCAGATATCAACGACTGTCTGAGCAGGCCTTGTCAAAATGCCGGAATTTGTGCTGATAAAATCAATGGTCACCAATGTACTTGTGCAGCTGGTTACAAGGGAAGCAACTGTGAAATCGGTATGTTTTCTCAATATGGTTTAAAACGGTTCCTATAAGGATGTAGTAAGAACATTAAATTTACTTATCAATATTTTCAGATATCAACGAATGTCTGAGCGATCCTTGTCAGAATGGTGGAGCTTGTGCTGATAAAGCCAATGGTTACCAATGTACTTGTGCGGCTGGTTACAAGGGAAGCAACTGTGAAATCGGTATGTTTTCTAAATCCAGTTTAAAAGCAGTTCCTAAAACGATGAAATAAGAACAATAATTGTTTATGAATATTTTCAGATATCAACGAATGTCTTAGTGGGCCTTGCCAAAATGGGGGAATGTGTGCTGATAAAGCTAATGGTTATCAGTGTACTTGTGCAGCTGGTTACAAGGGAAGCAACTGTAAAATCGGTATGTTTAACAAATCATGTTAAAATATATATGCATAAGTATGTACTGAATACACTTTTTGCACTGACAATCCTCAAACCTCTGGTACCCAGTGTAGGGGTTTATCTATTTACCACTGAATTCTCAGATGACATTATCTTCGATTGTTTTAGTGTCTGATCTATCGTGTTACTCTTGTGGAACGACAGATGAGCTAGGGATAATAGCACCCACGAAAGACTGTGATCGACCTGTAATAGAAAAGTGTATGAGTTCTCATGGCATTAAGCACGATCGATGCATGAGTATGGAGGCTGTGTCTAACAATGGTGTCAACGAAGAAGTTATCAAGATACGTAGTTGCAGTCATCCATATTATTGCATTAATGACTTTGTCTGTATATCACTAAATGCAAGTGGAACGTTGGAAAGTTGTACCATGTCGTGTTGCTTTGGACAAAACTGCAATGGTCCAGGACCAATTGATGTGCTCACTGGAGACTCAGCTAATATGTTAACTTACCTAGAAGAGGTTAAAACTACCAAGAATACCCGGAGTAAAAACCATCCAACAAATACCCCTGGAGTTAAAGTATCGGGTATGCTTGTATTTAAATTGCCGGGTAAACAGGCAATTCAAATAATTATACAATAATACTATCATGCCTCATTTATACGATTTATAAATTTTAAATTTTTTTGTCCCACTTGTATCTTCTTCAGCATTCGCACTCAACTAAAGGCTCGCGTGTATACTAGAAATTACATAATATGCCTCTCGAAACCATTGTATATGTATAACTAGTATTTATAATTTGCGAACTGGTGATGAGAATAAAAATATAATAATTTCTCTCTACCAGGGGCCTACCTGTCATGCTACTCCTGTGATAGTGAAATGAATATATTTGGATTGGAAGTTGCTTATGCCGATTGCAAGTATCCTATCAGACAAACATGTAGCTACATAGACGTTGGTGGAGTTCGACAAAAGCATGATCGATGTTGGCGGCTAAACGTGGATTGGGTAAACGAAATAGACCCAGCTAGACCAATCAATATAGAGTACAGAAACTGTTCTTTTAGTGGCTCACATTACTGCGACGAGGACCATATATGCAAGACTTTTAACAAAAGTGGAGCGTTGGAAAGGTGTGATGTTTCATGCTGCGCTGGAGAGTATTGTAATGGCGCCAATGCTGTAAAACGAGGTAAATTTATCGGTTATGTTATATATATATATATATATATATATATATATATATATATATATATATATATATATATATATATATATATATATATATATATATATATATATATATATATATATATATATATATATATATATATATATATATATATATATATATATATATATATATATATATATATATATATATATATATATTTGTATATTTGTATTTCTTTGGTGGACAACGTTATTGCAACTAGCTATATACATAAGCATAAGAACAAGCATAAGAATAAGCATGTACATAGGTATGTATATAAGCATATACATAAGCATATATTTATACATAAGAATAAGCAACATACGCAGACTCAGTTTGGCTTGCTCATTAGCCGCACTTGTTTTTTTCATACCTAGTTGAGAAATACTTGAGTCTGCGGAATCTGGAATCCACCAAACAATTGACTTTGGCATTCGAAATCCACCTTTTTTAGAAGCCAAGGAATCTGGTCCCATGGAATCTGGAATTCAGCCTTTTGACTCCGTAATCCAGCATCATTCCGGATTCCTTTAGATGGGACAAAAGTATCGAGCATACCCGGGATAAAATTAACATATTCGGTAAACTTAAAGGAGATACTATTCTTTACATCTTTACTTCTTTACTTTATATAGAATACTATATAACTGGGATTTAATTGTCGGGTAGCCCTGGGTATAATCAACATACCTTGACTATCCCACTCGTCACTTGTATTTTTTTACATTCGCACTCGCCTAAAGGCTCGTGTGTATACTAGAAATTACAAGTGACTCGTGGGATATATACACGTATATATGATAATCATAAAAATACAATAATTTCTCTGATCTACCAGGTTCTGATCTGTCATGCTACTCCTGTGATAGTAACATGAATATATATGATTTGAACGTTGCTGTTGCTGATTGCAAGAACCCTGTCAGACAAACATGTAGCTACATGGATGTTGATGGAGTTCGACTAAAGCATGATCGATGTTGGCGGCTAAACGTGGATTGGGTAAATGAAATAGACCCAGCTAGACCAATCAATATAGAGTACAGAAACTGTTCTTTTAGTGGCTCGCAGTACTGCGATGAGGACCATATATGCAAGACATTTAACAAAAGTGGAGTGTTGAAAAGATGTGATGTTTCATGTTGCACTGGAGAGTACTGTAATGGCGCCAGTGGTGTGACTACTGCACAACCCGCACCATCAACACCACCAACACCATTAGCAAAGCTTTCACCACCAACAAATCCATCACAAGTCGCTTTAATGCTTAGTACACATGTTGAGTTGCTAGTGGGATTTGCGACCATTTTTACCATAAGTTTTATTTGCACTATGTTGTTCAGAAAAATAGAAATATTTAGAATTTTTTGTCGAAATTGCCGAGAACGGCTACCCTAAATAGTAGATCAAAAAGTTCGCATGTAAATATCCCGCCCGGCTTCGATATTTGGCTATATATTTTGGCGGTGAAGATAGTAGATCATTCTCACTCTTACGGCAATCCCTCTATTCTTCGCCTAGATCAGACGGGTTGAGTTATGGGAAAATCGAATTGTTACCTGAGGGTGCTAATGGGGTTAACAGTAAACTGAGATTAGACACCAAATGTAAACAGTTAACTGAGATTAGACCCCAAAAATTAGTAGCTAGCTGAGATTTGAGGGCCCCTATTAGCACCCTCTTACCTATTTTATCGGTCCTTGTTCTCTTCTTCTTCTTCTTCTTTTTGCCTTTTTCTGGGGGTTAACCCCTTAAGGGTGTGCCTATATGGTCTAGTAGACACATAAAGTTTGTCTTGTCCATCATCATTCGTCTGATCTGCTGTCCATTCATCCCTAGTTTTTTTTCCAATGTGGTCCATTTCAGGGAACGTTCATCAAAAAGAATCTGTTTCCTCATATCATCATTGTCCAATCTACATATGTGGGAGAGGTACTTTAGTTGTTGTTGGAGAAAGGAGTCGCAAGTAACCAGGTGATTTCACGCGCGCACTTCCGGCTAGTATAAGCCAATGAGAAGCATTTTTGTCGCATCGCCAACAGTTCCAAGATGGCGTCGTTGGAGAGAGTTGTTTCCCGTGTTAACCCTCTATAAATACGTCCTTAACATAATTTTACATTAAACCATTCTATGTAACTTGGACAACATAAGCTGCTCTACTGATCAGCGATAAAAAAAAGATATGTTAAAAACCAAACGCAAAGGCCTAAAAGTAACCGAAATCGTTGCTGTCTCGAGGCGCCATTTTTGAACTGTTCGTTTTGACAAATAATCCTTTGCGCTTCAAAGCGAGATCACCTGGAACAAGGTGGTCAAGGACCCGATAACAATCATTACCTGCTGTGCAAATGAACTATTTATCAAAAGTAAGAAACCCCAACCCAAATAGCGTTTTTTTTTGCTTTTTGGAGAATTTAGGATCTTGGGCTTCTTGTGTTAATTTTTTGACCGCGCGAAATATATTTTGCTCGCCCATTCGAAACAGGAAGCCCAAAACCCGATTTTTCCCAAAAACCCAAGAGAACGCCTGTTTTGCAGGCTACAACCCAAAAGGCAAATATTCGTCCTACCAGTCGCACTACAGTGAAATGAATAATGAATAAATGAGTAGTCCTGGATTATGAAATACTAACAAAAATAAAAGCACTGGAAAGTTCTGGCTCAAAATTTCAATCAAGTGGATATTCGTCTTCAGTAATAATAAATTCATAAAACTATTATATAGGTGTACGTACAGTGATGTACTTTGATTTGGCTTTGCCATTGTTATCATTATCATTGTCATCGTCAAACACGACAACATGCACCATCATTATTAATATTACCATTGATATTATCGTCATTACCACCACCATCATCACCGTCATCACCACCACCACCATCATCATCGTCATTACCACCACCACCATCATCGTCATCACCACCACCACCACCATCATCATCGTAGGTACGTACGTTATCACCACTATCATCATCATCATCATTTTCGTCATACAGCTTTGAAACCACATCATGTTGTAATTGGCGACTTTCTTTAAGCTCCAAAGAAACAAGTAAACAAACAATTAAAGAAACAGATGAAACACAAACAAACAAACAAATAATCAAACAAAAAAAACATGAACAAACAGACAAACAAAATAGGCAAACAAATAAATAAACACAAAACACCAAAAAAAAAAAACAGGTAAAATATAAATAAATATTTCGGTATAAAAAAACATACTAGCACACCACAAAAGCAAGCTTTACATTAGAACAGTTTAATCCTCCAGAAATAAATTAAAAGTCAAAACGTCTCAAACGATAGAACAGCTCTGTAAACACGATATTGAGCTATTCTAAGGGGGAGGGCCTGGAAGCGTCGTGCATCAATTTTATAACAAATTTGATTCTGACGGGGGGGGGGGGGGGGGGGGGGATAAAGTGATTTGCAAAGTTTTGGCAAAGAATACGATATTGAGGGGAGGAATAGCTAGAAGGGTATATAATGTGTTTTGCATTGTTATAATCAATACGATTCTGTCGGGGTAGGTATTGTTTCGGCTTTAGTTTATTATCATCATGAGTATCAATATCAGTTTTAAAAATTATCATCACTTCGTTTTTATCATCTTCATTTGTCACTATCACCAAACCCATGATTGTCATCATCATCGCTATCATCATAATCTTAATCCTTTAAAAAAATCAAATAAATAGAATTAATAGTATGTTAATAAAAATTGTTATCGCCTTCATCAACATTTCATCGTAATCATTATCATCAACAATATATAACAATTATAATCATCATCATCACTGTCGTTATAATCTTAATCATCATTATCACCATCATCATAATTAATATCATGATCACCACCACCATCATCGCCAACACCACCACCACCATCATCGTCATCACCACCACCATCATCGTCATCGTCATACCGACGACAACATATGCACCATCATTATTAAGTTCACCATTGATATTATCATCATTACCACCACCATCACCACCACCACCATCATTGCCACCATCATTGTCATCACCACCACCATCATCGTCATCATCACCACCATCGTCATAATTAATATCATCATCACCACCATCGTCATAATTAATATCATCATCACCACCATCGTCATAATTAATATCATAAACCATCGTCATAATTAATATCATAAACCATCGTCATAATTAATATCATGATCACCACCATCATCATCATGAACCATCGTCATAATTAATATCATGGACCATCGTCATAATTAATATCAAGACATGATTATCTTCAATAGCGCCGTTCAATTGTAGCGCCACGTTCCTTGTGTATCCTTTCGTGGCACTGAAATTACTTTTCTATATCCATTTATCTAGAATCAGTCATTTTTCCACCATTCGTCTTTGAAGAAAAGTTCCGCGTAATCCCTTAATTCTACACAATCACAAAGACTCGCAAAGCCGACAAAAGGAGAGGTTTTTTCACCTGAACAAACACTGTCACATTTGCTACCAAAACCTCTATTTTCTCTGTTTGTTTTGTAAAAACGCTAGTCTAGAAAGATTGACATTTAGGCAGCTCACCCGTCTAGAATACCCAAATCTTGTCAGGATTTGACACGACTTTATTTCATGAGGATTTGCACCAAGTTCTAGTCTCAATTTGAAACCGTTTGTGGAGTGTATTAATTAAAGTGTCCCAGAGATTACTGCTAATGAGTTTGGTTTGGGAAAATTGTAAGTATCTTAATTTACTGGTGATTATATTTTTGCATTAAATTAAGTATCTTGAGAGAAATTAAACTACAATGACTTGTAGAAATGAAGAGAGTGTTGTTGACATTTTGGACGATATAAATCTTCAAAGTAAAAAAAAGGTATCTTATACACAAAAAGAGTCTTTCTTACTAAGGTTCTTGACTTTAATCTTTCGTCGAAATTAAATATCAGCTTATACAACATTTAAAAAATTATTATTTTCTTTTGGAAGTTGCTTCTTCGTCGAAGTAAATATGGTAACTTATACACCATTTAAAAAAGAATTATTTTCTTTTGGAAGTTGCTTCTTCGTCGAAGTAAATATGGTAACTTATACACCGTATTAAAGAGAGTTTTACTTTCTCTCTTTTCGGGCCGCGTTAATTCTTCACCGGAGTAAAAATGGTAATAAACTCATAAGTGTAACTTAATAACGTACAGGACCATATAATATTTATTCCTTAGAAATAAAAAAAATGATGAATTTATTTGTAATACGAAACGAGAGTTTTTTACTGGCGTTTCGAGCGTAAATCCTACAGAATAAAAATGGTCAGTAAAATTGTTTTGAAGAAAAGATTTACTACTTATGTTCCGTTGAAAAGAGTGTTGTTATTTTCTTTTCGGACATCAATGCTGTGTCGGAGTCATACAGTGCATTTTATTAAAAATTTCCAAAATTAGTATATACAGCAGCTAACCTAAGAACGGGAAAAGACCGTAATATAATATGATAATAAAATAAATTATGAATTAAAACAAAATAATAAATTAAATTTAAAAATGAATTATTAAAACAAAATAACATTATTACTAGTGGAGTCTAGCTGACAATTTTAAAAAACACCTAGCTTTATATTATCATTTTCCATGATTTTTAAGTATGCATTCGAGATCGTCATGGCGTTAAACGTGTTCGATTGTGACACAAATGTCGTCAGTCTTCATACTGAACACACAATTCATTTTCCCTTTTCAAAGGTATTGGGTTTCACAATTTGCATTGTATTTTGAGAAGTATATGTGCAGGTATAGGTAAATGTCATAAATTAATGATATGGAAATGATATGGAATTTATATACTGCATTTTAAATGTGAAATGTTTTAAATGCGCTTTATAATTAATGATAATGATATGGAATTTACATACTGCACTTTAAATGTGAAATATGTTCAAATGCGCTTTATAATTAATGATATTGATATGGAATTTTTATACTGCACTTTAAATGTGAAATGTGTTTAAATGCTCTTTATAATTCATGATAATGATACGGAATTTACATACTGCACTTTAAATGTGAAATGTGTTTAAATGCTCTTCAAAAACTCATTAATAATTCATGAGAAATTTTCAAAAGAAATCGTGACCGTGACGAGTGTTTTAACTGAAGTTATAGATTCACCCTAATTTACATAAACTTTAACCTTAATTTTCTCTAATAAACTTTCACAAATCCTTGATTTTTTTTTACAAAAACACAAAATATAGGTTGGAGTTTTTGAAGTCGTTCAATAAACTCGCAGATCGTGTTTTAATAATAATACATTTCTTATATAGCGCGCCCCATTAAATCTCGGTGCGCTTTACAAAAATAAATCGAAAAATGAAAAATTACTATGAGTCAAAAAGAAAAGTTTTTAACTTGTTTTTGAAGGAGGATAACATTTTAATGTTCCTGAGGTCAGCAGGCAAAGTGTTCCAAAGAGAGGCAGCAGCAACAGAGAAAGATCGAGCACCATAGGTTTCAGTTCGGTAAGATGGCAGTTGAAGAAGTAGGCCAGAAGAGATTGAACGAAGGTTACTTCGCCGCGTGGTTTTAAATCCTGATAAAACACTCCTGCTCGTTTATTAAACATTACTTAATAATAAATGATAATGATACGGAATTTACATACTGCATTTTAAATGTGAAATGTGTTTAAATACACTTTATAATTAATAATAATGATATGGAATTTACATACTGCATTTTAATTTTAATTGTGAAATGTTTTTAAATGCTCTTTACAAATAATGATAATGATATGGAATTTACATACTGCATTTTAATTTTAATTGTGAAATGTTTTTAAATGCTCTTTACAAATAATGATAATGATATGGAATTTATATACTGCACTTTAAATGTGAAATGTGTTCAAATGCTCTTTATAATTAATGATAATGATATGGAATTTACATACTGCACTTTAAGGCCCCGGCAAACTGCTTCAATATTTACTTGATTGGTTCGATTTTGTTGAACGCTGTAGAATGGTTGAACAATGTTGAACATAGGGGGCAAACGGTTTCAACAATGTTGAAATGGGGTGGCAAACGGCTCACTTCAACATTGCCATTCAACAAAATCGAACGGATGTTGAAGCAAATGTTGAAGCCGTTTGCCCGGGCCTTTACTGGGATGTGAAATGCATCTAAATGCGCTTTATATACACCTAATTGCAAGAAAGTTGTCCTGACTTTTGTAATTTAGTTGGAAAGGAATTAATTAAAAGACAAAAGAAGATCAATCAAGCTGAACTCTTTCTTTTGTTATTCCTTTCTTATTAAATTACTAACATTCTTTTATCATGTGACAACATTCATGAAATTAGGTGCATAACAATTAATGATAATGATATGGAAGTTACAGGGAAACAGCTATTTGAAAAAACGTTGAACTGGCTGAATACTGAATAGTGCATTCCAAGACCCAAGGGCATTGTGGGTATCATTAATTTGAAATAAGCAGCACATATACGTACAACGATATAGTGTACAAACACTAAAAGTGTGCAATACTTTGTACTATTTACCACTAAATAGTGTTGATTAAACAATAGAGAACAAAAGAATTTGCATAATTTAGCAGTATTTAGTGGTATTTATGTTGCACACTTTTAGTGTTTGTACTCTATTAGCTATATAGAGGGAACAGCCCTGTATTTAGCTAGCACATTGTTTTACATAGAATCTCATACTTCATTATTTTAAAGCGCGCTGATTGGTTGAGAACGAAACCGGATGCGAGGGTATTTAGCGTGGAATAAGCTCTCATCCGGTTTCTGAATCGCATGGCGGGAACGGCGGAACATGCGCGTCTGGTTTTTGAAGCTTAAATTGAATCCGCGGACTCCGCGATTCATGCGATATTGATTTCTCTCGTGAAATTCAACGTGGAATTCCCTCGTCCTCCAATGAATTTACCTATAGAATGCCATAAAATAAAAACATTATTACAGTTATTATTTCTTCACACGTAAAATTATTATATGCAAATGCGCTTTACAGTGTATCAGTTAATGATTATGATATGGAATTGATATAGTGCACTTTCCATGTGAAATAAGTTGAAATGCGCTTTGCAGCATATATATAATAAAAGATAATGATATGGAATTTATATAGTGCACTTTACATGTAAAACAAGTTCAAATGCGCCTTACATATAGAGTGAAGTCATTTAACCCGTGAAATAGATATTAGACTAATACACCTTAGCAGTCATTAATCCCATTGTTTTCTTTTGCGTCTATTTGACTATTACACCTTGACTATTTAATTTTGTTTCACGGGTTAAATGCTACTCTATACGGTAACCCTATCTCATGTAAACGGCCCCTTAGAACTGATTGCAAGGATTTGAATTCTTGTACGGTCCGAATTGGAGGTCTTTGGACGACTTCAAATCCTCATTAATTATTCGGGAGGAGTCTTTGAATAAAAAAAAATATGGTAAAAAAAAAAAGAACTTGAAAGCCAAGGAGGGTATTGAATTTACAAGGAAGAAAAGTGGGGATGAAATTACCATCTCATATATCTATGTTTAACAACTGGAAGTCAATATTAGAACTAGCATGAAAATGCACTAATTACGCTTTCTTTTATATTTGAACAATAGCAGGTATTCGATGCCT
The DNA here is from genome assembly GCA_949775045.1 of Metridium senile. Classification (NCBI taxonomy): domain Eukaryota; kingdom Metazoa; phylum Cnidaria; class Anthozoa; order Actiniaria; family Metridiidae; genus Metridium; species Metridium senile. The sequence continues at coordinate 5,536,749 of OX459098.1, forward strand.
TTAGCTCCCTTTGTTTACCCTAAACGCATGCAGCGACAAGTATGATATCAAAGTAACTGTAAATCTGTTCCAGTTGCTTTGGGGCTATAAGTATTTCCAGTTGCTTTGGGACTACTTTCCCTGGTTTCAAGTATCTGCATGTGACCAAAATCGCACCATCCGGTTGGCTTATTACCTCATGAATAATTAATGATCATGTGTATAATGTTTCCTAAATTATTTGAGCTGCTTTGTATTCTCAGCTGTGGAAACGACTTGATACACCTAGGTCAAAAAGGATGTCCAGGGCCAAATGTCATTACGAGACCGGTATTATTGAACACGGTCCTTTGCTACATATACTAAATAGAGATGTTAATTTATTATCGTTATTGTTATTTCATATATATATTTTTATTTTTCATAGTTAGCGCGATAAATGTTATATAGTTTTTGCTGACTTAATAAAATGTAGATGTAGAGATTAATAAATGGCCGCGAGAGATATGAAATTTACCTTCGATTATTCAACTCGATATCTCGCGAGTGAGCTCAGCTATATCATATATAGTAATAACATACACTAGTCGGTACCCGTGAAAAATTCACTACTTTTCCTAACGCTTGGGCTGCTCTTTGTAATGATGGGCTCCCTGTGTCAATGATAATCCAAGATGGCGGCCGAGGTGAGATCGCTGCGAGACGACTTTGATTTCTAGTTTTGCAAGCATTTAATTTCTCGTTCCAATTTACCCCCTATTGCACCCACAATTACCTGTTCTTAGCATTTATGGAATTCTTTCGGTGGCACAGTGGGCGGGTTTATTGGAATAAGATGCGGACATTTTTCGCTTAGCGTTCTATCAATATTACGATTAGATATAATGAATAAAATATTTTTTTGCCCAAGGAAAATAGGAATGGAAATACAAATCTTGAAAAACTTAAAATCCCATTACCCAATTAGACCTCAAGATAATGTGTTAGGCCTTTCTCAGCAACAACGTTGATTGAATCAGCAGTACGAACAAAGGAAGCTGCGTTCTTCCAGTCTTTCCAGAGATCCAAAGACCGGATGTAGGCAGGCTAGGAAACTAGGGCAATTTTCTCGTTGCAATGTCAATTAATCATAATTAGTTGAGAAAACAAACATTTATAATGAGCTAAAGCTAATGGGAAAATGACTTGTACAAACTCATTTTCTAATTAGAAAGAAACTTAATTGAATCTGAAACAACAAATTGAGATCTGACTGAGCAAATAATGCAAAAACATGTGATTTAAGAAGTGTTTTTTTAAAGCTAACTAGAAAAAGCATGCATGTTGATATGGTATTGAATAATCTTCAAAATAATGATGTTAACAAAAGCGATGATGATAGTAGTGTGACGAACTTGATAATGAGATGCATATATATATGATGATGATATTGGATGGTGATGAAAATGATAATTAGGATAATGATATATATATAATAGTGATGATGATGGTGATGATATTGAGTCTACTGTTGATGATTATGATGATGAGGATGATGATGATGATGATGATTATGATGATTTACTCGTATTGTAAAATACATTTTCTTTAAAATGACATTTAAGTTTTAAGCACGGTCACGTTGACTTCGGTGATCACGTCGAGTCAAACATAAATTTGGCGGTTTTTTAACTGAAATGAACATCTATACGTAGAAGAGCGAGAAACGATTTATCTGCTAGCAGGGTATGAAAACCCATGTCTAAACATGCTTGAGAATATATACAATATACTGAAAAACATTAAAATATTGCTACATCTAATTATAATGATATGAACAATAGCGAGGTAAAAAAAATAGTTCACAAAAAAATCACGTAATATGCATATTATTATGCAATTTGTCTTTGTGCGATGTGCTTTCAGACAATTACTCATTGTGTTGATCAAAATAGCTCCGTTCCAAATCCTACGCTATATTATAAATTCAACAAGGCTTATTTAAAATAGACTACTTAAAAAGCGAACATTTCCAGCCTGTTTCAAGCCAGCTTTTCTGTCTTCAAACAAAAGCGACGTTTAGTGACTACTATGACATTAATATCCTTAAAAAGGAAGCTCATTTCTGCCGAAAGATTGGTAGCTCTAAAACTGTGACAACTGACCAATTTAACTCTTCTAACTAGGTCCGTGGTTTTGTTCGCGTTGTCAGATTTTCGGAGATATTTTAATTCTGTGTTTGCTTTTGTCACTTCGTTTCTGTTTGAATAGGGATATTATAATCTTTAATGTGTGTTTTAATGTCGTTCTAGGGTATCATTGAATAAAACTGCTTCCCAACTTTCTAGACGACTGCAGACTTAAGCCGTCCCAAGCCGGTGTGTATGGTTGAAGTGAAAGACTCTTCAATGTTAGTGACTACAGCGGCTTCATTCTTACTAAAGGTAAGCTAGTTTTATATGTTGATAGTGTTCGGCATCTGGTTAAGGGACAGTGATGATTAAAATACAATTTTTTATTCGCTTCAAAAGCTGTGAGACAGTCAAGCTTAGCAACCACTTTACAGCACCGAATAGCCATTCGAGAGTTTGACTCAGTGATTTTTACTTGTTAGCTTTTTTTACTGGGCAATTTTTTAAATGAATTTTAAAAAGTAATGCTAGTGAGTGTTTATTACTTAAATAATTATCACAAATTTCCGCTTTTTTATAGCGAAATTCGAAGTGAATTTGCACATATTTGGGTCACACAAAGCGAAATGATATAATTTTCATGTTGTACATTAAGTAACTTCGAAATCAGTTGAAATTTCTGGCATTTATCAAGAAGTATTTCGAGGTAAATTCTAAATTGATTTTGTTTATTATGAATTGAGCAATAATCCACTTTATAATTTCAAAGTATAAATTGCCATAAAAACGGTTATTATTGGTAACAAGATTTATGAACACCTCGACTGCTTCAAATTTAATCAATTAATGATAGTTCTTGAAGAAATTTCACAATTTTTATGTAATTTTAATGAATGAAAATCCACCCGAAATTTGAATTTAAAATTTTGTTATAAAGGTGATATGCATGAATAATTAATTCCTTAAGGATAATTTAATATAGATTCATATTGTTTAATACTTAGTATTAAGAAAATGTATTTGAACTTCTTTTTTTTTTAAATTTAGTCTAGTTTGTGCAAAATCTAGCAAATTACCCTCGATTTCATATATTAAATTACTTATATGTTTGAGTTATCATCTTTCAGTATTTACAAAATATATGCCGGTTTTCTTTCGCTGGGAAACTGAAGAAGGAACGAAATATCTCAAACTGAACCACGCACAAAATAGCTGTTATATAGGCATATGCAAATGCTTTTGAACAATAAAGGCAAGTTGATTCTTTTGGACCAAGTTTTTCAGTGTTTTTGACTAAGAGCTCTGACTTGAATCCATTGTTTAAAAACATTTGCATATGACTAGAATAAAAGCTATATCGCAAGAGTCGGCATTGTCATAACACATAAATGATAACTGCAAATTTAAAAACATTTTAATAAACTATAAGTTACGAAGTAGAACGAAAGAAAAAAAATATATAGCGGAAAAAGGAGTTCTACGACTTATCTCACGTGTGCGAATCTAATGCAAATTTAATAAATTCCGTTGAACCATAGACTTTTAGATTCCTTCAATATTAAAAAAACACAATCCCACCATCAACTCCCGTGAGGAAAGCAGTGAACTAGATCTTCTTTTGTTTTAACGTTTATGATTACGCAATTACGCACAAGCATATATCCAACATGTAAATTATCTATCATTTAGTCTCAGATGATGCCGTTGACGGCGAACTCAGATTAATAATAAAACACATTCGTAGTAGCAAGGCCTCACCCTACCCTAACTCTTACCCTAACCCCAACCCTAAACTTAACCCATGTGAGATGCAACTTTTGAACTAGGCCTAAAACCCTAAAAATAAACTATAGTTTTACTCTACTTTTCACAGTTCCGTTCGGTGACAACGAGTTGCTGCGAATGATCAATTATAGTTTTGCTATGCGCAGCAACTCGTACCTCGACTTTGAATCGAACTATTATCATTCGTGGTCACTGAACGAAACTGTGACAAGGGCTATTCATGTTATCTAGCACCGCTGTACTATTTGACAAAAGGCGCATTTGCAATCGAGATAATATCGATTTCAAATAATTTTAAATGTGTTTTCTATTGTGGTAGTATTTTCCCGTGCTTGGCTTGGAATTTGTGAATATTTTAACAACATATCGATGCTTAGCCTGTGCAAATACGCCTTGTGTCAAATAAGACCCCGGCTACACGGATCCGGATACTTTTGAAACCGCATACTTTTTGATGCGAATCAGCCTATCGTCCACACGAATCCAGTGAATCCGGTCACCGAAACCGCATACTTTTGAATAGGAAACGATCAACAGGATTCGTGTGGACGCAAATATTTCTATGCGGTTTCAGCCGGATCGGATTCGTGTAGAAGAGGCCTAATACAGCGGTGATAGATAACGTGAAGCTGGAGTCTTGTCGTAAAGTTATTGTCATTGTCAAAAATATCATTGTTTTTTGTCATCATGTCATTGTCATTGTCATCAAGTCATTGTCGTTGTCACTGTCAAAAATGTCGTCGTCATTGTCAGTGTTCATAAAAAGACATTGTCATTTGTTGTTGTCATTGTCGTTATCAATATTGCTATCCCATATCAGCAACTGGACCAGGATGGATCTATTTTATCAGTTAAAGTAACCTCTACTCAGTCGTTTTTGCTGCCATGAGTAACTGTGTGTGCATCGATTTGCTCAGTTATTTTAGTAACCACTACTCAGTCGTTTTTGCAGTGAGTAACTGTGGATGCATCAATTTACTTAGTTATTTGAGTAACCACTACTCCTTTAAAAAGAATTGAACTGCAGAAAGACGAGCAAGAAATTAGACAATACTCTACTTTTTTTTTAAATTATAAATTTGATAGAATGCTAAATTGTTTTAAACTATTTTTATTAAAATAGAGTTTATACCAAAACTCTAATTCTCCCAACTATGCAACATGATAAAACATCCAATCAGATAGCTTGTTCAATTTCTTGATACGATAAGAATTCACCAGTTTTCTTGACAAAGCTAAGTGCCGAGAAGCAAAACCTAAAAAAACATGCAAGTAATGGTATAATAATGTCCTTTAACCTGAGAAAAACGCAGTTGAAGATGAAGCAATGAGGTAGATATTGTGTAAGTATGTTTGTGGAGGCTTTAGAAGTCCATAAAAACGCAAAAAAAAAATTTGTTGTTAGACGAAAATGCACTCAGTTTGTGTTATTAAAACTGGCAGACATTAAAGCGAAGTGAAGCTGTTTTTCTAATCGATAATTTCCACAAAATTAAAACTTTTTACTTTTCAAATTCATACAAATTTCTTAATAAGTAATATTCGTCTCAAAATCATTAATATTTTTAGTGTTTTAGTTGATATCTGGCTCGTAAAATTCGCTTTTTGATAATACCATCAAACTAAATCATTTCAGTGCTAGTCTGTCAGTGTTTGAAAATTACACCCACGTTTGGAACGACGGAAACTCAACTGAGTGGAATAATTAAAGCCACTCCAAAAAGTTTGTTATCATAACACAGTTATGTGTGTTTGTTATAAATGCTTAGTTTTGAAGTGAAAGGTATCATTTTGTTCAATAGTTTTTTTCTGCTTCTGTTTACAGTTTAGTTGTTGTCGGTGAGCGGTGAGACCTTGCTCTTTGGAACTCGAAGTATTAATGGCAACAACCAGTATAATAAGTAAGTATATAACTACATGTTGTTGTACAAAAACAAACAAACAGACAGACAAACAAACAGGCAAACAAACAGACAAACAGACAAAAAACAGACAAAGCAAAAAAACAAACAAACAAACAAACAAACAGACAAACTGAGCAAAAAAAAACAAAAACAGACAAAGCAAAAAAAAACAACAGACAAACAAACAAACGTTAAACAGACAAACAAACAAACAGACAAAGCAAAAAAAGCAACAGACAAACAAACAAACAGACAAACAGACAAACAAACAAACAAACAAACAAACAAACAAACAAACAAACAAACAAACAAACAAACAAACAAACAAACAAACAAACAAACAAACAAACAAACAAACAAACAAACAAACAAACAAACAAACAAACAAACAAACAAACAAACAAACAAACAAACAAACAAACAAACAAACAAACAAACAAACAAACAAACAAACAAACAAACAAACAAACAAACAAACAGACAAAGCAAAAAAAAAACAGGTAAACAAACAAACAGACAAACAAACAAGCAAACAAACAAGCAAGCAAACAAGCAAACAAACAAGCAAACAAACAAGCAAACATATACACTGGAAAACAAACAAACAAGCAAGCAAACAAACAAATTCATTATCAATCTAACTGTATTTTGTTAAAGCTGTTTTGATTAACCCATGAAACACTCTTTAGTTTATTAAGGGTTCTTTTGTTGTTGTTTGACTATCACACTTTATTAAACTTATACACTTTTTTTCACGGGCTAATGACAACAGCTCTTATTATTTTTGTATAAAAAATAAACGTTCCTATTTTAATCTATTTAAAAATTTTATTCGAAAATTTTTACTTACTTCGAATTGAACCATATAATTCGGAAATCGATTCTCGGAGTCCTCCGGAAGGGAATCGAAATGATATTTGAGTATCTAAACTAGTCAATACAAACTCCATTTGTAGCACCAACAGAAATACAATATAAATATTTTTCTGTTTGAAAAAGAAATCAGTGCAATCTTTTTAAAGGGAATCCAACGAGACAGAAAGTCATCATGGAAAAATGATCACTTTTGATAACAACTCGGTAAAAAAGGGTTACAATAGCACTTAAGATACTGTCACAGTTCTAAAGTGTTTGCATCCTGTAAATCGCAATCACTCTTAAGAGTTCATTTTTCATTTTGAAGAACTTCTTCTTGACCTCAGCTGATTATCCATACTTGAAATAGGTTTGAAACAAGTTGTATTTTATATATGATATAAAAGGCCTACTCCGGGTCATGAGATCGCCTTAAAAATCGATAAGATTGCCTTAGATTTTAAGAGTATTTTGCTAAAATCGACTAAAATCGCCAAAATTACGGCGATTTTAGGACCCAGAGTAGGCCAATCTGAAATGAAATGTGTTTCAAACCTATTTCAAAAATCGTTGTCGCAGTCAAAATGTATACGTACATGCAGTTAATACTTCTATGGCTGAAAATAACGTCATGCAGTTACTGTAACGTACTAATAATATTTCATCATAGTTTTAATTAATATCAGTTTATTACAAGTTTCTTTCCGAAATATTCCGCAACGGCCTTCCATTGCAACAGCTTGCCATGATAATTTTTTCGAAGAACCTGTAAACAAGAGTCAAAATAACCGGCATCCTTTGCAGCCTTAGGAATGTTGACTGTAGTTCGGCTGCGACAACGGTTTTTGGTCTACAGCTAGTTTCATAAAACGTAGAATACGGAATACTGCACACTAAATAGTGCATTGCAAGACCGACATGCATTTTGGGTTATGTAATATTGTTTACTTTGTAAAATACATAATAATTAGTTATTTCATTCTTAGTGCATTCCATTCAAAACAATATACAAGCGGCTTAGTTATGGGGAGTAAATATCGCTGTATATTTTATTTGTTATTTTAAATTAATCAGTATGACCCACAATACCCTTTGGTCTTGGAATGCACTACTGATTCAGTATTCAACGATTTTTGAAATAGCTGTATATACCGATTCAGGGGATGTTAGTGTGCACGTGACCATTCTTTTGTTTTCTCAATCATTTATGTATAAATTTGCTCCGTTATTCTTTCATTTGTGATGACAAATGTTTTGTTCATAATTATTCTTCGTTCGCTTGCTTGTTCCTTTTTTTTGTTCATCAGTTCGTTTGTTCGTTCATTCAGATTATTCATTTTTTCATTGTTTCGTTCGTTCGTTCATTCATTTATTACTTCCTTCATTATATTCTTTCATTATAATTTATAATTTATAACATGTTTATGCATGTATGTATTCATACAGTCAGTCAGTCAGTCAGTCAGTCAGTCAGTCAGTCAGTCAGTCAGTCAGTCAGTCAGTCAGTCAGTCAGTCAGTCAGTCAGTCAGTCAGTCAATAATAGGTCATTATTCATTATTCATTTGTTCGTTTGCTTTTTTATTGGTTCACAGTCTATCAATTTATTCATTTATGCATACTGTATTCATACATACATCCATGCATCCATCCATTCGTCCACCCATCAACCAATCCATGTATCTCTTAATTCATTATTTTTCTCCATGTTTCTATATAAACCATCTCCATTCATAATTACATTGCTTATTTTAATCAACAAATAGCCGCTATGTTCCATTCACTCCGGATCTTACCCTGCAAACTTGACATTCAATTTATATAATTGTATCTGTTTGTCGAACTAATAAAAGGACCGTAATAAACGTATTTTTGCAAAAAGGAATTCTCTAATGACAAACGGATCTCCGGCTATATATTGTTGCTTGCAATGATTGTATTCTTAGTACGTGCTAGGACGTTGCGTTAGCTTTGATCTGAGCCTTTGATATCATATAAATAGAATGGTTGATTTTGGATTACCTATGTCAAAAACTTCAAAAATGTCATCGAAGTGAACGGCAACTGGTACGTGACTGAAAGGAATTGTTGAGAAGTATTAGGAAACAAGACAGCGTGCTTTATCGAGCTAAATTCAAACTCTGAGTTCTGGTGAGTTTTGAGAACACTTCTTAGCCAATCAGAGCGAGCGATTTATATGATATATTTTATAATAACCACAGAATAAATGTGAGTGGGTTTTTTATTACAAAGCACAGTTTTATAAGGTTTTCTTCACTAAATGTGACTGCCACTGAATTCATTACTGCAACAAGAGAGGCATATCTTGTCAATATATTATTCCCATCGGACTCAATATTAGGCTTTTGATTTTTAAGCTTGAACGATATACACCTTTTGAGTGCAATCCCAACATAAACACGCTGTCTATTCTCTACGTACATTCACATTAGTTAATGTTCTGAAAACATAAGCCATAATGCATTCTGTTGTGTGTGTGTGTGTGTGTTGGGGGGGGGGGGGGGGGGGGGGGGGGGGGGAGGGTACAACTATTGTAATTCAAATCAAAGAAATCGTAATTCAAATCAAAGTAATTGTAATTCAAATCAAACCAATCGTAATTCAAATATATAAAGTTTGTAATTCAAATCAAACCAATTGTAGTTCGAATCAAACCAATTGTAATTCAAATCAAACCAATTGTAGTTCAAATCAAACCAATTGCAATTCAAATCAAACCAATTGTAATTCAAATCAAACCAACTGTAATTCAAATCAAACCAATTGCAATTCAAATCAAACCAATTGTAATTCAAATCAAACCAATTGTAATTCAAATCAAACCAATTGCAATTCAAATCAAACCAATTGTAATTCAAATCAAACCAATTGTAAATCAAATCAAACCAATCGTAATTCAAATCAAACCAATTGTAATTCAAATCAAACCAATTGTAGTTCAAATCAAACCAATTGTAATTCAAATCAAACAAATTGTAATTCAAATCAAACCAATTGTAATTCAAATCAAACCAACTGTAATTCAAATCAAACCAACTGTAATTCAAATCAAACAAATCGTAATTCAAATCAAACAAATTTGAGTTACAATAGCTCTCCCCGAAAACAGAAGGCATTATGATTGTTGTGAAAGTAGAGATTATACCAATAACCAATAACAAGTTTGTAAAAAGTACATAACAGTTTCTTAAACATTGTAAAAACACATTCGTGCATGTAATAATTGCATTTAAAGTGCACCTTAAGGTGATATAGCGCCAATATCCTGAAATGGCTCCCTGTGTTTTCATACACTGAAGTAAACTCTTAAGATCACACTCGAGAAATTAAAGAAGCACTCAACTTTGCCTCGTGGTAGTACGGCTACCTCCATTGTGTTGCACTGCAGGGTGTTTTTATCGCAGTACTGGGGACCAAACGCACACATAACTATGAAAAACACTAAATATTATTTTAATATTTTGCCTTGGAGGTCTTTTGTATCACATGATAAATTTTGAGCAAAATGATTGGCCAGAAGCGATCACATGGTACAAATACAAGACAGGATTTAAAACGAGCATTTTACCAGTCTAGTGAAATTGATAGTATTTTAAAAAGATGATGGTAATGATGATGATACATAGTGATGATTATTGATGATGATGCTGATGACGATGAAGATTATGATAATATAGAAATTACTAGCCCTTTATGGTTGTAAGAGGTGTGACTTCAGTGCGCCCTTAACTTTCAATAGCGGTCTGTCACTCAGATTAGAGCAGTTAGTTGTATAGGGCATTGAGACGATGTGAAATGCGCTTGCGAAGCGCCTTTTACTATGTATACTAACCCCTCCACATTGTAGCCGGTTGCTGCAGCTAGTGTTCACCTTATAAGTAGCGGCCTATACATGTAGTACCTCGAGGACGTGAAATACACTATACATAGACGACTTTTATAAATGGCCGCCACTACTTATCATAATTGTTAAAATTGATATTTTAAGAAAAAGAAAGCTATCATATGATAGACATTCACCATAACAATAACTTGTGAAAGTTTGAAAAAAAAAAAATTAAATTTGCAAGAAACTATAAGAGTTTGAAAAATCAGAAAAACACCAAAACGAGGCATCAAAGGCCTCAGCAGAAAATTACATTCAAATCTCTACATGTTTCATTGGACATAACTTCTTTGGTATTTTAGCCAAAGCATCAAACCCTTCCAAACATGCCTATTTCAAGTGGTTCTTTCATATGACAGTGCTAAAATATTAACATATCTGTTTACTTGAAAAAACATTTTCTGCTACATATTATGGTATTGGTGAAAGTAGTCTATACAAGCACCTTTACACTACATACTAGTTCCTAACCATTGTAGACCGCGTGGTAGCAGTGTGCGCCCGTCTCCAAGTCACAATATCTCTCCTTTTATAAATATCCAAGTCACAATATGCCTTCTATAAATAAACAAGCCAAGAACATTCTCAATTTCTCCCACCGAGGGGATCTCTGTGGTGTGACGTCATGAGCCACAACATTACGTCATCAGATTCCAAAAACATTGTCTTCAAATATTAGTTCGGAATATTCCCAATTCTTCTTTTCAAATGGGCTTCCTGCGGTGTGACATTATTATCGAAGAACTCCGTCCTTTGTCAGAACAGTGACAATTTTCTGTCTTTATAGATTGTCCGCATTATGTCAATTAAACGTCCTTTTTTATCCTTGAGCAATAGAAATTGTCGTTTTTAGTTGTTTCTAGCCAAAAGGGTTTCCTGGTTGTGACTTCATTCTTAATTAACAGCTATTTGTTCGCGTCATTTCGGGGAAAAATTCATTATGTTATTAAAATTTTTTTATAAAAGTTTAGTAGTTGTTTTTGCCTAACGGGCTCTCTGTGTGATGACGTCAGTCATAATTAAACTTTTTATCTCTTCATTTTGACTAAAAAATCATTATGCAATTAATTTTATTTCATTGGAAGACGTTTTAATTTGGTTACTTTTGATTATTGTGTGGTAGCAAAACCAGGAAAGCCGTGCCAATTAACATTTTACATTGTTTACATTGAAGAGTAGCTTCTATTTCCTTAATATTGACTTCAACTCCAATATACAGCGATTTCTTATTAGCAGTTCACTATAATTTACAAAGAGTAGAAAGGAAACGCGTTTTCCGTTGTATATGAAGCTTCCTCGGTTTGTCTCGATGTTTCTATTACGAAGGAAAGTTTATTGAAATATCGCAAGTTAAGTTTTTCCCATTTATAAATCAATTTTTTTGTAAATACACATTATGCTAACGATGTACGAAAATTTATCAAGAAAATATTCAGAATAACCCTTGAAAATACCGATTTGTAAGTGTTATTTCTTTATGCTATGATTTTGTGTACTATTTTTAAGTTTTTCCCATTTATAAATCAAAATTTTTGTAAATACACATTATGCTAGCAATGAACGAGAAGTTATCAAGAAATTATTCAGAATAACCCTTGAAAATACCGATTTGTAAGTGTTGTTCCTTTATGCTATGATTTTGTGTGCTATTTTAAGAGTTATGAAAGATTTAATATTTTTTTATTTTTAGGTTTCAATATGAAGTGATTTCTTCGCAGGACGAGGATATCTTTGGCTGTTTCATATGATTTGAGGTGAGTAAAAATCACAAAATCTCACACACTTTTGAACAAGTTTAATTAAACTTCCATTTTTATAGCTTTTTGTACTTTTAGAGGATGTAGAATCTTAATTGTTCAAGAAAGCTTTTCAATTTCCTTATCAGCAGCCCATATACTCACAAAAAACTCTAACTGAAAAGTCATTAGTGATATCTTAAATCGTTTCTTACTCGAGAGAGATTATCCCCCTATAGGGGATCGAAGAAACCTTTTGATCCTCTTGATTTTATTACTTTTTATAGCCCGTGATTTAAATCTAATGCTTATCGCAACTAATCTTCTCTTATTATAAATTTACTCTTCTGAAATAATAATATAAAGTTCGAAAGCGAATATGTAATGGGAAATTTTCCAGTTTGAAAACAATGAGTTCTGCTTGATGACTGTATATTGATCTCCACTGGAGGTTAATTTTTATCTTCATATATTCATATTCCCGTGTGTTTTTGATTGTTCTTTAAGAATTCTTAAATCTTGCTCAAAAGTAATTATTCGAGAACGCCGAATAACAATGCAAATAATAATAAAAATCTCTTAGAATGCAATGAAAAAGTGTAATTTTAAAGCAGTTTTTCTCGCTGCTTTTAATCCGTGAGATCGAGGCGTCCGGAGACATGAAATGAAATGTAAATAACTTTGAATAGGTGCTCATGTTATAAGAGTTTCGAGCGGAAATATTCGAGTCTGAAAGAAAATCTGATGTAAAGATTGACTTGGTGTTCAAAAACGTCACTTAATGACAATGATCATTCTACTTTGGAAAGAGTGGCATGATTTCAGGTGAGAATCTCATTTAAAAAAAAACACGTACTTTTTTTTAATCTAAAATGAACGAAATGTTAGCTATTCTTTATCAATATCATTTTATAAATCAACAATAGTAAAAATGGTAACTTTCGCAGGATCTGTGTTACTAACGTTCGGACGCTGATTTATGTCGGAGCAAAAATAGTCACCATATATATATATATAACATGATATAAGAGAGTGTTATATCTACTCAAATAATCCTTCGTCTAAGAAAAATTGGTAAATTATACAACTTATGAAGAAGTGACACTTAAAAACGGTTGTGATGTCTATTCTTCGTATAACTATAAATAACAAACATAAAAAGAGTGCTTTTAGGACATTAATTAAATCTTCGTCGGAGTACTGAAATATATGGTAACTTAAACACCGTATAAAAGAGTATTACTTGCTGACGTTTAGGACGTTAGTTCTTCGTCCGAGAAAAATTGTAACTTGTACACCGTATGAAAGAGAGTGCTGCTTACTGACGTTTAGGACGTTAATTCTTCGTCCGAGAAAAATTGTAACTTGTACACCGTATGAAAGAGAGTGCTGCTTACTGACGTTTAGGACGTTAATTCTTCGTCCGAGAAAAATTGTAACTTGTACACCGTATGAAAGAGTATTACTTACTGACGTTTAGGACGTTAATTCTTCGTCCGAGAAAAATTGTAACTTGTACACCGTATGAAAGAGAGTGCTGCTTACTGACGTTTAGGATGTTAATTCTTCGTCCGAGAAAAATGGTAACTTGTACACCGTATGAAAGAGAGTGCTGCTTACTGACGTTTAGGACGTTAATTCTTCGTCCGAGTAAAATGGTAACTTGTACACCGTATGAAAGAGAGTGTTACTTACTGACGTTTAGGACGTTAATTCTTCGTCCGAGTTAAATGGTAACTTGTACACCGTATGAAAGAGAGTGCTGCTTACTGACGTTTAGGATGCTAATTCTTCGGAATAAATATGGTAACTTATTTAAACCAGAGTGAAATAAACGGGAAATTCTTCTTATCAATTAAAAAGGTAATTTATTTCATATAGCGTATAGCGTTAATTACACTTACTATTTGGACGTTAGTTCGTCGTCGGAGTAAATTTGATCGTAGCTTTATAAAAGAGAGCATTATTTAATTACTGAAGTTTATCACGATAGTTGTTCGTCGGAGTAAAACTGATCGTAGCTTGTATACCCTATAAATGTGTATGTTACACTCAATGTATATACTGACGTTTATAGGACGTAGTTCCTGATACTGACAGTAGCTCATACACTATTTAATTTGAAACTAGCGAGTAAACTAGCATATGCTGCGTCGGGTTTTTGATATAAACGCTAGTTATTAGGTAATATAATGAAATTTGTAACACCGTAAAAAATGTTGACTTGACTTTACTGACGTTTCGAGCTTTAGCCCGCTTTTACTCCGGATCCGACGAAGCCCGAAACGTCAGTAAAGTTAAGTCAACATTTTTTACGGTGTTACAAATTTTATTATTAGTTACCTATCCATGGCCACTATATAGTTTGTTAGTTTATTGCAAATTGCATGTGGGATTTTTCATTGAGGTTTTTTGATATTGTAATATACTATATTTTATTTGCTTTTCAAACAGAAAATGGTTCGATCAACGTTTGGGTTTTGATATCGAACTTAATTAATGAGTGAAGCGGAAAAAAATACGAAAAAGTGACACTTATTGCCTGAAGTATAGTCTGTCGGTTTTGTCAACATTTGCTTTAATATCTTTTCTTTCTGGCTTTTGTTTTTAGCATTTTACGAATTAATTAAAAGAATAATTCCCTGGATAAAGGATTTCCAATCCTGACCGTGCGCAAATATAATCTAATTATGGATGCCCGCGCGGATAGTCAGGAGAGCGGCAAGCAAGCGTTGGAAACGTGAATGTTGGAAACGAACTCAAGCCTTACGTGAGATGCAACAGGGATTTGGAATTCGAACCCCGCATGTGGTGAGTGCAATTACTTCAACCGCGGTTACCCAAACAAATCTTGAAATGAATATTTTTGAGATCAAACAAAAACTCATAAAGGGCTATTACATGCAGGCTAAGGGCCCGGGCAAACGGTTCTGTTTCAACATTTGCTTCAACATCCGTTCGATTTTGTTGAATGACAATGTTTAAACGCTTTTTTAAAAACTCTTTCAACATCAATTCAACATCGATTCAACACGTTTCAACTTTAAGGCCCGGGCAAACGGTTTCACCATTTGTTTCAACATCCGTTCGATTTTGTTGAATGGCAATGTTTAAACGCTTTTAAACTCTTTTAACATCAATTCAACATCGATTCAACACGTTTCAACAATATTGAAATATTGCCATTCAACAAAATCGAACGAATGTTGAAGCAAATGTTGAAACCGTTTGCCCGGGCCCTAAGATGTTCTTGTTCAATCTATATGTCACAATTAAAACCATTTTAAAAGCAAAAATTAACTGATTAGGTGGCCTCGATTGCGAAGTTCAACTATAACCCGCAAGATGAACTTCTATACCAACATATGTGACTTCAACCGCCGAGCCCCGAAGTCACATGATGTGTTGGTGCTTGTTGTTAGGTCATTTTATTGAGTTAATTAGTGCCTCGGGATTCGAATCCGGTAGAAGCCCTAAAATTGTTTTCGAAGCTCTCTAATGCAATTGCTAATTAAGTTACTTGATTTACCGCAAAGATGTTCATTACATCATTTAATGTATGTTGGTACTGCTCTTGTTCGAGGCTCTCTAACGCAATTGCTAATTAAGTTACTTGATTTACCGCAAAGATGTTCATGACATCATTTAATGTATGTTGGTACTGCTCTAATTCGAGGCTCTCTAATGCAATTGCTAATTAAGTTACTTGATTTACCGCAAAGATGTTCATTGCATCATTTAATGTATGTTGGTACTGCTCTAATTACTTGATGTTTATATTACTGGTTTTTTAATTCTTACTGTTTTTGTTGCTTCTGTGCATGCCGCTGTTGTTTTTGTTGTTGTTATTGTATTCATTGTTGTTAACGCTATTATATTGCTGATGTGTAAGTGTTTGCCACTGCATGTATGCTGTTGTTCCTGTTTTTGTTGCTACTGCACATGCTGTTGTTTTGGTTGTTGTTATAGTTATCATTGTTGTTAACGTTATATTAATTGCTGCTGTGGAAATTTGTGCCACTGCATGCATGCTGCTGTTCTTGTTTTCGTTGTTGCTACTGCACATGCTGTTGTTATTGTTATTGTTATCATTGTTGTTAACGCTATATTGCTGCTGTGGAATTGTTTGCCACTGCATGCATGCTGCTGTTCTTGTTTTCGTTGCTGCTACTGTACATGTGGAGTTGTTTGCTACTATTGCTGTTTTACTGCCGTTGTCTTTGCTGTTGTTGTTAATACTATTGTTATTACTGTTATTGTTATTACCGTTATTGCTGCTGTGGAATTGTTTGCTACTACTGCTGTTATTGCAGCTGTTATTTTGTTACCGTTTTGTATATGTTTTTGATCATTGCTCCTGCTGTGTACCACTATTGCTCCTCATAGTTTCTATTGCTACTACTGCTGTTGTTATTGTTGTTTTGTTGTTGTTGTTATTACTGCTGTTGTTATTACCGTTTTTGTATATGTTGTTGGTCATTGCTCCTGCTGTGTACCACCATATTTTTTCATCCTCATAGTCGCTATCGCTATTGTTGCTGTTACTTGGGTTTTTTCACTCTCTTTTTTCCTTTTCCTTTTGTCTGCCCTTTTAAACTGTAAAGAAGGCCTCTTTATTCTATGTTTAACATGCTGTTCACACTACAGTGTACTAACTGAACGCAAATAAGGGTTACATCTATAACTTAATACACATCGTCTCCTGGCACTAACCAAGAAACTTTATAACTTATATGGTATAGTTATCGGCCATTTCTTAGCCGCTAGCATCAAAGACAATTTAGATTCGACGCGGCAAAAGATCGACGTCTGAACTGGCGCCTAATATAGTCAAAGTGTAATAGTAAAATAGACAAAAAGAAATCAAGGGAATTAGAGAAGTTTTATTAGTCTAATATATATTTTACTGGTTTAGTGCCTTCACTGTAACTGCAAACGTTTCCCTAGAAACCCCGGCGCCGTCCGTGCTATTTTTAATCCGATTGTTTCAGTGCTATCTTATATTTAATCTTTTAGTTTAAACCTGTTTCAATCTCGCGATCGGTAAAAACTAAGTGAGATCACTGATCAAAACAGGGACACAAGTCTGTCATCGTAATGCGCGTGGAGTTTGGGCTTCGATTTGTTCTTCAAAACCACTCCCCTCCCCACTCCTCCCCTCACCCCTCCCACTCCTCCCCTCCCACTCCTCCCCTCCCACTCCTCCCCTCCCACTCCTCCCCTCACCCCTCCCACTACACAATGTTGTCTATTAGTCATCAAGGAACAATAAAAATGGCTGGTTCTTATATAGCGCATTTCCCGATGCGCTTACTCAACGTGTTCGAGTTCAAGGTATATCAAGGCGCTTTAAGCTGCCACCATACAACATATCTGAACTTGGAGTTCTTTACGTCCCTCAATATATATTTAATGTTGTTAAGTTGTTGTTTTTTTCGAGAGAGAGAGTGAGACGGGACCTCCATTTTACGTCGCTATCAGGGAGGACGTGAAGTTCTAGCCATTTGTAGATTTTTTTTAAGAAACAATTATTTAAAGACCCTGAGTATTGGTCCGGCCGGGGTTTGAATTCAGACCTTCCGCACACTGAGTAATCCGAAGCTCTATCCACTGACCTAATCATGCATGGTAACTGAAATCCAACATTGTATTTATCATGAAGTGAAGGAGAGGATTTAAAAGTTAGTTGAATGTGAAAATATAAGTGTAAACCGAAAAAGTGTCTGAATAGCTTTTGCCAAGATTGTAGTTAAGTAAAAACGGCCCTTTATTACGGCACACTATACAGTACAAACACATCGACCGTAAATTTGTTTGTCTGATGTGAGGATCAAGGATGCATAGTTGGTTAGTGAGCGGCATTCCCATGCAATGACCTCACATCCTTGTTTCGACTTCTCTCCTTTCCGTGTAGCTTTCAGTAGCTTTAAATTCTCGTAAAACGGAGCACTGGAGAGAGGGGAGTAAGATGAGCACCGTCGGCCTCAAGTTTATCAGTCACGAGTTACCGACGTTACAAATAAGGTTACTTTACTTTACTTTAAATGTGAATTCAATGATATCAGACGACTTTTTCGTCTAGATCATAAATTGTGTTTGCCCTCTTTCACACTTGACGATTCGTCCATCCTAAATCTAAATTAAATTTTCCCAATGCCATTCTCTTATCAGATATTAATCTTCGAAAACCTTTTTTGTCAAATATCTATCATAAATAATCTTCTTTTATAAAGAAATTTTTCAAAAAAACTGTAATCTAAATCTTTTTCATTTAAAATACAATTTCTCGTTCAAATTAATCGCTTTATTGTTCAAAAATCATTGTCATCAAATGCCGATCTGAAAATAAGTTTGAAAGTATTATTCAAAATGAATATACTTATGCTAAATAATTAATTAAAAGTTGTTCCAAAAAAACTATATATTATATAACTCATCAAATCGTACTACTTTCCCTATCAAATTAATCTCCATATTGATCAAAAATCTGCCAAATGTCTGTTGTTTTCCAAAAGTAAATTAATGTAAAATCAATGTTCTTTTAATAATAAATGGAAATTTTCAAATTCGCTTATACATCATCAAAACGCACTAATTTGAAATGTAGGTTCTTATCAAATTTACCTCCATATTGTTCGAAAACCTTTTTATAAAAAAATTACAATCTTTCTCATCAAATCAAGTTGCATATAGGAAGGTTAAAGATAAAACAATATATGATTGTGTTTGTATAATTGAGTTTTAGTGGTTAATAACAGAATTGGTGAAGAACTTAATTCATTTTGCAATAACAGTGTTATCGCTAAATCTTTTGAATGAGTACAGTAGAAGTACAATTAAATGAGACCTACAATCTCTGACAAAGCGAAACAACGTCTGTTTTCTCAGGCTAGAAATGAGAGGACTGTCTTCTTAAAAAGAGAACGCAAGATCTTATCACAATAAAGCGTGCTTTGAGCGCTTCAATGTATATTTAACAACAGCAAGAACAACCACAACAATAACAACAACAAAAACAACAATAATAACAATAACAATAACAACCACAACAATAACAACTACAAAAACAACAATAATAACAATAACAATAACAACCACAACAATAACAACTACAACAACAACAATAATAACAATAACAACAGCAAAAACAACAAGAACAACCACAACAACAATAATAACAACAACAACAATAATAATAATAATAATAACAACAGCAACAATACCAACAGCAATAACAACAACAACAACAACAATAGCAACAACAGCAAAAACAACAACCACAACAACAATAGCAACAACAGCAAAAACAACAACCACAACAACAACAACAACGATCACATCAACAACAATAACAACAACAGCAAAAATAACCACAACAGCAACAACAACCACAACAATCACAACAACAACAACAACAACAATAACAATAACAACAGCAAAAATAACCACAACAGCAACAGCAACAACAACCACAACAATCACAACAACAACAACAACAACAACAACGACGACATAAATCTACACAAACAAATATTTATATACAACAACATGTATATAATACAATACGCTTTATTGACACTCGCCAAAGGGGATGTTCCGTTCAATTTAAAACTAAGATAATTACAAGATTTATAAGCTATAAATAGAAATATAAAATACAATTCAATATATAAAAACTAGGAATACTACGAACAAATAAATGGCTAACATAGCCATTATAAAATGGACCTTTACATTTGCTATTGTTCTGTTTATTGGAGTTACAAATGCAATATATATGTTTCCAGTGCAGAAACAAGGACCTCAATTATGATATATTGTGTTCACAATCTAGAGTCTCATTGGCTAAGAGTCGAATGTAGTCTATTTCCACAACCACACAATCTTGTATCCAGAACCTGCGTTCCTTGGCTTGGTAAGTGTCGCCCAGAAACGCCATTTTTTTAGCGCTGGCCTAGAGGAACACAGGCTCTGGATACGAGATTGACAATTAAACAACCTAAGAAATATAGCGAAGAATAATTGTCCTGACAATTATGATAATCTGTAGGTTGCGTTCTCAATACAATAATATTATTGTCCAGTGTCCCGTTGCGTTGTGCCCAGATCTAGAAACACCGTTTCTTGGCGCTGGCCTAGAAGAAACGAGATTGACAATCAGACAACCTATAGAAATATAGCGAAGAATAATTGTACTGCCAATTATTCTAATTTGTAGGTTGCGTTGTCAATCCATTAATATTGTCCAGTGTCACGGTGCGTTGTGCCCAGATCTATAGAAACGCCGTTTCTTTGCGCTGGCTTAGAGGAACACAGGCTCTGGGTACGAGTTTGACAATCAGATCAGACAACCTATAGAAATATAGCAAAGAATACTAATTGTCCTGCCAATTATGCTAATCTATGGATTGCGTTATCAATCCAGTATTGTCCAGTGTCCCGTTGTGTTGTTTTCGTGCCCAATAAACTTACTTTTCTCAAAACAATGAACACCTAATAGGCCATTTGCACAATATAGCAAGCGTTTCTTTCGGGGGAACGGAAAAAATGGTTTTGGGATAGCTGTGTTACCGATATGGCCGCGTGAGACCTAAGACGACTCAAAACTATTTTTTTAGTACTCGTCTTAGGTTTCACGCGGCCACATTGGTAACACAGATATCCCAAAACCATTTTTTCCGTTCCCCCGAAAGAAGCGTTTACTACGCAGGCTATTTGCAGGATGACGTCATTTTACCACCCGTACCAGAATGCTTTACGAGTTTGTTATTTCAGATGTTTACTCCTATTTGAGAATACTAAAACAATTGACACTAACTATTTAACAAAAGAAAGTTGGCAAAGCATACTAGTACTTTTTTTTTTTCAACAATTTACAAACAATAATAAGCTACAAATTACACAACGTAACAAAGAATAAACCCTACTTATTTAGAACTTACTTATTTTAGTACTGGTATAATGCAAATAACTATTGCACAGATGGTGTTATATAGAGGGTCCTGAAGGGGGGTATCCAATCCCAATTCCCAATCAATTTTTTATCAAAATCCCAATTACCACAGGAAGCCCAAACATTAACCACAGGAAGCCCAAACATTAACCACAGGAAGCCCAAATTGAATACTAACCACAGGAAGCCCAAGATAGTTCGATTTTCTCTTCTAGTCTACTAAAACGACGTAAAATGTTGCAAATTACTCAATTTAAAACATTATTTTAGCATCTAAAGAGAAAACGAATGGACAAGAAATAGCCAAATCCTATGGACAAATCCCAATCCCAATGGACAAATCCCAATCCCAATGGGCAAATCCCAATTCCCAGCCTCGAAAAAAGGCAAATCCCAATTCCCAATTTACCCCTTCAGGACCCTCTATATAAGATAAGAGCATTTATTTATTAATTTAGTACTTGAAGAAAGGAATAACAAAAGAAAGAGTCAAAATTGAGTGATCTTCTTTCACTTCCTACTAAATTAGAAAAGTCAGGGCAACGCTCTTGCAATTAGATATGTAATAAAACCATTATTGATTTCGTTCTCCGGATACAACACCAACCACAACAACGACAACTACTACTACTACGACAACTAGAGTGAAGTCATTTAACCCGTGAAATAGATATTAGACTAATACACCTTAGCAGTCTCTGATTCCATTGTTTTCTTTTGTGTCTATTTGATTATTACACCTTGACTATGTTATTTTGTTTCAAGGGTTAAATTTCTTCACTCTATTACAACAATACTAACAAATAAAACAACTGCGACAAATACTACAATAACCACTACTACAACGACGACAACTATTACAACAACTACAACTACTAATACGACTATTACAACAATACTAACAAATAAAACAACTACGACAATTATTACAACAACCACTACTACAACTACTACTACGATACGTAACAACACTAGAGTGATTTTCATTTGACAGTGAAAGAAAAACGACTATTTAGTTCGTACTTGTTGGTATAAAGAACAGAAGAAAACAATAGATTCAGAGTGTAGTAACAACTATTGGTTTGCCAATTCTTTCACGGTCATTTGAAAATCAATCTAACAAATATATATCAACTAAATACGACAAGTATACTATAAAAATCACAAGTACAACAACGACAACCACTACAAGTTAAATAACGATAAGCAAAACAACCGACAATTCTCAATTGATTTCTTGTTTTGTTTTTGAGAGCTGAATATTCCACCGATAGAAGTTATTTAAAGAAATGTAACGTGACCATCAAACAAAATAAAATAACAAAGTAGAAAAGAATAAAAGAATAAAATAAAAATTAATTCAAAAACAAAAGAAAATAGAAACAAAATAACACAGAACAGAACAGAACAGAACAAAACGAAAACATCCTCTAAATTAAACAAATAAACAAATTTTTCAAATTAATATTCATACTTAAATTTTTTTTTTTTCTAATTAAAAGTTCCTTATCAATTATTAATACTATTATATGTGAAATGGACCCCCGTATCCCCTTCATGCTATGGCTCACACACAAACCCATTATCTAAATTTTGCATTTGGCTGGTGGCAGTATTCAAAAATTCATTGCAATTTTCTGTTGTCACGTTCCAAATTGGCAGTTTAGCATGATCCTCTAATTGCCTTTATATTTCTATATTGTGTAAAAGGATTTTCTACAGCAAACCAAAAAAAGCTGGAATCGATCGACTTTATTCATACCTAAAATTACGTAAGTTTTCAAATTATGACATTGTTTAGCGTTTCTAGCGGTGTGTTTTAGAAAGTTAGATCGTTTAAATTGTAACCATGCAGATCTTGTCAATGTTTCAGAGAGTTTTGATGAAAAACTGTTGGCAAAAAGACGTAAAACGTACGCCAAATTATAGCTAGGTTTTAGAATAACGACATCGATTTTTTTAGGTTTTTCTTTTTAATCTCTCTTTAAACTTGTAAAAAAAGGTTTTCTCTATTCATTTAAGTAAAAATTCTAGTTATGTTTTACAATTTCGACATCTATTTTTTTAGTTTAGTTTATTTTTGGTTTGGCTTTAAGCTTATTAAAAATAAGTTAAACAATATTTCCCATTATTTAGTAGTAATTATGTTTTTCTCATTGTTGTAGAGGATTAGCCTACAGAAAAGTGGTTTGGAATCGACTGAAAACACACTCAAATTTATTTTAAGGTGAGTTCGAGCTAGCATTTAGCATTCTATTTGCATCTTTCATTTGTTCTTAACATTAAACATTTTATTAATTCGCTTAGTTTTAGTATTCGTCATTTTTTAATGATTTTCGAAAAGAAGACTGGCCTAAATCGGCTTAAAACGTACTCAAATAATGGAGTTTTAAAAAATGGTAATGGATATTCATTTAATTCGCTTAATTATTAACTTTGTTTTGGAATTTTCTGAATTAGTTATTTATTTTTTTTAGTTTGTAGTTTAGTACAGTTTAAAACAAAATCGCTACATGCAGGATATTTATCCTTAATTGTTTTAAAACGTTGACTTGACAGAAAAATTGATTAATACTTGTGTCATTCAAAATGTTTGAAATCGTTATCAAACTTCCTGAAGTCAAATCTAGCATGGAATAAAAGAGATCGACTACGGCTATTGAGTAAATAAATAGATAACAAACTAACAAACACACGAACGAACGAACGAATTAAAGATTAACGAACGAACGAACCTGAAACACACAAACGACAGAACAAACAAACAATTGAAGAGCGAATGAACAAACGAACAAAGCCACGCAAAAACAAACAAACAATTGATCAAACAAACGATTACACAAACAAACAAAAGAACACACATCAACCAAACGAATAAACAAGCAAACACACGAACAAACAAAAAAAAAAAACGGACAAACAAACGAACGATTACACAAAAAATCCAATGAACAAACAAAAGAGCAGATAAACAAACAAAAAAACAAACGAACAAACAAACAAACGATTACACAAATAATCCAACGAACAAACAAAAGAGCAGATAAACAAACAAAAAAACAAACGAACAAACAAACGATTACACAAATAATCCAACGAACAAACAAAAGAGCACATAAACAAACAAAAAAAGGAATAAACAATCAAACTAACACCCGTACGAATAAATAAAAGAACGAACGAACAAACACCCGAACAAACAATCGAATAAACAAACAAATAAACAAAAGAACAAACAAAATAACGAACAAACAAACAAACAAACAAACAACGAACAAAAAAAAGATGAAAAAAACAAACAAACAAACAAACGAACAAACAAACAAACAAACACACGAAAAGAACCAAAAAAAAAAAAAAAACAAACGGCAAACAACATTCAAACTAAAAATATGCAAATTTCGTAAATTATTTCATTAAAAAAAAAATCCAACGAACAAACAAAAGAACAAACAAACAAATGAATAAATTAAACGAACAAGCAACGAACAAAAAAAAGGAACCAAAAAAACAAACAAACAAACGAACAAACAAACAAGCAAACACACGCAAAGAACCAAAAAACAAACCAAACAAACGGCAAACAACAAACAAACTAAAAATATTATAAGCTGTTTTTTACAAAAACAATTAAAGTTTAAAATTTAATATTTGAAATTAAAATTTAGCTTTAGCATTGTGATAGTGCAACACAATAGCTCGAGGATTTGCAATCCACGAGTTGAAACTATTTCAAAACACATTTCCCAAAATATTTGTATAACATTCTAAAACTGTTCCTTGTTTTGCAATCTAGAAGATACAGAAAATTAATAATAATTTATAATTTATGATACACACAAGACCGCTAAGATTAAATACTGAGTAGTTTCAATGTTTCTTTATATAATTAGAATATTAGAGCGCAAACATTATTTCCATGAGATACAATTACTTTCAGTACTGTTGAACAGCTAATATTTAAAGCGATAACACTATATCCATGAAATTGAAAATAATTAAAAATTGCTACTATCAAAGATAAGTAAAGTTGTAATGAGGTATTGTTTCTTTTTGTATTTGATGTTTCTGGTTGAGTGATATTGACTAAATAGTCACTATAAATATAAACTATTAGTTAGTAGAAACTATTTTCTTTTTATTTCATGATTTTATTGTTTTCGCTCTAGCATTAATTAACAAGACAAGTATAACGTTGTTAGGGGACGGTTTTTTTCCTATTCTACTAGATGTTTCTAGTTTGGTGATACTGACTAAATAGTCACTATAAATATAAACTATTAGTTAGTAGAAACTATTTTGTTTTTATTTCATGATTTTATTGTTTTCGCTCTAGCATTAATTAACAAGAAAGTATAACGTTGTTAGGGGGCTGTTTTTCCCCTATTCTACTAGATGTTTCTAGTTTGGTGATACTGACTAAATAGTCACTATAAATATAAACTATTATTTAGTAGAAACTATTTTGTTTTTATTTCATGGTTTTATTGTTTTCGCTCTAGCATTAACAAGACAAGTATAACGTTGTAAGGAGGCGGTTTTTCCTATTTTATTTGATGTTTGATACTGACTGAATAGTCACTAATTAAAAACTATCGGTAACTTTATAGTTTTATTAGTGTTTTCGCTTACTGATTAAAATAATTTTCGTACTCTAGTTCAGTTTAAAGTTGAAGTAGAGCCAAATTATAATTCTGTCAAAAGTTAAGTTTATTTTAATTTTAGAATTATTTTAATCCCATTCATTCCTAACGAAGAAATGCTTTGATTTAGTCAAGAAGTTGCAAACTTTTAACAAAACAAATACGTTTTTATAAACAAACAAAAAACATGTCCACTAGTCAAATATTTTCTCATAATATAGCTATAGTAAATACCACAGTTGTCAGAAAACTCTATCGCAATTTTTAAGTCATAGAAATGTACTTTACAAAAGTGCAGATTATTTCATTGTGTCGGTATCTCCCAAACACACAAAACGCAAATTTTCAACTTTTTAAGAAATCATCAATAATATATGACACGAGAGAAGTCGACTTTTTAAATTGATGGCACCTCGTCAGAAAAAAATTCCCGTTTAAACCATGCAAGGTTTGCGACGAATTATCCAAATGTTATTATTACTTTCTAATAATAAAAAAAACTCTAACTGTAAAGTTACTATCTCACTAACTTTTAAAGTTTTTTTTATAGTTAATAACTATAGTAAATCGCTATAGTAACGGATATCTTGAATTCTATGACAACACAATTTTTCATTAATTTTAATTATCCATCAGTAAGTGAAACATAAAACGCCGTCTCGACCAATTCTGAGCTCCAAAGAAAAGAATGCCAAAAATCCGACGTCTCGTTTGGAGTTCCATCTTCTAAGTTGTAGTCTTTTGTTGATAATTTGCGTGGGTTTGTCTGCGTTGTTCTGTAGAGAGTACTCAAGGGGAAGACTCTCAATGGTGCCATGTAAAATAACGAAAAAAGAAAACCAATCTTTACTTAAACAGTCCAGCAAACAAACGGCAAGAGTCCTACTTTCTACTGCAATTTTGTAAGTTTTACATAATTTTTTGTTCTTGTAGTATTCTTTTCTATTTTGTCGGAGCATATGTTTCACAGTTTATTGTACAGAGCGGTGAGTTTTCAATATTGAACTGAGAAACGACAATGACGATGACAATAATCATTTTTTATTCTAATATGCAACTTGGGGTTTGTATTTGAAAAACGTTTAAAATTACAAATTATATTTTAGAGTAGTTATGGACTGTAACAATCAGTTAAACATATAATCTAAAGAGTAGTTAGAGCGTGTAATAGTCACTGATAAACACAGTAGTAACTTATTTCTACTAGAAATATGTGAAGTGAAGGCACCAAACCAGTAAAACAAAGTCTTATAGACGTCATCGTCTAATAGTTAAAAAGAAAACAATGTCAACTAAGTGAACTAAGCCGAGAATAAGTCTAAAATGTAATACCTGAATAATACTAATTATAACTTTAACTTCTACTCAATGATGATCTTATAGAACAAGAAGTGCTTGTTATAAGAGTACAAACAAGGTTAAAAGAAATGTATAAAAATAGATATTAACAATAATAATGATGATAATTCTAAAAACAAAGAAAATTTCTAACAATCATCAAGATTAAGATTATCGTTAAGAGAATTCCATAATTTAAAGTCCTACTAAATATCCGGTAGATTGTAGTCCTTGTTGTATGGGATCCCCTTAAATAAAACACGCAATTCAAATATATCACTGATATACGATAGAGCTTAACTTTTGTTGTCTATTGTTATATGAGTGTAGTGTCAGATCAAAACAAAAGGCTAAGAGGGTAAAACGCAATGGTAAAAAAAAAATTGGAGTGCATGTAAGGGCCTCTTTAAACGGGTCCAACATGTTGGAGCAACAGTGTTGGAGCAACATGTCGTTTAAAGAGACTCTAATACTCTGGTAACACAATAGAAAACAAAGGAATAATAGTGTAATAGTACCTACGGATCTACAGTAGAAAAAAAAATGCTTTTACTCCGACGAAGGGCTAAAGCTCGAAACGTCAGTAAAGTTAAGTCAACATTTTTTACGGTGTTACTAATTTCATTATATTACCTATCGTTTATATCAAACACCGACGCAACCTATACTATTTTACTCGCTAGTTTCTATTTATAAGTAGAAAAAAGTTAATTCAAGGGGGAGGGGGAGGAATAATAGGGAGAGTTTTTCGAATTTCCCCTCCTCTCCCCTCCCCACTTCTTCGCCCTATTCGACAACACTGGAATATAAATAACCCTCTGGAACAATCATTTGCTTTTGACAGCCAAAATATTGATGTCTATCATTCCTTTTGGTTGCCACATTCAACAATTTTTTTGAAATAGTAGTTTGCTAGTAATTCCTTTGCGTTTTTTTAAAAAAAATATCACCTTCGACAACCTTTTAGAAATAGTTGTATCCTCATTATTCTTTTCCTCTTAGAATAACTTGTAGCTAGTGCCTTTGATAGCCTTTTTGAAAAAGGCATATTGCTATAATTTTCTTTCTGTTTTTTTAAAGACATATCGGCGCCATGGGCAATCTTTTAGAAATAGTTGTATGGTCATAAGTCCTTAATTTCGTCGTGGAATGACATATTGCAATGGACAACCTTTTTGAAAAAGGTGTATGCCTATAATTTCCTTTCCGTCTTGGAATGGCATATCGCCTTGGACAACCTTTTTAAAATAGTTATATGCTCATACATCCTTAATTTCGTCTTGGAATGGCATATCACATTGGACAACCTTTTTAAAATAGTTATATGCTCATACATCCTTAACTGATTTCGTCTTGGAATGGCATAGAGCGGTTTTCGTATGAGTGGGAAACTGGCCGTAATATTTACCGCACAGTTACGGTACTGTTACTGTAGAATTTTCGAATGTTTTTATAGAACTTACGGTACGGTTACGGCTACGGTACGGTACGGTCAGTTTCCCACTCGTACGAAAACCGCTCTATCACATTGGACAACCTTTTTAAAATAGTTATATGCTCATACATCCATAATTTCGTAGTGAAATGACACATCGCATGGGACAACCTTTTTGAAAGAGGTGTATGCCTATCATTTTTTCCGTTTAGTGAATCTATCAATAAGGGGGGAGGGGAGGGGAGGAAGACTTGAAGCTGCTCTTTCCTTTCTGTCATTTTTATAGTACTGCTATATTTAGGGAGAAAAGGTCACGTGACCCGTTGGTCTTTTCAAAATTCAGATACAGCAGACTACAATCTTTCAGTATACAATACGTGATCTTGATCTCAGATAACGTCGCAATAAATCTGAATTTGATCAATGTATGTCTAGAATGTTCTATATAAGATCCGTGCTATATATAGAAACATTTACAGAATCATCTGAGATCAGTGTCTTCTATGAAAGACAGGCAGAAGTTCTGAGCATTTTAAAATACTTTTAACTGTTGAAACATGACTGTTAGCAACTTGCATGTGTCACTGTATTGTTGATCTAGGGAATATACAAAGAAAGACAGAAAAAACAATGATCTAAAAACTAATTACCATATTCGATTCCATTTACTTTAATATCTATGTTTATATCCTGACCCGTACAATATTCTGATTTATTATATATAACATATAGTGTGTTACACACGCCATTTTATATCAATATGATAACGATAATGATAACAATAATGATAACGATAATGATAACGATAACGATAACGATAACGATAACGATAGTGATAACGATAATGATAACGATAACGATAGTGATAACGATAACGATAGTGATAACGATAACGATAGTGATAACGATAGTGATAGTGATAACGATAACGATAACGATAGTGATAACGATAACGATAGTGATAACGATAGTGATAACGATAGTGATAACGATCGATAACGATAACGATAGTGATAACGATAATGATAACGATAACGATAGTGATAACGATAACGATAACGATAGTGATAACGATAACGATAGTGATAACGATAACGATAGTGATAACGATAACGATAGTGATAACGATAACGAGAATGATAACGATAACGATAACAATAACGATAACGATAGTGATAACGATAACGATAGTGATAACGATAACGATAGTGATAACGATAACGATAATGATAACGATAACGATAACAATAACGATAACGATAGTGATAACGATAACGATAACGATAACGATAGTGATAACGATAGTGATAACGATAGTGATAACGATAACGATAGTGATAACGATAGTGATAACGATAGTGATAACGATAACGATAGTGATAACGATAACGATAGTGATAACGATAACGATAGTGATAACGATAACGATAGTGATAACGATAACGATAGTGATAACGATAACGATAGTGATAACGATAGTGATAACGATAACGATAATGATAACGATAGTGATAACGATAGTGATAACGATAGTGATAACGATAGTGATAACGATAACGATAGTGATAACGATAGTGATAACGATAGTGATAACGATAGTGATAACGATAACGATAGTGATAACGATAACGGTAACGATAACGATAGTGATAACGATAGTGATAACGATAGTGATAACGATAATGATAATGATAACGATAACGATAACGATAACGATAGTGATAACGGTAACGGTAACGATAATGATAACGATAACGATAGTGATAACGATAACGATAGTGATAACGATAACGATAGTGATAACGATAACGATAATGATAACGATAACGATAATGATAATGATAACGATAGTGATAACGGTAACGGTAACGATAATGATAATGATAACGATAACGATAACAAGTCACGTGATATCCCCATGCTATTTTAGGCACGTGATATCCCATGCTATTTCAGTACTATTTTGAGTCCAACTAATGCAGTACATGCTGCTTTTAATTTTTACACGTAAGCCAAAATACTTTTAATAAATATGTTATGCAATGCTCTGCGTGTATCCCTTTATTATTGCCTAAAGGATATCTGCTTAATTAAACGCTATTAATAATACTACAAGCCGGGGAGACTCAAAAAATGACTAGCTCCAAGCAGCGCCATTATTAAAAAACATTTCATTGAATGTTCAGTTGGATGCAACTATTTCTATTGATATTGTCCGGGTAGATATGCGTTTCAACCATTAATTCCAAATATTATGTGTCTTATAAATATTCATAAGGCCTTCTCTAGGTCCTTTCGATATTTCGTCGCCTAGAATTGCCTAAGATCGCCTTATATTGCCTAAGATCGCCTTAATATATTGCCTAAGATCGCCTTATATTGCCTAAGATCGCCTTATATTGCTTAAGATCGCCTTATATTGCCTAAGATCGCCTTATATTGCCTAAGATCGCCTTAATATATTGCCTAAGATCGCCTTATATTGCCTAAGGTCACCTTATATTGCCTAAGATCGCCTTATATTGCATAAGATCGCCTTATATTGCCTAAGATCGCCTTATATTGCCTAAGATCGCCTTATATTGCCTAAGGTCGCCTTATATTGCCTAAGGTCGCCTTATATTGCCTAAGATCGCCTTATATCGCCTAAGATCGCCTTATATTGCCTAAGATCGCCTTATATTGCCTAAGATCGCCTTATATTGCCCAAGATCGCCTTATATTGCCTAAGATCGCCTTATATTGCCTAAGATCGCCGTACATATCAGAGCGTTGGGGCAAAGACCAAAAAAGGCCTTCTACTCGGCAATATGTATGTTTTGGGAATGATATAAGATCCATTGTCTTTCGATGTACGTAGAAATCGTTGCATGGAATATATATATATTATTTTCTCAAAAGTTATGACTTGGGTGTCAACACACGTACACATAGCAACGTGCAAATATGTTTATTGGCTCTCAAGCTGGGTTTCGCACGTGGGTAAACCATATTAAATATCAGAAACAAATATAATTGAATAATACCCGGGACGTTTGTGAAAGTGGAAATGTGTTTTAGTCTGAACTAATGAGATTGGCTTTATATAGATTCATATCCAAATAAAATCTTATCGAAGTGCTATTATTTTCATCTTATTGTCAAAAAAACTCATCTTTTTTTAAATACTCTTTTGTTTTGACAGCTTAAATACTGTCTTAACGTTATTAGTTTACATTATTAGACAGGTCGTCTTTGCTATACTAACAAACTAACGAGTATATAGTGAGAACCGTTAGGTCGTACACGCACGTCGCTATGGTAACCATAGTAGACTTCTGGTGCTAATTTCTCAATTCAGTCGTTATGAAACACTTCGAAAGTGGAACCAGAAAAATGGCAAAATATACGAATCTTTCTATAAGAATTATCATGATATAGGATAAGGGACATTAAAAGTAAGTAAGTCAGTAAGTAAGCCCGTAGTCACTCAGTGAGGAAGTATGTAAGGAAGGATGGAAGGAGAGAAGGAAAGTGTGTGAACCGTTGAGTGATCTAGTGTATGTGAGAAAGAACATAGAGAAGGAAGTTAGTAGTAAGTTAGTAGGTGATACTGGCTGAGGTACTAAGTTAGTTAGTACGTAAGTAAGTAAGTATTGAGTAAGAAAAGATACATGAGAATAAACAGGTATTAGTTGATACTTTTCAGACTGTTGCTCTATTTCACTCATACAGTACACCGAACGCATTTCAACTCAGTATATAAGAAAGTAAATAAGTAAGTATATAAGTATAAGTATGTACGTATAAGTAAGTAAAACAAGTTAAAGTAAAAGAGATTTTGAAAGCAAGTACGTGAACAATTAAGCTCATAAATAAAAAAGAAAATTAGTCATGGTGTATGAACGACCAATAAAATATCGGTCTATATTTCACTCATACACCAAACGCATTTCAACTCCGAATACATATCTAAGTACGTAAGTATGTACGCAAGTAAGTAAGTAGGTTTTTACGTAAGTAAGTTATAAAGTTAAAGTAAAAGTAAAGGAGATTTTGAAAGCAAGTACATGAATAATCAAGCTCATAAATAAATAAGAAAATTAATAATATGGTGATAGATCTGAGTGTAGAGCAATTTGGTCTGAAATCATTTGAGTACGTGAGTACAAAATTGCATAACCACGGGTGTGCAATTGGTTAATCACAAGTATGCCCGGGGGGTACTCCAAGTGGTAGGGGTGATCGACGCTCCTTTTAGTGTTCAAAATATTCCCTGTGCGTACCTTTTTACGGTCTCTTTAAGGTTCTTGCTGAAAAGTCAATAACGTAACATGATTCTGTACCTGTAATGGTCATTTTTACTTGGTAAGCTCAGTTGCGAAGAACATTGCGCAGCCGTACCATTCAGGGGTTGATATCAACAAGGCTTTCACAGTTCTCTTAATTCATGCGTACCTGTTAGGGGTCAATTGCGAAATCGACCGCCGATCACCCCTACCACTTGGACAAAGGAAGTACACCCCCCTCCTCCCCCCCCCCCCCCCCCCAAATATGATTTAGTATAGAAATGAGTAGTTAGTATGTATAAGAAAATAACAAAGATGAAATTGTTGTCCATGTTTATTTTATATTCTTATAGAATTTCTGTCAAAAAAGATAAAGAGGATGACGATCGAAAACTAGTCAACGCTATCCATCTATTCAGGTTAGCCACACGGTTTATTATAGATAGCTTAGCTTCTATATAATGTCAATACACGTACACTATATGCACTATATTCCTCTTTTACTCCGACGAAGGGCTAAAGCTCGAAACGCCAGTAAAGTTAAGTCAACATTTTTTACGGTGTTAGAGTGAAGACATTTAATCCGTGAAACAAAATTAAATAGTCAAGGTGTAATAGTCAAATAGACACAAAAGAAAACAATGGAATTAGAGACTGGTCATGATAAGGTGTATTAGTCTAATATCTATTTCACGGGTTAAATGACTTCACTCTACAAATTCCATTATATTACCTATCGTTTATATCATGATCAAACACCGATGCAGCCTATACTAGTTTTACTCGCTAGTTTCCAGTTATACTATATACTCCTATTGCAAAACACTTTGCAACAACCATCAAGCAAATAATACAATGCATTACAAAACAAAACCAGCATTCGTTTTGGTCTTGGCTTGATGCTATTTGCTTTTAAAAGCTGCGACAACCTTTTTGGAAATAGGTGTATATATGGATATGTATATAGAAAACTTCTTAAGGCATAAAGGGTAACTTGTTGTTGTTTTTTTGTGCTTAATTCAAACGTTTCGCCGGTTAGGGCTTCCTCAGGCCTCATACATTTTCTTGATTAACAAAACATATTTAACTGATAGTCGCATAAATTGTAATATATAGAATAAAAGTGTATTGTGTGTAGTGCCTTAATAAGTTTTCTATATACATCATCCACATATATTCAAGGCAGGTCATCAACCAACCAACTTCAGGTGATCTGATTCCATCTCCTTTGCATAATGGAAACTAGCGAGTAGTATATAGGTAGTGTCGGTGTTTGATATAAACGATAGGTAATAGAATGAAAATGTGTAACGCCGTAAAAAATGTTGACTTAGCTTTACTAAATATGCATAATGGGATGCATAATGCATAATGGGATCAGAAGTACAAAAAAAGACAAATAATTTCGTGAATAAGTAAGTGAAATATTTATAAATGAGATATAAAAAGGCCTATCATCCATATCGGATATACTACAAATAGCTAAATTTAATCTACTAAATATCTAAATTATACGAATAATTGGAATGCATATCTACTTACGAATCGCATCACTCTAGCTTGTAACACACATGTGAATAGACAGCAATATCCCAAGATTTTAGAGCCAATCAGGACGAAATGCGCTGTAGGGAAACGCCATTAGAAAGGTGATGGCGGGGATGGTGAAAGAACCAAAATACAACTGAATAGCAACTAGCGAGTAAACTAGTATATGCTGCGTCGGTGTTTGATATAAACGATAGATAATAGGTAATTCTGCGCATCAGATCATTGTATACATATGTATTTTGCGCTTTATAAATATTACAATTAGTATTATTACTAATAGATTGACATTTGTATTACCGTAAAAATGCTAACTTAACTTTAGCCCTCCGTCGAAGTAAAACGACGAAGGGCTAAAGCTCGAAACGACAGTACAGTTTACGGTGACAAGAACTATGAATAGTTCAAATTATATATTTCGCCATTCTATTAAATCTACTCAGTTTAGATACATGAACGCCATTTTTCTTTTATGCATGGTGATTTATATCTTAGTTTAGTCCTAACCATTAATGTTTTTATTGAATTTTATAAAAAGTAAAAAGCTCAAATTAAACGTTATCATGAATTATACAAAAAAAGTTATTTCCAATTTTAAACTTTCTTTTTATAGTATGTATTTTATATACAAACTGTTTTGTCATTTTATATTTTTAATTAAATACTTTTATCATAATTTTGTAAAGCGCTGTTGCAATCCCCAGATGAAACAGCGCTATATAAATTTTCTTTATTATTTATTATTATTATTATTATTATTATTATTAATGATCTAAGATGATGAGTTTCAAATGATTATAATTATAGAAATAATGACAAGGTAATGATGACGATAACGATAATGATAACGATAATGATAATGATAATGATAACGATAATGATAATGATAACGATAATGATAACGATAACGATAACGATAGCGATATAACTATGGTGATAACTGATTACCATAACGATCGGTCCTTTTCATCGGCCGCACTGCACCTGCGCTTTGGAATGATTTACTATTAGAAATGATAATGATAACAAATATAATCATAACGATAACCATCATGATCATGATTAACGCCAACAAATTGCACTTTGTTTTGCTTTATATCTCTTCTTATTGACAAACTCTTAACCTCACAAAATCAACGCTAACAAATTGCACATGGCTTTGAGTTGTCTGTTTTCCTATTCACAAACTCTTGACGTCACAAAATGTTCAAAACTCAAGTGTAATAACGAGCGAAACAAATGCGGCTTTTGTCAAATAATACAGCGATGCTAGATAACGCGAAACTGGAGTATATCCGGGGTCTAAATTACTGATAATCGATGTAACTGTAGAAACAGAGGTGTATTTTGGCATCATTATAATCATTAGCATAATCCTTATCAGAATAATCAACAATTTTGATAATAACAATAAAAAAACGAAAAAGCTATTTATAACTATAGGAACTTTTTTTATTATTTTCGATTAAAAGCGCTAGCTTCTTCTAATTAAAACTACCCCACACAGAATGGTGAAATTATTACATTCATTTCCCAACGCAATTAGTATTTTTTTCGCATACATTTGTGATTTTCTCTTAATGTTTTCCGTAATCCCGCTGTTCATGGGATCTTGTTTTCGCTTTAAAACCAAACAAGACCTTAATCTCAGTATTCCTTACAAAAATTCCCCCCTCAAAAAGCACTATTTGTATATCTAATTTTGTATTAATTCTCATGTTTACTTTGAAATTCGAAAACTGACATTGGTCTGACTTTCAACAAACAAACGAAGACATTTTCACAGAAATTTAAAATTCATCAAAAACGTCAATTTACTATACCAACTGCCCCATACTAATACTTTAATAAAATATTTATATCATTAATCATTTAGAGAGTTCTCAACCAATCGAATTGACGATTTTAGAATATTATAATCACTGGGATTTATCGTAGAAGTAGAATCCTCTGCCAGTGTAAGTTTAATTAGGTCTGAACAAAAAATTAGAATAAGTTTGGCAGTCGAGCAGTACAAGACACTAGTTTAAACATCAGTTTCTCGCGACTCATTCGCCAAAATCATGACTACTTCAGCCGACAATGGTAATATTCTTCCTCATTATTATTATTTAGTACTATTATTACCACTAGTATAGATATATTTTATATTAGATGCAATATAATTTGTTTAACTTAAATTCGATTCGTTTTTCAGTTCAGTTGATTGTGATTTTTTGTCGATTTTGAAGCAATTCTTTCTCATTTGAATTCAAAAGCGATTACTAACTTTAAAAAGCTACTTTTTAAGTAATTATTGTGTTTCCTTATTGCTTCAAGGGGTAGTGAATCAAAGGCTAACTATGTTTTTTCGGTATTTCCATGGTATTCTCTGCTTTTAGCAGCTGCTTTGACCAAAACCTATTTATCAAATTTTCTGTCAGCGAAATTTTACGAGAAAAAAATATATATCCATCTAAGACTATAAAACGAAAACTTTAGTACTTTAAATATAAAATACAGATGTAAATTCAGTGAACTTTTTTTAAATTATGGAAGTGGTTTAATTTTTTGTCATTTTAATTTAAAGGGAAAATCTTTAAATGAGCACGGCATTTATTGTGAGTAACTTTAATTATACAATAAAAATGTGAATGTTTTACTTCGATGTTTATAAGATCTTTTTTATTTTGGCTTTCTCAATTTACAGGAGGAAATATTGATTTAAACCAGGAAATTTTTGGCGAAATTTAAATATAAAGTACAAATTTCAATTATTTTTTCTTGCGCTATAAGCTATACATGGTTATTTATATTTTTTGTTGACAGATAATTTTTTATTGAAATACATTCTAGCTAGCTTAAATGAGAAACTTGAATTACAAATAAAAAAAATTGAATTTTTCGCATTATTTTTTTCTTTTCTTTTCTTTTCTTTAAATTGGAATAGGAAAAAATCTAGCTGAATGTGTAGAACTAAACATAAGAATTAATCGCGGCTTAGTAAACTTTGGCGGTAAAATAAATTGAAAAAAAGTTTGCATTGTAGCATGCTAACGATTTTTTTCCTTGTCATTTTGAATTAACTCCAAGAGAACTGAATCTTGCTTAAAATAGAACATTTCCTTTGCTAAAAGTACCAGAAATTGTCAGTTTTTCCTCTTGCTTTTGTGTTTGTACAATGCAACAAGAAGTGTTCTTTATTTTTGATGGACAGAAAAGCTGGCTCAGAATTTCACAACGCTAAATACAAACATTTGTGTGCAAACACTAAACCACAAATCTTGAAGGTAAACTGGAGATTATATGGTGTCTAGATAAACAAACAAACACTGAATCAAGATAGCCCTTTGGTTTCTAGGATAGGGAACTTTCAGTATAAATTATAGATGAGTTACAATAGTTATTCAAATTGGTCACCATAATTTGATTTTGTGAACAAGTACAAGAGGCTAGCCAGTCCAGAACAATAGTTATTCAAATGTGTCACCATATTTAGATTCATTGTACATGTATGAGAGGCTAGTCAGTCAAGAACAATAGTTATTCAAATTATAGGTAATATAATGAAATTTATAACACCGTAAAAAAATGTTGACTTAACTTTACTGACGTTTCGAGCTTTAGCCCTTCGTCGAAACGTCAGTAAAGTTAAGTCAACATTTTTTACGGTGTTAAAAGTTTCATTATATTACCTATCATTTATATCAAACATCGACGCAGCCTATACTAGTTTACTCGCTAGTTTTCATAGTTATCAAATTGGTCACCATATTTTTATTAAGTGTGCATATATGAGAGGCTAGTCAGTCCAGAACAATAGTTATTCAAATTGGTCGCCATATTTCAATTCAGTGTACATGCATGAGAGGCTAGTCAGTCCAGAACTAGTTATTCAAATTAGTCACCATATTTTGATTCAATGTGCATGGCTGGTCTGTCAAGAACGAATAGTTATTAATCAAATTTGCCGCTATATCTCCATTCATTTTACATGTATACATACCTAGCTGCCCAAATCATTCAATCGGTCATCATATTTAGATTCAGTAGTTGTAGTGCTTGTTTCAAATTGTTTTGTGTGTCTTTTCGTTTACGACCCGTTGG
The DNA here is from genome assembly GCA_949775045.1 of Metridium senile. NCBI lineage: Eukaryota > Metazoa > Cnidaria > Anthozoa > Actiniaria > Metridiidae > Metridium > Metridium senile. Next base: position 5,575,295 of record OX459098.1, read on the forward strand.
TCGTCGAGGTCTGGGGCAGGTTGGTTGTACGAAGCCTGAATAGCGCTATCCACCGGAGAAATCCCTATCCAACGTACGGATAAAACCTATACAAATTCTTTACACTGCATAACTTTTATCCAGTGGATAACTTTATCCAGGCTTCGTACACCTGCCCCCTGGTAATGGCTATACCAAAATTTACCTACAACACCCTTTTTCGAGAAACTTTGTCACCCGTGAAGTGAAAAGCCTACAAGCTAGTAGCGCATGGGATTATGGATTACCTATGTATACTTTATTAGAACACAGGGATTTCATGGCCACATTGCTACACTTGTCAATATGTTATTGAGAAACGTCCATTTTGACTTATCAAACAACAAGAAAGGCGTTCCGAATGCACATTTACAGACACATTTAGTTTCTGAACTAAACCATGATCTATTGCGCCACTAGTTTGTGTGCTTTTCACGGGTGACAAAATTTCTCGGAAAGGGTGTATACTAGTTAACTCACTAGTTTTCAATTATATTTAAATTCAGTGTAGTGCTTTTTTCAAAGTGTTTTTTTGTGTTCTTTCTTTTAAGACGTCATGCCAGTTGGTCGACGAGGTCTGGTCGTTCCACAGAACACATTCCTTGAGAACATTGTACGAAGATCCAATGGATTGCGTAAGTAAAACAATGTTATATAAGAACTAATATCATCCAACTAGTCATAGACGAGTAAAAATATCGCAGGAGTATAAAAATATAAAAATATCCAGCAATATTTTTAGTTTTTCAAGTAAAAAAAAAGATTTTGTTTTATAAGAGAACCAAAAACCTTTTTTCTGATGGTTGGATAATAATATTTTGATATGTAATATGGCTGGATATTTTACGCGTCCACTTGCATTTTGACACGCCTAAAGGTTTGTCAAAATTAAATACAGCGTCGTCACTGCAAACTGTCTAATAAGATATAAAATTGTATTGAATATTATTTTTTATTTACAAAAATATAAATATGTTTTGGTGTGATGGTATAGCTTGGAGGTGTTATAGTGAATAATCAAGCATAATTGTATCTAGCTGTCGTATTTATCTTTTATTGTATTGAAAGAATGATTGATTGATTGATTGAATGAATGAATAGATAAATAGATGAGTAAATAGAGAAATTAATGATTGATTGATTGAATGAACGAAAAGATAAATAGATGAGTAAATAGAGAAATGAATGATTGATTGATTGAATGACTGAATAGATAAATAGATGAGTAAATAGAGAAATGAATGATTGATTGATTGAATGAATGAATAGATGAATAGATGAGTAAATAGAGAAATGAATGATTGATTGATTGAATGACTGAATAGATGAATAGATGAGTAAATAGAGAAATGAATGTTTGATTGATTGGTTGAATGAATAGATGAATAGATGAGTAAATAGAGAAATGAATGATTGATTGAATGAATGAATGAATAGATGAATGAATGGAAAAATGAATAGATGAATAGTTGAACGAATGAATAGATTGATTAATTTATTGATGGCTGAATGAATAAGTCATTGAATGAACGAATGAAGGATGAATGATTGAATGAATGAATGATTGATTGAATGATGAATGAATTGATCATTGGTGCGGGTATGAATGGATGAATGGATGAATGGATGGATGAATGGATGAATGGATGAATGGATGGATGAATGGATGAATGGATGAATGGATGGATGAATGGATGAATGGATGAATGGATGGATGAATGGATGAATGAATGAATGAATGGATGGATGAATGGATGGATGAATGGATGAATGAATGGATGAATGGATGGATCAATGGATGGATGAATGGATGAATGGATGGATGAATGGATGGATGGATGAATGGATGGATCAATGGATGAATAAATACATAAATACGTGAATTGTTTGAAATAGGTAATTGATGATTGAACAGTTTATTGAATGCATGGTTAAATCAATGAACACATATTTGAATGAAATAGCGAATAAAAGAATGGATGAATGAATAAACCGGCTTTCTGTGCCCTTAACATAATGAACAATTTGACGACAATAATGATGATAGTTAATTGAAGTCATAAATCATTTGATCATTTGATCAAATAAAGCGACCATTTTTTCATGAATAAATATTGTATAACAATTAATACTAAACAATCAACTTTTCAGATAATTCATGTTAAAAACAAAGCTTTTGCAATCTGGAGATAAAGACACAACATAGAAATTTGAAATAATTAAAAATGTTAAGGAAAGCGTAACAAAAGCATAATGTTGGGCAAAACATATCAAAAATTAATATAAAAATTATATATACATGTATTTCATCAAAAAAAGAGATTCTGTAAGCTGTACATATAAAAAAAACAATTATGAAGATAAAGAAATACCTAAAAAATAAACATATAGAAGAGAAAACGAAACGAAAGAAAATGTTTAACAATGAACAATCTAGTATATCGTAAATTACCAAAAAACCGTTGTTATGTAAGCGGAATATGTACATACATAAAAAAAAACACAAACCACTCCACACCACCTCCACTTCCCCAATAAAATAAATAAACAAACAAAATATTTTTACAACGGACGAAAGAAATTGTTTTAGAAAAATATATATCTCCAACTAAAATATATACACCTAATTGAAAAAAGGTTGACAAGGCGAACTGCGATTGCGCGGCCGAAAGGGACTGTGGGTAATACGAATTTCTTCTGATTCCTTTCTAAATTACTCAAAGACCATTCAGCGATGACCTTAGATGGGTGTTTCGAAGGTTTCGCTGAACGGTGGAGGCATTGTTGGGGTAATTTAGAAACGAGTTAGACTGAATTCGTATCACCCATAGTTCCTTTCGGTCGTGCAATCGCCAATCGCGCCGACAATCTTTTTTGAACTAGACGCATAACTGCGTGAACTCGGGATTCTCTTTGATGCTCTAGCTACGCGTTTAATTATAAGTACAATTCATGAAAATAGACGCCTGCGTGAACGCGCAGTTTCATCAGAAATTTGTTTATCTACCTATATCTGATATGAATAATTTGCAGTTTCTTTTTGTAGATTACCTGTAAAACTGTCACTAAATTGAAGTTCATAATCAGTATTAAACATATTTAAACTTGTGGGTAGTTCTGATTTCATGAGAAATGACTGTCATGCCGATTGTGACAATCAGAACTGATCCTCAACATTCATGATCATTACAAGCTCATTTGATGAATTAATTTCATTTTTGTTATTATAAATTAAAGAACATAAACTCATTGCAGCACATTGTTGTAATTTTAAAGGTAAAAGCATTACCTTTGCTATATGGTGCTGTTATTGTCTTGCTTGGATCAACATATAGTGTGTTTTTAGGACCAGTATTCTTCTCTACATCATAATATAGTTTACACTTACAGTAATTCATTACATGTGACTGAGTCTTATAGAGAGACATCGGTCTATTACAAGAAAGGGACGATATATACCGACTGGCTTTACATTTGAACCTTTTTTGAGAAATAAATGCTTGTGTCCCAATCCCCTTGAACTTTGAAGAATAATGCTCGATTTTGACCTTTGCACAGTTAATATAATTATGTACCTCAGAAGACCTTGGTATATTTGAGCGTATTCTATGATATACAAACCGTCTAAGCTTCCTACTTTTGGTGTTTAAACGCCTTTATTAATCGTGTTGATATTCTACATTTTGTACTTGTCTCACAACTATAATGACAGCGAAAATGTCAACAAACCTTGGATAACGAGATCTGGTGTTATTTGTAATCTTTATTGTGACTTCTGCATCATTATATACATTCATACCTGTACAGTCGAACAACTAGTAATATATCACAATCACTGAACGATGAAATGACAATAGTTTGAGTGTAGCGGTTGAAGAACTTGACTTTTTTGTACCCTAATATAAAAGACTAAACGCCTGTATTAATCGTGTTGATATTCTACATTTTGTACTTGTCTCACAACTATGATGAGAGCGAAAATGTCTATAATTATAATAAACAAGTCTTGTATAACGAGATCTTGTATTATTTGTAATCTTTATTGTTACTTCTGCATCATTATATACATTCATACCTGTACAGTCAAACAACTAGTTTTATCTAATATATCACAATCACTGAACGATGAAATGACAATAGTTTGAGTGTAGCAGTCGAAGAACTTGACTGTTTTGTACCCTAATAAAGACTAATATCAAATAGGAAAAACAGAAAATACTTCCTTGAATTAAAAATAATAAAAGAAGCAAGGTACTTAGCATTATTATATGAAAGAAGTCATCATTTTTGAGAAGCTAGGCGGCCTTACTTTGAGTCTGGTTGACTGTAAACACAAGTCGCTAGTCTTGAATCTTCTTCGCTTAAAATGCCGCTTGCAATCCTCGTTTTTTCTTCGGTAGACCTTTGTTCACATTCTGTAGTTGAGCTTTGTTGTTTTAGAGTTTGTATAAGTTTGATTATAATTCGCTTTTGAATACATAGTTTAAGTTCCACGATAGGCATTTTCATAGTCAGTTTGACGATAGATTCACGGCGTCTCTCTAAATCTCCTTTCCGAAAACGCTTGACATCTTTTAGTGTGGCTATACCGCGAATGGTGTGTGGATTTGCAAGCGATTTGAGTGTATTTAAAGACATTGATTACTAAAACACTGTACTGTCAAAGATAGAAACAAAATGGCTGCCGAAATTGAAGTAATTCAGAACTTGGACGATACTGCGCGTGCGCGTCTTTTTGGCGATGACGAAGAAAAATAATAAAAAAAATAAAAATAATGCCGAATTTTAAACTCGGTGATTCCACAGGAATCCCGAGTAATTAGCTGTATATCATTAAAAGAAAATTCTGTAAACACACACACACTAACAAAAAAACATGAAATGACTTTGAAAATCAAAGAAAAAAAGGAATAAAAATAATACTGCGGAAAAAAAGAATAAAAATTATACTACGGATAAAAATAATAAAAATAATACTACGAGAAAAAAAATAAAAACAATACTACGAAAAGAAAGAATAAAAACAATACTACAAAAAAAAAAAAAAAAAAATTACGAAAAAATAATAAAAACAACACTACGAATAAAATAATAAACAATAACACGGCAGTTGTAATATAGCGACTATTTTTATTTTCAATATTGAGTCTAGCCGACGATGATTACCATTAGAATACCACTACACACAATAGCTTTAACGGTTGTCTTGTGCAATTCACACCTAATTGCTGGACCGTTGATGTTGTTCACCGGAATAAATAAAAAAATAAAATGATAATTTTAAGCTGAGCAGGTGTGATTGGGATATTGGAACGTGTAGGATGAAACGTTTTGGAATACAAACGGTTTTTCTATATAATTGTTTCTATTTTCGGTTGTTTTGAAGTGTTTTTCAATTATTTTTCTGTTTTTTTTTTTTTTTGCTCATTTTCATTTCTTCGTTGAACTTTGTTAGTCTTATTAAGACATATTTTCATTTTTTTTTTTTCATTTCTAAATCCATTCCTCCATTCATGTGTTTTTCCATCTAGTCATCTATTTATGCATTCATTCATTCATCTATTCATCCATTTATTCATTCGTTTCTACATATATTTTGTTTGTTATATTCGTTTATTCATTTATTCATCCATTAATCCACTCATCAATTCATCCACACATACCTACATACATTCGTTCATACATTTACCCTTTTTTATATTTCCCGTACATGTACACCCTGTTTATATTCATATTTCTTAGTCCTCTTTCTTTTAAACAAATTCCCGAGGGTTTACTTAGAGTCCTACTCAGACTATTATCGTGGGTGGTGTGTTTTTTATTGTTACAGACAAACATCACGTCATACTACTAAGTGATCGAGCATGCAAATATAAACAAAATGTCCACATAAACTTGAAATGAAATATTGTTTGAAGTTACTTTAGAGCAGCTATTCATAGGGCAGAAATATTTAGAACTAAGATTTTGTTAATTTTCTATGTGGTGGTTACTATGGTAACGTCTCGCACACCACTGGGAGGTATTGTTAAGCTGAGCACCGTAACCAGACTTTCTTATTCCATATAACCAAGCTTATTCTAAATATATAATATGTAATACATATAATATATAATGTTAAAACATGACGGCCACATATAACTTGTAAGAATTGTTTTGTAATGTTGATCTAGGCTTGGGTGGGTACTCCATGGGCTAGCTGAAGTCTTATGGCGGACAGCGAAAAAATTAAAAACTGCCTATAACACTGATCACTTGATTATTGCCTTTTTATGGCTACATTTTCAACTTCTTTCTTTTCTCAGCCAGTGGAAAACATCATGCAACTGATTGGAATAAAAACCTATTAAGTATTAATGAGTTTTAAAATAAAAATAAAACGACTTGAGAACATCAGTTTAAGGAATTTTCAATAACTTTTTGTTTTATAATCTATTGGTAAACTTTGATGATGCACCTCATTAATTTGCACCTTTAAAACATCAATAAAAATATCAAAAATTAATTGTTTTGCATTACGTTTCCAGATCCCAATTTTATCCTTGGCAATGCTCAAATCCTCGATAACCCTATCGTCTACAGTAGTGATGGGTTTTGTAAGCTCAGTGGGTTTACACGGAGCGAGGTGATGAAAAAGAACGCAGACTGTAGCTTTATGTACGGTGAACAGACAGATAAAGAAACTACTGAACGAATTCATCAGGCTTTGATCAAGAAACATGCACTCCAGCTGGAAGCTATAATGTATAAAAGAGATGGTAAGTTCCTTTCTCTCCTTCTGTCTGTCTTTTTGACTGTCTGTCTTTTTGTCTGTCTGTCTGTTTTGATCTGTTTGTTTTACTTTTGTCTTCAGATGTTTTGTTTTGTGTTTGGCTGTATATGTTTGGCTGTATAATAGGTTTTGACTGGCAGTCTGTAATATTTCTCATGTATGTTTTTGATTATTGGCTGTTTTCCTGGATTTCAGCCTCTATTGTATTGTGTCCGTCTGTCTGTCTGTCTGCCTCTCAGTCTATCTGTCTGTCTATCTGTCTGATCTGTCTCTCTGTTTGTTGGTTTGTCCGTTTGTCTATTTATCTAGCTGTCTGGCTGTTATCAAATAAAATCCCCGTCCCCTTTCAGCGATTCAGTTTGTCCTTGCGCATATCACAGCGCCAGTGTTTCAGCCATTTCAAAACCAATTGTTTTTATTCTAGGAACTCCAATATGGATTCTCTTACATATCGGGCCTATTGTCAACGAGAAAGGCGAAGTGGTTCTTTTCCTATGCACAGTTAAAGATATTACAGAATTCAAAGATCCTATCCCTGGAACAGGTACTGATGGTGGCGGTGATTGATGATGGCGATGATGACAATCGATGATGGTTATGATGATCGCTAATAATGATAATGATGATGATGACTGATGGTGATTACGATCATCTGATTATGTTGGTGATGATGATGATGATGATGATGATGATGATGATGATGATGATGACGATGACGATGATGATGATGATGATGTTGGTGATGATGATGATGATGATGATGACGATGATGATGATGATGATGATGATGATGACGACGATGATGATGATGATGATGATGAAGATGGTGGTGGTGATGATGATGATGATGATGATGATGATGATGATGATGATGATGATGATGATGATGACGACGATGATGATGATGATGATGATGATGATATATCATACAGATGTTAGTAATAATTATCATATTGAAAATGATGACTGCTTGTATAATTTAGCATTATGGCTACTAAACAAGTCAATAAGTAGGTTAATATTATTAATGGAATATTATACATAATTATAATTAACATAATAATTACCCGAGTCTGGTTGGACGCGAGGAGTACAACTAAATCATTAAATGTACTGTGCAGAGTGCCAATTAAGTATTTCCTGAGGCAAGGACGGTAAATCAAATCTTCTCTTACACTTTATATTAAAGGTACTCTTCATCTGATGTTTTGAAGTTCTCAAACTGACCATGGACTTGCCTAAAACTTTCAAAACACCACTCGTACCTATATATTGTGAATTGTACTCAGGATCGTGCGATTCCCTATACTGATAATATTGATATTTGCATTGTTTTGTTAGAGGGAGGAACCAAAGGATGGGCGAGGTTAAACAAATCCTTAACAAGGCACAAAACTGTGCTTGTGGCTTTCAAACAGAAGACAACGTCACAGAAAAACGCACAGCAAATAACACACGTGAGTATCTAACAACATTCTGTCACAGTAGCCCTTAGCAAATACCACACGTCAGTATCTAACAACATTCTCTCACAGTGGCCCTTAGCAAATAACACACGTCAGTAACTAGCAACATTCTCTCACAGTGGCCCTTAGCAAATAACACACGTCAGTAACTAGCAACATTCTCTCACAGTGGCCCTTAGCAAATAACACACGTCAGTAACTAGCAACATTCTCTCACAGTGGCCCTTAGCAAATAACACACGTCAGTAACTAGCAACATTCTCTCACAGTGGCCCTTAGCAAATAACACACGTCAGTAACTAGCAACATTCTCTCACAGTGGCCCTTAGCAAATAACACACGTCAGTAACTAGCAACATTCTCTCACAGTGGCCCTTAGCAAATAACACACGTCAGTAACTAGCAACATTCTCTCACAGTGGCCCTTAGCAAATAACACACGTCAGTATCTAGCAACATTCTCTCACAGTGGCCCTTAGCAAATAACACACGTCAGTATCTAACAACATTCTCTCACAGTGGCCCTTAGCAAATAACACACGTCAGTATCTAACAACATTCTCTCACAGTGGCCCTTAGCAAATAACACACGTCAGTAACTAGCAACATTCTTTCACAATGTTCCTTGTACACCAGAGGATGGATAAATCGTCTCGACGTAAAAATCGTACATATACTTGGTCGTCTAATGTAAATTGAACTAAATCAGACGATTTTTTTTGTCTCAAATGGTGTCCGTCCCGTTTTCACGGGGCCGGTTGTACGAAGGGTGGATAAAGTTATCCGCGAATAAAAGTTATCCACTGCATAGATTTTTTATAGATTTTATCCGCTGGATAAGGATTTATCCGCTGGATAGCGCTATTCATCCTTCGTACAACCCACCCCAGACGACTTGTCAGTCATATTAACACGATTTGTCCTACTTTTTTGTGTGAAAACGGCTCATAACATTTCCTCAGTTTTATATCATTGATACATTTATGTCAGATATCGCAAGATAAAAATACCTTTAAAAAAAATAGAAAACACGCATTGTTGTAATGATTATTTGTTGTTTGCAGTTAATGTCGCTGAACGATGACATCATACCAGAATACAAACAAGATGTCCCAGAAACCCCTTCGCGCATCATCCTCCACTACAGCACATTCAAGACTTCTTGGGATTGGCTGATTATTATCCTAACCCTCTACACAACGGTGTCCGTGCCTTTTATTGTATGTTTCGCTTTCAACCCTTTATCACTTGCTATCGTCGATCTGTTAGTCGATTGGCTATTCATTGGGGACATTGTTCTTAATTTTCATACAACTTATTTCGGTAAAGATGGCGAGCTTGTTGATGATCCTAAGATGATACGGATGAATTATCTACGGACGTGGTTTGGTCTTGATTTGATATCATCTTTACCCTATGGGATATTGTATTTTGTGGGCCAAGGTGCTGAAACGGTGAGTAATACCATTGTGTATAGTTAATTCAATTAACAGCGTTGATCATCATGAAATGGTTGGGACAGGGAGATTAGGACAGGGGGAGGGAAACAGGGAGAGTAAGACAGGGGAGGGAGACAGGGAGGGTAAGAAGGGGAGGGAGACAGGGAGGGTAAGACAGGGGAGGGAGACAGTGGAGGGAGACAGGGAGGGTAAGAAGGGGAGGGAGACAGGGAGAGTTGGACAGGGGAGGGAGACAGTGGAGGGAGACAGGGAGGGTAAGAAGGGGAGGGAGACAGGGAAAGTTGGACAGGGGAGGGAGACAGTGGAGGGAGACAGGGAGGGTAAGAAGGGGAGGGAGACAGGGAGAGTTGGACAGGGGGAGGGAGACAGGGGGAGTAAGACAGGGGGAGTGGGACAGGGAGGGTAAGGCAGGGGAGGGAGACAGGGAGAGTAAGACAGGGGGAGGGAGACAGGGAGGGGGAGACAGGGGGAGGGAGACAGGGAGGGTAAGACAGGGGGAGGGGGAGGCAGGGAGAGTAAGACAGGGGGAGGAGGACAGGGACAGTAAGAGAGGGGGAAGAGAGACAGGGAGAGTAAGACAGGGGGAGGGAGGCAGGGAGAGTAAGACAGAAGGAGTGAGACATAGGGAGGGACAGGTGAGGGCGTGGTATCATGAGAACACACATTAGAAATTTGATGCGAATAATGTTAACTATTTTTGTCCAAAATGATTGAAAATAGTATATCAGGGAATTATTATTTTTTTTTACGAGGTCATACTAATTACCATCAATTAAACTTAAAGCATCCTAAGCTTCCTCTGTTGCGATATTGAAATGTTATTTCTTTCTTTTTCCAGGAAATCACCAACCTTCTTGGGTTCCTCAAAGTCTTTCGATTACTGCGTCTCGGTCGAGTTGCGCGAAAAATCGACAAGTACCTTGAATACGGTGCATCAACATTTTTCCTTCTTATGCTGTCGTTCTGTCTCGTCGCCCACTGGATGGCTTGCCTCTTCTATATTCTTGCGGTAAAATACGATGAATACGTAGAACACAGTTGGCTTGTTGTTCTCTCTAAGACAATAGCAGCGCCGTATACTGCTGCGAATGGGTCTCTTACTGGGCCTATAGACTATGAAAACACAGGCCCTACATTACCAGCTCGGTACGTCTCGGCGCTCTATTATACGTTGACCAGTTTGACGACTATTGGCTTTGGAAATATTGCACCAAATACAACAGCAGAGAAACTATTTGGCTGTATTACGATGCTGCTAGGATGTAAGTGATTGCGTTATTATTTAAGTTTTTTTATTTATTTATATCATGGTCCATAGTATTTCCTTTTTATATATCCATTCACTCATTCAACTATCCGACCATCCACTCATTTATTCGTTCATTTATTTATTTTTTTATTCATTCATCCACCAATCGATCCATCGATCTATCCATTCATTTATTTATCCATCCATCCATTCATTCATTTATTCATTTATTCGTTCATTCGTTCATTCATTCATTCATTCATTCATTCATTCATTCATTCATTTATTTTTTTATTCATTCATCCATCCATCTATATCCATCAATTCACTAATATATTCTTTCATGCACCCATTAATAAATTGTTTATTAATAGTGCATCTTATAATATTTGCTGTATTTTTTCAGCGGTTTTGTTTTCGCTGATTTTCGGTCAAGTGTCAGCCATCTTGCAGCAGTCACAGAAGAACACTGCCAAATATCATTCCATCCTCGATAACATGAAACAGTTTAGTAAGATCTACAAACTACCACCATTGCTGGCCGATAGAATCATAGACTACTTCATGTCGACATGGGCACAGAACAAAGGAATAGACACTGATGAGGTAACAATGATGATGGTGGTGATGGTGATGGTGATGGTGCCACTAGGGACACTTCCTAGATCCATCCCTGGTTTTAATATCAAGAACAACCTTAACTAATCCTCTAATCCTCTTTAGGTGTTGAATATCTGCCCTAAAGATCTACAAGCTGATATCTGCGTCCATATGAACAGAGTGGTCCTGGAGACCAATGTTGCGTTCAAGGAAGCCCCGATGGGTATCAAGCGAGCGATCGCAAGGAACTTCTGGGTATGCCACGTGGCACCTAATGATCGTATCATTCACCATGGAGAGAGCCTGGACGTACTGTATTTCATCGCTCGTGGTTCACTCGAGGTTAAACAAGGAGATGCTGTGGTTGGGCTTTTAGGTAAATAATATTTTTATTTTTATTTGTGGGGAGGGGGTTATTGGTTTGGAGGGAGGATCACAAACAACGCTACTATAAGGAGCCAGACATTCCAAGAAAGTTTATGCATGAAACACGAAAATACATGAGGAGGGGTAAGGTGGAAAATTCAACGAAACGTGGGGAGGCACCCAAATATTTTAGCAAAACATTTCAAAAACCATCAGTCCCCCTTTAGCCCCTCACACTTTTTAAGCCGATCATTTTGTCTTTGGCATGGTCATCAAAGGTTAGCTGATTTAATAGGTGTTTGATTCGATTTGTGATTAGTACGCTTTTTGGTTTTCTCAGGTGAAGGTGACGTATTTGGTGATAATATATGTAATGAGCCTACAGTAGGTCAGTCAGCGGTCGATGTCCATGCACTAACCTATAGTGATCTACACTGCATTGGAAGGGATGCCCTTATCGAGGTCCTTGAGTTCTATCCTGAGTTTGCTTTCAAATTCGCCAAGAATCTAGTTCTATCTTATAACCTACGGGACGAGGTAAGAACTAGCAAATGTTGAAACCGTTTGCCCGGGTCTTTTAAAAATGTCATAATAAAACCATGATTGTATATTTTAAAGATTTAAAAACCTAAACCATAACCAATCTTAAACGTTTTATATAAATTTTCAATATTCAGCTTAAAATCCGTCTACGGACACCAACTGTAAACGTCCAAAACGAAGAAGACGACGAGTTACGACCCTTAAGCAGCGTCGGTATCGGTCGTAGTAAACGCCGTAAACTCAGCCTCGTCGAAGAACTCGTCCAAACGTACGACATTCAAGATACGTACCTCGACACAGTCCCGACCATTGCACCCGACCAGTCATCGGTCGAACGAATGGTTATACCAGACAAGAAAAAAGAGCTCCGATCGAAACCCGAACTGTATCAAGACTCAGTCGACGTCATCTCGAGTCTTTCCGAAATGAAAGGCGAAGTACGACGAGAAATCGAAGTGATGAATATGAAGATGACGACACTAGAGCAACAAGTTGCCACCATTATTGACCTTCTGAAAAGCGAAGGTCATCTCCATAGCAGAGCATCCGGGAGCGTGCACGAGAGCCAGAGCATTGATCACGCAGTCACCCCTCCCACAACAAATCCTTCGCCAGTAAAACTAAAAAAAAAATCATCCCCCACGAAAATCAAACCATCGAAATCCCAGGATGACGATCCGCTACCTGATTGGTTAGCACGACCGGGCAGTGCAGGTTCACAACATAGTATCCCGGATTGGGAAGAGGGAGATGCCGCTGTTCAAAATAACGCGTCATCGGCTGCGAAGAAGTTGAATAAAGGTGACAATAATGGTAAAGATAAGAAATTAATGCAGACTCTAAATATGATGAAAAAGAAATGATTTCCACTAATGGACAATTTGTGAATGTTAAACTTTATTACTGAAACAAATCGACCAATTTGAATAACTATTGTTCTTGACTGGCTTGCCTCTCATACATGTAAAAATATCCTTTGTATTTCAACATGAACACGAGGCTAATCAGTCAAGAACAATAGCAGGTCGCCATATTTCTATTCAGTGCAATTACAAGAACTCTGAATAACAAACACTAAGAGGTTGTCCTTGGTTTGTTGCATAATACATGCTGTCTATTGCATATCTGTGTAATATGTATATTAGGAAGTACATGTTGGGTTTGTGAATACGAAGACAAAACGTTGTCGTGGCTTATAAGCAACAAGCATCATGCTGGTTTTGTGCTGCTAATGTATTCAATCAACCCTTGTGTTTTCTAACTCAGCTCACTCCCGAAATTATTGTCACTCACGAAAGTATTGTCACGTGATTGTATAATTATCAATTCTGTTATTAACAAGTCGGACTCCAATGCATTACCAGCATCAAACCAGCATTCATTTCGGTATTGGCTTGATTAAAAGCTTGTTGCTTTTAAAAAGCTGCGACAATGATTTTTGAAGAAGTGTATAAAATAGGGTCGCATAATCCACGGATTTCTTTTAAAATATCAGCCGTGCCATTTTTCCGATATGTAATATATGCCAATTCATGCAATATGCTGCAATATCAAGGAGACCTTTTTTTAAATATTTATCGTACATTTTACGAATAGTCAAAATTCTATAGAAAAATACAAGGTGAAATGCGGAGATATTTCTACCTATACACAATTAACAGGCCATATTCACGATGACGTCACTTACTACCTGTCAATTCAACAACCTATTGTTTGGTTGGTTGGCCTCCGAGAGTTAAACTTTCTGACGATTCGGACGCCTTTGTTGAAGCATCACGTCCGAAACTAACTTAGTTTAACTCTATCTGAAATAGTGTATAAGACTGACGCAGTCTCTACAAATCCTGTACGTTTTAAAACCAACACGAGGCTAGTCGGTCACGAGCTAGTCTCCTTTGCAGGCAACTTCTCGCATATTTTTGCTCTTTACTATTTCTTATCTTCTTTTTTGTGGCGGAGGAGGCTTGTTACGAGCAATAGTTTTCTAAATTGACAGTCTTATTGATATGGCATCGATGTGTTTTAAAGATTGTTTCCAATTGGTTCACATTTTAGAATTTTAGAATGAACCTTTATTCATCATAATTATTGTATATAGAGGCAGGCCCATAGTGCTTTTCGGTCGTGCAATCGCGGTTTACGCAGTACACGTTTTTTAACAAAATAAAACCAGGCATGGTACACACTATATGACAACGTTTGCATCCTGTTCACAATAAAACGATCGAAAAGACAGGTGTATGTCTACTAAAGGGACGTTTTAGAAACACTCTCTGGCTAGAGTGAAGGTTTTTGAAACCTTTTTAAGAGTCTTCATGATCATATTTGTTAAATAAGTGTAGTATTTCCTTCTTCACTATCTTAAGTTATTATTATTATAAGTAGTAGTATAGATTCACAACGTGAATCGAAACAGTTTTAAGGCCTGTTTCAGGCATATTTAATACGTTGACATTTGGTTGCAACCAGCAGATTAAGCGCGCATTTCAATGTGATATTGGTTTTTCTGATTCATCATATCAATAGACCTCTTTACCTTCCTTGTTTGTTGTTCCATTTCAGATCACGTGATGCTATCCTTGGGAATTGTTTCTTTCACATGTAAATGATATAACACGTTCATCATACAAGAACAATTCTCAAGGGAATGACACGTGGTCTGAAATGGGCAATTTGCATACGGAGGTAAAGAGCTGGGTTTATTAGTCTCCCTACAACGCAACGCTCCGTCACGGTTGTGGTGGAGACTACATATTAATCAGTTTGGAGCAGAGCTTTCATCAATTTAAATGAACGAGAATACACATGCTCCCATCCACTGAGAATGATGGATGGACAGACCAAATATCTTACCAACGTTTAAGGTCGCGAAGTAACGCTTCTGGCTACAAAGAAAAATTTCCAAATGGCCGTTGTTTTCAATGCGTTCCATTTCAAAAAGATCATCTTTTGTGGGTGTCTTTTTTAGTGTAAATAGAACAAGAATGTTTCTAAATTTCCAGTTCGTTATTGTTCAGTGTTAGCCTCGATTCTAGGTAAATTAGTCAAAGAGTTTAGACACAAACTGCGGTAATTGCCCTATTTCACTATGACATCACATCATAGCAATCTAGTATTTAACGCTAAGGAATATGGGACAAAATTGCAAAGGGGCAAAATTGCAGCAAAATAAACGAAATCAAAGTAAACTTTGATTCATGAGATATAGTATTATACAGTTAGATAGTTGTACTAAAAAAATCTCCAAGGAGAAAAGATTTACGCTAGTGCTTTATAACTCTTGTCCATTGAAACGAACCTTTGTATGTCATAGTGAATGGACCTTTGCACAGTTCCGTGATCAAGAATAATAGTTCCAAGTCGAGGTTGGAGTTGCCACACATAGCAAAATTATAATTTATATAATGTGCATCAACTCCAACCTCGACTTGGAACTATCATTCGTGGTCACTGAATGGAACTGTAAAGAGGACAATGAGGGTAATGGTAATGGCAATTGTTTGTTAATAGGTGCATTCCAGTTGCCTGACCCCAGGTTGTGCTACTAATCCTGGGTGCATAATCAAAGAATAGAAACAAAATCTATAGGTTTTTATCGTTTCTTGATACATGCATTCCTTTTCTCACAAAATGAAAATGTGAACCGAGTTGTGTGCCAAAAAATATTAAACGTAGAGGTAGTAAGTCTGAGTCTCCCCGAATTAGTAGGCACATGACATGTCTCAAGCTAGAAGATTTGAAACGTTAGAAAAGTGATTTATTTGTATGGGTTGTGCTATACACCATACAAAGATTATATTACATACTATCGAGGTTAAGGCTGTGCAATAAAGGACTGGTCTATTTCTATAGATGTTATTTAAAAATCTTACAATGCATGCACACTAAATAATGTAATTACACACAAGACGCACTTTATGTGTTACAAAAACAAATCAGTTATTCTCGACGGCAGACATCCCGTCTTGTCCTCTCTTGTTAGCAATAAAATGAGTGTATACGAGAACAATTTGTCATTGTAGTGATAATTAACATATGAGCCCCTCCCAGGGGGGGGTGGGGGGGGGGTGGTGCATGCTCCCATCATGTTCCCTTGATCTTTTTGCATTTTCTCCCTTGTTCCCCATAAATAAAATAACTGTTTCCCTGAAATGTTTTACCTTATGATCCCATGATTGTTTTATCATATTTTGTTCCCTTGTTCCCTGGAAATAATTTGGCAGTATCACTTGTTCCCTTAAAATTAATGTGCTTGTTCCCTTGCTCCCTAAATCCCCGGGAGAGGCTCTTATATGTACTTTTGAGATACTACGAAAAAGTATAACCCTAGTGCTAGGATCTTTCTATCTGTGAGACACCTAGTGCTAGGAAGATCTTAGCTCCCGAACGAAAACTACAGATATCCATGTCAATGGTATACAGTAGATGTATATAGCTGTTAGGTTGAATCGCCTGCTAGAAAGATATTGTAGTCCCACGATCTTCCTAGCCTACGTAGCGGCTTTTAGGGGATTGGGGAGAAGAGCCGCTACGCAGGGTAGGATATTCCTACTCGCATGTAAACACCCCCTAAGGAGGTTTGGTTTGTGAGATTCGATTTGCATCGAATTTTCGATTAATGTCGATGAATTCAAGAAGTTTGCGATGACGGATTTTTCCTGGGGGGGGGGGGGGGAGGGGACTCCCTTATAAAACGGGGAGGGGGTCCTCGTCAGAAATTCTGAAAATGACCCCTAAAAAGGACCTGTATTTTGAGATGATGGGCGTGGCAGTAATAAAATTTCACCTCTAAGAGGTACCGATCAATAACGTATCTATTTTATTTGTATTTTGATACTAGCATCAAACGGCGTCTGCTCGTATGAGTTTATTTAATCAATATTTGAAAAGAAGCATAGTTGTTAATCTTATACCCTAAAATGGACCACAAAACTCAGCTGGTAGTCATTCTCGTCATTATCACCCTAAGCAGGTCCAAAACACTGATTCCAAACCCTAAAAGGGTCGTGGATTTTTATCGATTGGTAGGGTCGACCGGTTATAGCGAACCGCATAGAGTATCGATGCTAGTCCAAAAGAAATCGGTTTGAAGCTTTATTTAGTGTTTCTGAGATTCCACATCAGCCACATGGTAAGAATGGACATATCAACTTAAATCAACTTATTACAGTGCGACTACTGAAACCAGGGCCATCAAAACATAATTATCCAATCACGATCGAGAATATGAACAATAGAATCTCTACAAATATTTGACTTTTTTTTTTATTAAAATGATAATAATTTTCACTATATGTGATCAAGATTGAATAAGAAAAACATTTTAGCCTTTGAGAACCCTCTACAAATTTTTTTTATCTCAAAAACTATTTGTTTTTAAATTTGTTTCGGTGTCCCTCAGTAGTCGCACTGTGATTTATGATATGATACTTTAGAGAATGTATCTTTAATATTCCCGGCAAAAGTAGATTAACCCGGGATGACCTTCATTGATTTACCCTCGCAATACTACAGATGACACATAACGTACTATATATTCAACAAGAAATACATTTGATTCGATACGAATTTGTTAGCTTGAGTGTATTTCATTCTGGTATTTCAAGTTTAGAGTAGTTTTCATCGGAGTTATTCGGATTCGATTACTGATAATTTTTAGATCGAGTGGTTGACTTGACAACGAAGTGTTCACACTTTGTTCTCATCAGAAAATACCGAAGAGAATCAGAGCTGAATGCAAGGACGATGGGTTAACATTTGTAAGTAGTCCAAGTTATTTACAAACCAAGTCACTTACTTACTTATTTATTTAGGTGATTTTCAGTTATATATATATTTATCAGTGTATGTGCTTTATTTGTTTATTTATTAATTTATTAATTTATGTGATTTATTAATTTCTCTACAGTGGTACGAGCGTAGCGAGTTGTTTCACTGCAAAGTTTTGAACAATTTTTGACGCAATCTATGATAGGACAGACAATGAAAAACTTTAATTTGTGCGATTTGTTTTTTACAACACAAAGCAAACAAGTTGAATGTCAGTTATATGGCGAATGTGTCACGCATCAACTTATATACGGCAAATCACATTGCAAAAAAAATCAAATTCAATCACAAAGGAAGGCAAAAATTAAAGTAGCACTTGGACGAAAACGACCGGATTTTGAAAAGTCCCAATAAACGAATTTGTCTAGGTTAATATTACTCTAATGTGATTGCTTAAGAATTATGTATAAAAAAATAGCTTAAAATTCATTTATTGCGGAGAAATAAGGCTTTGAAAACACGCCACTCAAACTCACGGCCAAATGAAATCTGACCTGCGGTAATTGCGTGATGCGTGACTTATGACGTCAAGTACTCCACGACTGATCTTCAAGTAGTACAGTTTGTACGGCTTTGCTTGTTTCGTCGGCCCAAATATTTAATAATAATCACGACTATATAGCCAATATGGATGATATATCTACACTGCTATCCTACTCGAGTGTTGTTGTGAAACCATGGAGTAAATGACGTCATGACTCACTCGACCTCACTCGACCCCATTCCTCTTGGTGTAATATTACTGATAACAAAAATACAATACAAAATATATCGCGATTTTATCGGTCTTTGCGTACGAATTTCTACAAAAATACTTTAGCAAGGCATTTTTGGGTTAGTATTTAGTCTTAAACAAGCAAAAAAATTCGTTTATTGGGACTTTTCAAAATCCGGGCGTTTTTGTCGAAGTGCTCCTTTAAATTTTCATTGAGAACTACAAATACCGTATTAAGCGGTCACCCTTGGGACTTTCCTTAGTGGCCGCTGATTAGAGGTATAGAATAGGTATAGGAATAGATTTAGGACTTTTTATTATGGCCGCCTAATAGAGGTTGGCCGCTGAATAGAGGTATAGAATAGGTATAGGAATAGATTTGGGACTTTTTATGATGGCCGCTTAATAGAGGTTGGCCGCTGAATAGAGGTATAGAATAGGTATAGGAATAGATTTGGGACTTTTTATTATGGCCGCCTAATAGAGGTTGGCTGCTGAATAAAGGTACCTCTCAGTGTATTTATTTATAATTTTAGGTTTATAAAAGCAACCCTTTTCCTTGATTGAATGATGAATAAATCTACAAGGAAATCCTCGCAAGATCTAAATGTAATCGACGAAGATGAGAGTTGTGAAGCATCTGTTGCTAAATACATTCTGCTGTTTAAACTCTCCCTGGTTATCTGTGTAAATTTTATGTCCTTTAGTTTGTTGGTATCGTTCTTTCCAATTGAGGTAATTAATGCACTTATGATGATTACGACTGTGGTGATGATGGTGATAATGATGATAATGATGACGTTTGTGATAATGATAATAATGATGACGATTATATGATGATGATGATGATGATGATGATGATGATGATGATGATGATGATGATGATGATGATGATGATGATGATGATGATGATGATGATGATGATGAAGTTGATATCTCGACTGATGATGTTGATGATGACTGATAATAATGCTGATGATAATGACGGGGTGGTGCTGATGACGATTAATGATAATGATTGAGATGATCTTTACGGAGACGATTGTGTTATTGATGAAAACAATGATGTCGATTAGAATGATGAGAATAACTTTATTTCTAACAGGCTACTCAACACGGTGCCTCCAGGCTAGAAATTGGTTTTATATTTGGCATCTCGTCGATGGTCGCCTTTCCTGCTTCCTTGATCTATGGCGTACTGGTAGGATAGCTTGTATATGTTGTACTCATTATTATTACTCATAACACAACATTACCATCATCACCACTATCATCATCACCACTATCATTATCACCACTATCATCATCACCACTATCATCATCACCACTATCATTATCACCACTATCATCATCACCACTATCATTATCACCACTATCATCATCACCACTATCATTATCATCACTATCATTATCACCACTATCATCATCACTACTATCATTATCACCACTATCATCATCACCACTATCATTATCACCACTATCATCATCACCACTATCATCATCACCACTATCATTATCATCACTATCATTATCACCACTATCATCATCACCACTATCATTATCACCACTATCATCATCACCACTATCATTATCACCACTATCATTATCACCACTATCATCATCACCACTATCATTATCATCACTATCATCATCACCACTATCATTATTACCACTATCATTATCACCACTATCATCATCACCACTATCATTATCATCATTTCGTCATCACTACTATCATCATCATCATCATCATCGTCATCGTCGGTCGATTCAGTGTGTTTAGCAGTCCAGTGCATTAAGTGCAAGTATTTCGTTGGGCAGCCCTCCTAATGCCATTCTCTGATAGACAACTGTTAGGGTCTATCATTATCACCACTATCATCATCATCATTATATTTTTAACACTATCATCATCATCATTGTTATTTTGTTCCAGCTACCCAGGGTGGGTGTCCAGAGGTTTCTTGTCTGTGGTTTGTTCACTACTGGGACAGCTGTCATCTTATTGGCGTACGTATTTCCACCAAATAGTTTGACTGTACCTGCACCTTGGTTCATTCACATATACACCCTTTCCGAGAAATTACCCGTCGAAAAGCAAAATGACAAGCTAGTGGCGCAAAGGATCATGGATCAGTTCAGAAACTAAATGTGCGTTCGGAACGCCTTTCTTGTTGTTTGATAAGTCAAAATAGTCATTTCTCAATAACATATTGACAAGTGTATCAATGTGGCCATGAAATCCCTGCGTTCTAATAAAGTATACATAGGGTAATCCATAATCCCCTACGCTACTAGCTTGTAGGCTTTTCACTTCACGGGTGACAAATTTTCTCGGAAAGGGTGTATCAGTAAGATTCATTGGCAATTCTCACTTCTTGACTTATTCCCACTCCCCATTGAACCATAGTAGGAAATGATCATTGCATGCGCACTATTTCAACATGTTATATTAAAGCGACTGCAATCAGTAAAGTAACATGCTAATGAGACCAGCATCTTAGCTATGCACCTCCCGATCCAAACCCACAAGCAAATGAGAAATAGAGGGAAATGAACATTGGACTGTTTCGACATGCTATAAGCGTGCTTTTTGAAATAGCTATACTACAAAACCTTGTTCAACATTTTGAAATACCTGTATTTCTGGTTTGTTTCAGGTTTGTCAACTTGATCAATTCCAGTGGTTTGTTTGTTGTTGTGTGTTTGATACTACGTGCTCTAGCTGCTGCTGGTAGTGCTGCAACAGTGACCACTACTCGAGCTGTTATCATGACAAAATACTCGGATAGTATTGGCTTTAGTATGGTAAGTAGGGGAGCTAATAGACAATATATGCTATATGCTGCAACAGTATCCACTACCCGAGCTGTTATCATGACAAAATACTCGGATAGCATTGGCTTTAGTATGGTAAGTAAGGGAGCTAATAGACAATATATGCTATATGCTGCAACAGTATCCACTACTCGAGCTGTTATCATGACAAAATACTCGGATAGCATTGGCTTTAGTATGGTAAGTAGGGGAGCTAATAGACACTACATTGCACAAGGTTTGCAGCAGCAGAATGCAAACATCACGTAGAGTGCAAATAATATGTTCATTAAATACGTATATATGTGTATAAGCTCAACCTCTCGCTTCGATGGAAAGGTCCGGCTAACTTTCAAGATGTCGTAGGGAACTGTGCAGAAGGAGACTCTTCAGATAATATGGTTGGCTTAAAATGTCACGAATTATTAATGAGAAGAATAGTTGCTACCTGAATATATCCCATCCCTTAACACGTGCTCTCACACAAAACCTTGCTATCTATTCCAGGGTACAATATCAACGGCTGTACAGATTGGTTTTACTACTGGACCAGTATTAGGAGGAACTCTGTATACGGTAATACCTATAATTATAATGGCATGGTGGTGATGGTGATGGTGATGGTGATGGTGATGGTGATGGTGATGGTGATGGTGATGGTGATGGTGATGGTGATGGTGATGGTGATGGTGATGGTGATGGTGATGGTGATGGTGATGGTGATGGTGATGGTGATGGTGATGGTGATGGTGATGGTGATGGTGATGGCGATGGCGATGGCGATGGCGATGATGTTGATGTTGATGTTGATAGCCGTTGAGGATGGGGATGGGGCTGATAACAATAATAATGTTGGTGGTGGTTGTGATGATGATGATAACGATAATAGTGAAATTGGTAATGATCTTGATGTTGGTATAAATAATGATGACGATTATAATGGTGGTGATTTTTATTTACTTTAATGATAATCATATGATGGTGGTTATGCTGATGGTGATGACAAAAAAAGCTCACTAAATTACCTATGTTCTGTGTATATTTTATGTATATTTATTGCTATACACGACCCCACAAGCTCGTATCATGTTTAAATATAGTTTACTTGACTTCCCTGGGTTTTGTTTTCAGTTTGGTGGATTCAAGCTCCCCTTCCTTGTGATTGGAAGCACACTTCTACTTCTATTACTTGTTGTTTTGTCGTCTGTTCCTAAAGATGGTAAGGACAATTTCTGATAGTTTTTATGTGTAAAGAACCCCAATAGAATAAGACAAACTTAACTTAGACCCCGTCTACACGGGTCCGGATACTTTTGAAACCGCATACTTTTTTATGCGAATCGGACACACGAATCCAGTGAATCCGGTCACCGAAACCGCATACTTTTACTTGAATCCTCCGGATACGCGGATTCGTGTAGACGCAAATATTTCTATGCGGTTTCAGTCGGATCGGATTCGTGTAGACGAGGCCTTACTTCAACACTAAAAGCCTGAAAACATATTTACTATAAGTAATATTATAATGAAATGTGTAACACCGTAAAAAATGTTGACTTCGCTTTATAGACGTCTCGAGCTTTAGCCTTTTTTACTCTGACGAAGGGCTAAAGCTCGAAACGTCAGTAAAGTTAAGTCAACATTTTTTACGTTGTTACAAATTTCATTATATTACCTATCGTTTATATCAACACCAACGCAGCCTATACTATAGTTTACCTGCTAGTTTCTATTTATTTTTAGTACTAAATAGCTTTAATTAAACAATAAACAATTACAGTAGTTCAGTACTATTGGTGCAGTGGTTTTAACTGTGAAAAATTTAATAATGAATAAAAATAACAAGAAGATGTTAATAAACATGTCTGCTTAGTTTATATGTAAGAAAATCCAATAGAGTACAAACACTAAAAGCCTGCAAAACGTGTTATCTAGTATTTAGAAATAGTACAATAATCAATATCAAAGTGCTAGATAGAGTGATGATTTTTCGAAATGAATAGTGATGATGATGATGATGATGATGATGATGGTGATGATGATGATCGGTAATATTTATTTCAATGATAATCATATCATTATAACAATGATAATGGCGTTGGTGATTATTATATTAATTATAATGTTGTTGATGATTGTGATAGTGATTACAATGATGATCATTTTTGTGCTGGTAGATGTCAAGTCAAAGCAGAATGGTGATGTACGAAATCTGTGTAAAGCGTTTTCTGTTCCTGGAATATCAATGATGGGTAAGACACGTGCATATTTGTATATGCATACAGTCAATAACATCGATCACGCGGTAATTTTCCTTTCGTCTTATTTTTGTTTTCTTATTGTTTTTTGATACGTGCCGAATCCTTACCATGTACAGTGTACTAAATACTGTCTTTTATTATATAGATAATAAGGTTTTACCGGAAACTAAAACACTCGTATTTTCCATATATTCATTAGTGAAGATATGAAAAAGTTTAATACCAAATGTCCCGTATGTACGCGTGCGTCCTAAAAATAACATTTGTTTTTCTTTATTGTACATATAATAAAAAGAACATTCACGTTGGCTTGAAGATATGGATTTTATTTTCTCGTGTTAAAAACAACATTTTAATCGCGTTAATTCGCTGCGCTCGCTCGTTAAATATTGTTTTCACCACTTGAAAACAAAATTCATATCTTCGCGCCACCGTATAATATCCTCTATTTATGTCGCATGCTGAATTTAAAACAGTGTTAATCTTGGATGTTAAACAGTGTTAATCTTTCAGCCATGACAATCGCTGTTCTTATTGCTGATCTCAGTGTCATTGACCCAACACTAGCTCCTCATGCTAAACAGGTGAGCAAACCAAGACCATATTTTACACTTAATGATATACAGATAGAGATGATGATAGACATTCCCCTCGATTGGGGCTTTTCAATTTACAATTTCTTATGTTAGAGGAGGACTTATCGGACTGCTTTTAGCGGTTTACAATCGTGAGTGTGGTTAGTGTATGTCTCCGAGACCTAACTGTTGTACCGGGTGACAATCCAGGCCAGGCCTAGTCTGGGACCTAAACTCGCCTTAACTCGCAGCGAGTTTGGGCGAGTTAAGGCGAGTTAAGGCGAGTTAAGGAAAAATCCCATAATTTGGAGTGACACTAAAAGAACATGACATATATGTGTATATTTCAGCTTTGTGAGATGAGGTTAAGGCGATTCCCTGTGCATTATGACATTGAGCAATTTACTGCGAGCTTGTGCGAGTTAATGCGAGTTTGTGCGAGTTTGCGCGAGTTAAGGCGAGTTAAGGTCCCAGACTAGGCCTCCAGGCCTATTCATTGCGAATAGCACAACAGCAGGGGTAGATCCAGGATTTTTTTAGGGGGGTGCACCATTAGGAAATGACGTAATATATAAATAACTTAAGAAAAATGTTCGAGCTTTATGATTGTCTGAGCCCAGGGGGGGTCTGCACCCCCTGTACCCCCTTGATCTGCCCCTGAAGAGGATCTTTAACCTCCACCTTATATAGGATGAAAGTTAAGACAGACGGAACCTCCTCTCAAACTAGTTCTTTTTACGTCCTTATATATATCCGACAAGATGTGAAGGTCTAACCATTTGCAGATGTAATTACAAAGGCAGCACCTCCTCGTTGATAATTTTAAGACCATGAGTTTTCGTCCGGTCTGGACGCGAACGGCCCCGCACCTCCCGCACTGTAGTCTGGCGCTAAACCAACTAAGCCAACGGGTATACGCGTAAATAATGTAATTGAGAGAGTGTCCATGGGCATGTATATATCGTTTACGGGTGGCATGGGTGGCATGGGTGGCATGGGTGGCCTAGCGGTGAGAGTGCTGGGCTTTCACCGCTGTGGTCCAGGTTCGAGTCCCGGCTCGGCAATGGATTATATGTGAGTTGAGTTTGTTTGATGTGTTCTTCTCTTCTATGCCACGATGGTTTTTCTCCAGGTTATCCGGTTTTCCTCCCTCCGCATAAATAAACATGTGAGCTGAATTGTGTGCAAAATAATTAAACGTAGAGGTAGTGAGTGTGTGTCTAAGTCTCCCCATTAGTAGGGCACACGTGTCCAGTCTAGAAAAATTGAATATTTATTTTATTTTATTTATCATAATTGTTCTTTTTCTATTTCCTAACATCATGATGTTTATATCCCAGATTGATCCTAACATCAGTGCGAGTGTCATTGGTTCGATATTCCTATTAAACGGTCTAGTGGTCGGTGTGTTGTCACCTATTGTTGGCTTGATCTCCGATAAGACCGTAAGTTTAGCACAACCTGCATAGATCGACCAGCCCTTACTTTCTACCCAACTATAAAAAACAACATATCTCGTATCAAAGATATACCTATTGTTCTGTTGCAATCTCAACCTGTTAAAAAAAAGAAAAAATCTCGCGCGCTAATCAAGTCTTTTGTTACTTCTCACCTGCAATACCATATATGGTAATGGCATTTTTTTCAAGATTGCATACGGTATCTTTTGATACGTATATCAAAAAGTGTATTCAAATTACACTTTGAACGTTCTACAGGGCTGCAAGGAAGTGCTATTGGTCAGCGGTCTAATCGTGGGAGGTATTTCATTGGTGATGATTGGTCCAGCGCCTTTCCTGACATCCATTCTACCAACAAAGTAAGTCAAACTATAATATACTACTATGATAATTTCACGTGCTTTATGAGAGCCACAAGGCACGCGCTTTTGCATATTGAAATACTAGGAATCTTGCTTGCTGAGCTGTATGCAGTTTTAAAACATTTGTTGATTGTCAGAACAGTCGAAAAGCAGCACGGACTTTGTATTTCTTTATTTTAACGCACAATCCACCGTTATGTACTTCTACTTCGGGAGATACTTGAATTAGTCCAACTTAATAATGTATCTTAAAATGTTTATATTGTGAACCATTATTATCTGGTTTATAGAAAGCTTTGGTTGGTTTGTGTCTCCATGGCAATAAACGGTGCTGCATCAGCAATCACCCTATCCCCCTCAATATTGGTTATGAAAAAATATGCAAGGTAAAATATCTCGAGCTTTTTAAAAAGAGTCCCGTATAGAGGGGTTAAACTGTAGTGTTAAGTTATGCAAGGTAAAATAATATGCAAGGTAAAATATTTCGAGCTTTAAAAAGTCCCGTATCGGAGGGGTTAAACTGTAGTGTTAAGTTATGCAAGGTAAAATAATATGCAAGGTAAAATATCTCGAGCTTTAAAGAGTCCCGTATAGAAGGATGGGTTAAACTGTAATGTTAAGTTATGCAAGGTAAAATAATATGCAAGGTAAAATAACTCGAGCTTTAAAGTGTCCCGTATAGCGGGGTTAAACTGTAGTATTTAGTTGCAGTGCATATATTGTCCCATTCCTTTATCAAATTGACCTATTTTCTCTTCAAACAAGGAACGCTGGAATGTCCGATAATCTAACGACTAATGGTATAATCTCAGGGATATTTGCCGCTGCCTCTAATTTCGGGTAAGATATTTATATTTATCTATATCTGTCTGTCTGTCTGTCTGTACTATCTTTCAATATGTTCAGTGATTATTGTTTATGTTATTTCAGGTCATTTTCTGGTCCAGTGTTTGGTGGGTTTGTTGTACAATGGATAGGTTTTAACTGGTGTGCTGCGGTAAGTATTCACGCTGAAACCCCTTTCCCTCCCCTCCCTTTCCTCGATTATTCTCCACCACGTAAATCAGACGTGTTTTTAAACACGTTAAAACAGTTAAAACTGCTCTATTAGAGCAGATTTCGTATGACTGTGAAAAGTTCAGTGCCGTGTACGTGCCATGCCGCGACCGTGGTGTTTCTAGAATATTTTGACTTGCCTTGCCATGCCTTGACCGCGTCCATGCCGTGAGCTTTTCACAGTCATACGAAATTTGCCGCTTTAAATGTATTGGTCTCTTTCTATATTTCAGATTTTTGGAATAATATCACTGACCCAGGTAAGTTAATTGTGATCGATGATTAAGAGACTGTCTCTGTAAGAACCTCATGACCCCCAAGAGATTGAAAAATAGAATTCTTTCAAACTTTGTGTGTAGAATGCCTTTCATATGGGTACTTTGAAAAACGGGTTCATAATGAGTCTCGTTAAATTTTCGCTTAGTTTCAGGGGGGTCAAGTTGAAGGCCAAAATTAGGCTTTTGGCCACTTCTCGTTATTGAAATTTGACTGATGTTTGAACCTCTGTATCTCTATGAACATTTCGTTTAAAACTTATTCCTTTCAGATATTAATAGATGTATATCTCGCCAATAATGGGGCACTCTCAAAATTTTAAAAATATTTATTTAATTAGAAAAAAATAACTTTACGACACGCAAAAAATGAGGCTTAGCAGTTAGCTAAAATATGATCAAATATAAAAAATCACAACTCAAAAGTAGATCATTGCACGGCTATAAAATTATTATGGTAGAAAGATGAAAGTTTGGTCTTTCATGAAATACAAAAACATTTTGCGGCCAGCAGGTTTTTGGCATACTATAGGTCGACGAAAATTTCATATTTTCGAGTTTTGACATATTAAGTCAAAATACGAATGCCGACATTTCGGTATAAATTTTGCATGAAATGGTCATTATTTCATAGTTTAACTTGACTCTGGACAATCTAAGACTTTATTTTCACTTTAAATGCTATCTAGCATGTTTTTGAGAAGAGTTTAGCAATCTCATACGCATGCTGTTAAAGATCGATTTGTCACTCGATGATCAGTAAAAATACAACAATCCGTTCGCTCACTATACATCATGATAGACTAATTTTAGCAAGTAAAAAACATCATTTTATGGGTAAGTTATTCTAGATGCATTCATTTGAATGATGGTATGTTTTTCCGAACAAAATAAACTAAAGAAAACTGACCTTTGTGTTGACTCACTGAACTGTCAGCCGTCAGCAAAAAGTGCATCGTTTCGTCAATGTTCTTTGGTTTCAGTCTATAGTTTTTCTCCTATTATAGGCTTTGAACAGTGTTTTATGGTAAAAGGTCACTTTTGTAAATGTATTTAGGACCAGCTCAATAAAAAGCAACATTATTTACTCCACGAATGTCTCGTACTGTATATATTCTAACACCAAAAGCCGCTGACCAGCAAAACAAATTGAGCTGTCAAACACCACTTAAGAAACGTTCCAAAAACACGGTATGATACCATGGTAGAAATGGTTTTTTGGTACCTGTTTTAGGTTCCTTTATACCACGCTTCCAAATAATCATTAAACACTCTTAAAAAGGAAATTTAACTTTGAAACTAACTTGGAAATCGTCTCTGTATTATACTATGAATAACAATACATAATTTAAGTGAAATTTTGAGATATTCTTGATGACTTGACCGATAAAGGACTTAAAACATTTCATCATTTCATTTATTAATTTAGGTTTAACCTAAAAATTGAATTGATAAGGCACTAAGACGAAACTAGTTTTTTGAACAAATAATCGTTTTTAATTGGGTGAAGGATTAATGTTTTTAAAACCTAAATTAATAACTAAAAAATGAAATTAAGTGAAATTATTTTAAAGAAATTGTAAATTCATGAACTTGTTTTTGGTGCATGGTTAACATAACCAACCTATATTGATTGTTTTGACAATATAAAATAAAGAAATACATTTTGTATACTAAAGTTACGTCATGTACGTTGGCTTTTTAACATGACACATATCGTTTTTGTAATAGGACATGGTATAGAAAAACTTGTATAGAAAAACTTGGCACCAAAAACTTGTTCACTTCTACCACGCGGGAAATGGGATTTGAATGCTTCCTGATTTAATTTCCAATTCCAAAGAAAGCCTAACATTGGTGTTTCTAAATAGACCTGCACTTATTTGATATGATATCAAACAATTTAACGTTGGTGTGACTGAGAAATGGGACATGGTATAGAAGAACTTGTTTATTTCTACCACACGGAAAATGGTCTAAATAGATTCACTCTGGTGTCATTTGCACTTTTATGAAAACCTAAAGCTGTTTTCTATAAAGGATCAAAGAAAGCCTAACATTGTTATTTGAAATAGACCTGGACTTATTTGATATGATATCAAATATTTTAACGCTGGTGTAACTGGGAAATGGGACGTGGTATAGAGGCACCAAAAACCTGTTCATTTCTACCACGCGGTTAATGGGATTTGAATGCTTCCTGATTTAATAGACAATTAGTAAGAGAAATACAGAATTGTTTTAACTTACAGGCTGAATCCGCTCCTCATTACTTCCCCCATAACTCGAAAAATCGAACGTACTTCTTTTTCTTTTTGGCATTTCTTTATATTATATTAGATTTTAGATGTAATTATTTGGAAATGTTGCGAGGTGAAATGTAGCTGAGAAGATAAATCCGCTGTCATGAAAAATCTGCGGGCTCATGGTATAAAGGGACCGAAAACAGGTACCAAATAACCATTTCTACCATGGTATCATACCGTGTTTTTTAACACTTTTATACCTCCAAACACACGTGCAAAATGTCGGCTTTGAACGCTGTTAGTTTTCATGCCGACGAGAATTGTGGAAATCATCTTTTGGGCTTAACCTACTAATATGTACAGATGACATAAAAAGCCATCTGCTAACCTTCCATCTTTCATGGGAAGAGTTATTCGGAATATCAGCTGAACTTGGCTAGGACAGGAAAGTTTAATGTATCGGAGGATGTTTCAAGTTGGTGGGTTTTTCCTCGACGTCATAGACACAGTCTTGGCGAATTGTGGAAACCTAGCAAAAGGCCTTGCAATTTGCTGAACCACAGTGGTAGTTTTTTTTCTGTTCTAAGGTTGGGATTTCAGCGTCAACGAAATTTCGCCCGGAATCATTGTTTAGCTGGTCAGCGGCTTTTGATGTTAAAATATAACTGACCGAGACATTCTTCGAGCAAATATTGTTGCTTTTTATTGAACTTATCCTACGTGAATGAGCAAGAATGACTTTCTACCATAAAATACTGTTCAAAGCCTATAATAGGAGAAAAACTATAGACTGAAACCAAAGAATATTGACGAAATCATGCACGTTTTGCTGACGGCTATCAGTTCAGTGAGTCAACACAAAGGTCAGTTTTCTTTAGTTTATTTTGTTCGGAAAAACATAACATCATCCAATTGAATGCATCTAGAGTAACTTACCCGTAAAATGATGGTTTTACTTGCTAAAATTAGTCTATCATGATGTATAGTGAGCGAACGGATTGTTGTATTTTTACTGATCATCGAGTGACAATTCGATCTTTAACAGCATGCGTGTGAGATTGCTAAACTCTTCTCAAAAACATGCTAGATAGCATTTTAAGTGAAAATAAAGTCTTAGACTGTCCAGAGTCAAGTTAAACTATGAAATAATGACCATTTCATGCAAAATTTATACCGAAATGTCGGCATTCGTATTTTGACTTAATATGTCAAAACTCGAAAATATGAAATTTTCGTCGACCTATAGTATGCCAAAAACCTGCTGGCCGCAAAATGTTTTTGTATTTCATGAAAGACCAATCTTTCATCTTTCTACCATAATAATTTTATAGCCGTGCAATGATCTACTTTTGAGTTGTGATTTTTTATATTTGATCATATTTTAGCTAACTGCTAAGCCTCATTTTTTGCGTGTCGTAAAGTTATTTTTTTCTAATTAAATAAATATTTTTAAAATTTTGAGAGTGCCCCATTATTGGCGAGATATACATCTATTAATATCTGAAAGGAATAAGTTTTAAACGAAATGTTCATAGAGATACAGAGGTTCAAACATCAGTCAAATTTCAATAACGAGAAGTGGCCAAAAGCCTAATTTTGGCCTTCAACTTGACCCCCCTAAAACTAAGCGAAAATTTAACGAGACTCATTATGAACCCGTTTTTCAAAGTAACCATATGAAAGGCATTCTACACACAAAGTTTGAAAGAATTCTATTTTTCAATCTCCGGGGGTCATGAGGTTCTTACAGAGACAGTCTCTTAACATGTCTCGTAGACTTCAAAGGCGCCATGCAGTTCCTAATTTTACGCACAAAAATACTCCGAGGCATGCAATAAGTTGAAAATTGAACGAGAGAAAGAAGCCGTCGTGTTATGATTTTCACTTTTGACTGACAACTCTTACCAATTGGTCGTAAATACATGTATTGAGATATCGTGCTTTGGTTTATGTTACTACAGGCACTCTTTACTGCTGTCTTTGCATACTTTATTAGGTAAGATATACTTCGGTAAGGTTTATTATACACCTATTTCAATAATCGTTGTCGCAAACAAAGCCACAGTCCACACTCTGAAGCTTGCAAAGGATGTCGGTATTTCTTCTCTTGTTATCGATTTATTCATAGCATATTTTGGTTGTAGGTTTTTGTGTTATATGACCATAACAAGTTGTTGTTGTGGTAAATATAAATACAAATATTTCTTTACAAAACGTGCAATAAATCATAAATGAAGTCCATTTAACCGACATCCTTTGCAGGCTTCAGAGTGTGGACCGTAGCTGCGACAACGATTTTTGAAATAGGTGTATATATGCATGGTAAGCAGTATAGAGCAAATGCAGTTAAACCATGAAATACAATCTAAGAAAATTAAAGTACTAACAAATAGTGACTATTTCGTCACTAAAGCTCAACCAGAACATCTTGAGACAAAAGAGTAATACACAAGAAACCTCATTATCTTTTGTTTTATTATTTATTCTGGGTGAATAGTAGAAACAATTAGTCACTAAACAGGTTACCGGTTAGAATTTTTTTTTTTACTTGATAGTATTTTATGGTTAACTGCATTAATTTTGCTCGATTATGGTTATATTATGTTATTTTCTTCAATATTTATATATGTTTGTAATAAAAAAGACTTGAACTTGATATTAAAGTAATAGTAAAGAATAGAAACAATAATAATGAAATGTCACAAGACACTCTAATGAACTTCGTGTTTCCCTTGTAGTGATTTACAGAAGAATGAAAATGTTCATTACCACGAGCTGGAGCGACGACAAAATGAAGATAAAGTAACAAAATGATTGTTATATAACTAGTACCAGGTGATCTCGCGTCGAAGCGCGCAAAGAATTATTTTTCAAAACGAATATTTCCAAAATGGCGCCTCGAGACAAAAACAATTTCGGTTATTTTTATGCATTTGAGTTTTGTTTTTTATTCTTTTTTATCCCTGATAGAGCAGCAGGAACATAGAACTTTTGAATGTAAAGTTATTTTAAGGATGTATCAGTATCGAGGGTTAACACGGGAAACAACTCTCTCGAACGACGCCATCTTGGAACTGTTGGCGATGCGACAGAAATGCTTCTGATTGGCTTACACTAACCGACAGTGCGCGCGCGAAATCACATGGTATCATAATATTAAATTGTTGTTGGTATCATAATATTAAAGTTTTCGAATTATTTTTGTGTAATTTTTTCTATCCTTTTCATTAAACAAATTTCATATTTATAAAATAACACTATGTTTTGATATTCTTTCTTCTTCTTATAGCTTGTTGTTCTTATTCTTTTTGTTGTTGTTCTTCATCTTCATCTTCTTGTTTTATTTCGGTTTTTTTTTTTACTCCACAATCTTTGGTTTGATTGATCAAAAAGTCTACTTGTGTATCTAATTATCTGTTTGTACCTGTTGTGAAATTCATGTTATGGGTTTCCTGTGGATACTTACAGATGTAAGACATCACTTAGTGAAGGCACCCTAGAGGTTCACTAGTAGTTCAAGTTGTACTATCAGTTAATCATAAAGTCTATTTGTGTATCTAATTATCTGTTTGTACCTGTTGTGAAATTCATGTTAAAAATCGTGTGCTAAAATATTTAATGCATGTAGAGGCACAGGCAGCCCAAGCAATTCACTTTTACAGTAGAGATATGTGAGGGAAAAAATCGATATTTTTTATTGAAATAAATTTGAACATAGTTCAATCCTGTGTTGTTGTTTAACTTATTTAATGTCATTCTGGGTGGTTTTTGAACGTTTTAGAGCATTTTTTCTTAATGTTTGCCCACCTGTACTTAAATATGGAAAGGCTGGTCACTCGAGATATCCAGCGCTTGTCTTCGATGGTCGAAAAAATCATGTTTAATCCTTCCTTCGCCTTCAAATTCCCCTGAGCTCCATAGATTAATGATCCTTCTGTCCAGAAATCAGCAAAATGTTCATGGATCTCGAGTCAGACCTCACGAAATCCGAGATATTGAGCGATTTTCAACGACAATTTTCCTTCAGATGAGCTGTGTGGCGCGCTTAACGGACACCGATATAACTTCGCAACCGGGCCTTATTTTGTAAAACTCATTCTGATTGGATGATTGGTAACCATGGAATAGAGTCGTCCAATCAGAATGAGTTTTCTACTGTAAAAGTGAATTGCTTGGGCTGCCTGTGGTAGAGGTAGTGAGTCTGAGTCTCCCCTGATGATTAGTAGGGCACTTGTGTCTGATAAATACATTGAGACGTTGTTAAAAAGTGATTTCCAAATCATTTATTTCTTTTCTTTAAGTTTCTGAAAACCTTCCTGTATAATTCTAGCAATCTTCAAACGATGTTTTCGATTGGCGTTTTCCGTTTTACTTGAAGATACTTTCTGCTCAATCGAGCTACTTGCCTTCCCTTTTAAATCCGTCGAGTCTTTCCTTCCATTCGTAGACTCGCCTTCGTCGCTTTCACTGCTTCTAGTCTCCATGTACATTTTCTCATTCTGCAACATCTGCAGTTCCGTACGAGTGTTGTGTAGCTCTTTAAGCAATTCTATTCTCTCTTGTTCCAGTTTATTGACAATTTGGCTGTAATTTTCAACGGCTTCTTGTTGGCACTGTGCATTTTTAACTGCTTTGTCTTTAGCTTTCACAAGACCATTGTTGTGCTCTTTCAGCTCGTGTAATTGTTGTTGAAGGTCTGTTGATCTAAGATCACTCTCATTGCTCAGAGTTTCGTTAATCTCTCGTTGTTTATCAAGCAATGAGGATAACCACTCATGCTTTTGAGTCGCTTCCGCTATGCTATTCCTTAAGTCTTCTTTCTCGCTGGCGAAGCTGCATTCTAGCTCGTTATATCTGTCTTGGAGAAGGTAATTTTTCTCGCATTCTTCGATGTATTGTATTTTAAGTTCTTCAACCGTCGCATGAGCTGGGCCGTCTTCAAGATGAATATTTTCACTCGTCCATTCGGCTGTTATGTTGTTTACTGAGCCGTCTTTAAGCTTGGCAAGTTCTGTTTCGAGCTCATTAACCTTGTCCTGGTTTTCTTTTAAAGAGTTTTGAAGTTCTTCTAGTTTTCCTGTAGATATTTAAATCATCATTTGTATCATAATGATTATTACGTACATTTGCCATCATCATCATTATTACTATTTTACAGCATAACGCGCCTTATACCGTGGCCACCCAATTAAATTTTTATACAAGTTAGCTTAGCGTTCAAAAGTTTCTC
The DNA here is from genome assembly GCA_949775045.1 of Metridium senile. Lineage (NCBI taxonomy): Eukaryota > Metazoa > Cnidaria > Anthozoa > Actiniaria > Metridiidae > Metridium > Metridium senile. The sequence continues at coordinate 5,610,595 of OX459098.1, forward strand.
TTTTCAAATTATTTGCTACACCTTTTCAAATTTAAACATCCTGGGAGGCTTTTCAGACACTTATAAACTTAACTCTTGTCAGTTCGCTTTGAAAATTTCAAAGTGTTTACCGTTTGACACTCGGCGTGTCTTTTATATTAAGGTCAACAAATTCTCGCTTTCTGATTGGTTAACTTGTACAAAACTTTAATTAGGTGGCCACGGTAAGGTGCGTCGCGCTGTAATCATCATCATCATCATTATATTATCATCATTGTAGTTATACGAAATCTGCTCTGATCTATCATCAGTATCATCATCAACATCATTATTACAGTGTGGACACTCCAACCGGGACCACTTAGACAAAATATGCAATTAACCAATCAGATTGCGATATTCCAATCAATGAGCCAATGAGGTACTAGCTGATCGATATAAACAGTAAAGATTGCGCCAAAATTTAGAAAGGAACGATTGGTCAGAATAAACCCATTGTACACATATCGGATTGGACGGTCTTGTCTAAGTGGTCCCGGTTGGAGTGTCCGCACTGTACGGTAAACATTGTCATTATCATATCATCATCGTTAATATTGCTATTATCAGCATCATTATCATTAATATCATCATTATTATTATCATCATTGCTATCATCATTATGTTATTTTCATCATTAATATCATTAATATTATCATTATGATCATCATTACCTACAGTATCTTGAGCAATTGTTTCTGCTGTAATTCTATACTTTTATCATTGTTTTACCATCATCATTATCATCATTAATATTATCATCATCATTATCATCATTGCTACCATCATTATGTTATCTTCATCACTATCATCATTAATATTATCATTACCATCATTACCTACAGTATCTTGAGCAATTGTTTCTGCTGTAATTCTACAGTTCTTTTCATTCTCGTAACTATCTGTCATATCCACAAGGCTTTTCTTTGTTATGTCTAGTTCTACATTAAGTCCTTCTATTCGTCCAGTCAGGGTTTCCTTGCACTTTGTTATTACATCGTTCCGAGCATCTTCATTGAGATGTCCCATAAAATTCATGATGATTTTAGCCAGACAATCAAGATTCTTAAAGCTAAAAAAGAGATTGTACATGTAAGGTTGAAACTTGTACGACTTGGTGAAAACATTTGTCGAATAATTTACAAAAATTAGAACATTTTCAGCAAAGTAAAAACATGAGTTTAAAAGAAAATAAATCAACAATAAAACGGTTGAACAAAATACTTAATGAATCGAGAAAAAGTACCTTTTGTAGGTAAACAAAATACACGATTGTTAACTTGTGACAGTAAAAAGTACCTAGCTGCTTACAGTTCGATGAAAGTCATAATTATTCATGCCAAGCTATTGATTTTTTGATACCCTATGTAAGACTTGAAAGGCAAAGTTGCAACCGTTGGCCGCTTACGTCACAATGAAGGCGCGCGCGCCGTAACAGATTGCGCGCGCTATTGTAACGTTGACAGATGTGAGCGCGCTACAACCGTTGCACTCTAAAAATACGCTTTGCAATATTTAACAACTATTTGCCGAAGGTGATCATGAGGTGAATATCGACATATAATAAATCAAACTAAACCGAGGTTATTGTTCAACGACATTCATCGAGCCTGGAAAGAATTATCGTTTTAGTGTCCTGAATTTTGTAATTTAGTGGGAAAGGAATTAATTAAAAGACAAAAGAAGATCATTAAAGCTGAACTCTTTCTTTTGTTATTCCTTTCTTACCAAAGTGTAATGTATGTTTTTTCATGTGACAACATTCTTGCAACAAGGTGTGTATATAAAAGTTACTTTTTCAAAAAGTAGAAATACCGTAATCAGAAAATCTAGGATACAGTACTTAGTGCTGTATTCTTTAACTGTAAACAATAGGAAAACAAATCTAGGATACAGTACTTAGTGGTGTATTTGTTAATTGTAAAATAACCATTATATAACGCGCGCTCTCATTGGCTGAAACGTGCAAAAAACCGTGTTTCTATAAGAGCATAGAAACACGGTTTTCAAGCGGAGTGTCGCTTGATTTTTCCGTAAAAATACAAAATCGTGTCGTCTAATGAAGAAAACAATTTTTTTTTTTGTCAATTTTGACTTCGACGGCCTTCACCACCTCAGAAGTCACGAACTAAAAAGTCTTTAACACTTTTAAGCTTGTAAAAATATTAAATCTGAGTTCACAGCAATACTCAAAGTAATTCAAATCGCGACAAGAAGATCACAACACTACTTTGTCTACCGTAAAAGCACTTTTAATTCCTAAATATGTACAAAGTAAATACAAAAAATCATTTTGATGTCATTGAATTTGCACAATAGTAGAAAAATATACTTCAGCAAAAGCTACAAGCTTTATAACTTACATGTACATCAAAACAGAGAAAGTTTTCCTTCGTCTTGCTTCAGTTCTCGGTAAAGTCGTTCGTCAAGCATTCTTTTACTTAAACTCTCCTGTTATTCTTCTTGAAACCTTACATGCAGCTCAAACGGTCACAGAGTTCCAGAGTTCCACAAATTCAAGTTAGAGTTTCCACTTCAGAAGCGAAATAGGCAGAATTTTATCGACTTGCAAGATAGACAAAGTGAAGCGTGAACACACGGCTTTGAGCAAAGCACATTTCAGTGAAATTGAAGTGTTTTTGCTCACGATTTCAGCTAGATTTTAGACTTTTCTAATGTAGTTGAACTCTGAAATCCACTTTTAAATCCATGTTAACTTGATCATCGTTTGTTGTGGTCTTTATATTGACATTTTGTGAAGAATAAATTCGATTTTTTTCATCGCACTGAAAATTATTTTTGACAAGTTTTGAACTGGTACGTTTTTGGCTTGGTACGTCGTCATTTGACGACGTTAGGAGAATTTGTTGTGTGATCAAGGGCATTAAATGCAATTTAGCTTTATATCTTCGTTATTATCTGTTGTTGTTATTTTATAAAAGCATTAGAAGATATTTTCCGTGTTTCTATTCTCTGCTAGAAACACTTGGGATTGTTGGGAGAACACTCGAAAAGATTTTGAATCACTCGCTTTCAGCTCGTGATTCAAAATCTTTCTCGTGTTCTCCCAACAATCCCGCGTGTTTCTAACAGAGAATAGAAACACGGAAAATATCTTCTAATGCTTAAATTGTAAACAATAGGAAAACAAATCTAGGATACAGTACTTAGTGCTGTATTCTTTAATTGGAAACAATAGGTAAACAAATCTAGAATACAGTACTTAGTACTATATTCGTTAATTGTCAACAGCCTTGTTTGAAATAGAACCATGTATAAATATTATTGAAGCAAATAAAAATCATTTTCAAAAAAAAAAAATTTTTAATTCAGAAAATCAAAAACTGACCTATTTAGCTTGATGGCTATTTTAGCCGGTTAGAATCATATATACTAAATGCATCTTTTAGTAATAAATGTAAATGAGTTTGTAAAAAAAAGTAAATTATTCATTGTCATTGTCTTTTCAGATGTATTAAATTTTACTACGGATCTCATTATCATGACTATTTCCCAGGCCGGTATTGAAGACCTATACCAAAATTACTGATGGCCTTAGCCCACGTATATAAAAAAGAACAAGTTAATTCTCTATTCTCCCCAAATTTCCCAACGTTAATAATATAATACGGTAATATAAAAAATGCATGATTCGAATTGAATCAGAAATAATTTCTAGTTATACAATAGAGTCCTCAAGTATGACGTCACGAAAAAAAACAAATTTTGGCTTTTACAATTTTTGGTTTCCAATTAGCCTTTTTCATATCGAGCAAGGGACTGGAACCAAGTTTCTCAAAATTAATCTAATTCAAAAATAAACCCCATCACAGGAAAGAACAAATACAAATTAGTAAGAATTGAAAGTTTGAACAAGTTTGTACAAATTGCAACGAAATTATGGTATTTGTTTGTTTTTTTTCCAAAATACAAAGAATGTATGGTTTGGCAGGACGTTTTGGAAGACACCATACATTTCACTGTAATTTTGGCAGAGTTTGAATGCTCATAATGTTTTTTCTATTTAGCCAAACATTCTGAAACTTGGTCAATAACCTTATATTTGGTTACTCTCCCATGAGACAGGGATATTTTTTCTGGAACCACAATTAAATTAGTTTTTCACACTCGTACCCAGTCCCTTGCTCGATATGGAAAAGGCCAATTGCGATGGACAATCACAAAAGGCGAGAATCGGTCAAATAGCAGCTGAGATGTAGCCACTTGAATACATAATTTCCCCATACAAATCACTGTAATTTAAGCTCAGTTCCAAATTAAAGTTTTGAACTTAGCCGAAAATACAGTGATTTGTATGGGGAAATTATATATTCACGTTGCTATATCTCAGCTGCTATTAAACGAATTCTAGTCAAATTTGCTGTGTGAACGTCGTTTTTGATTGCCTATTAAAACTAGAACCAAAAATATGATATAGTGAAAACGTTATTTAATGACGTCACCACTTGACTACTCTTTTCAGAATAGGCCTACCTCGGGTCCTTAAGTCGCCGTAATTTAATGCGATTTATGGCGTTTTAATAAGGGTTTTAAGAAAAAAACATGGGAAATGTGACACAAAATAATTTAATTTTAGGCGATTTTAAGCGACTTATGGCGACTTTACGGCATTTTAGAAAAAAACGTTTTCTGAAATTGAAATATATTACTACTTTCAAACTTATTTATCCCCTATAAAACTATTCTGGGTATTGTTATTACTTTGCATTAGGGAAACTCTAGATGATGTAAGCAAAATTAAGGGAAAAGAAGGAGCACTTTTGGGTAATTTATTGCGATTTTAGGCGTTTTTACACGGTTTTGGGTGAGTTTAGGCATTTTTGGACCGCCGACCGATTAGCTCAGTGGATAGCGCTTCGGATTACTGTGCGGAAGGTCTGGGTTCAAACCCCGGCCGGACCAATACTCAGGGTCTTTAAATAATTGAGAAGAAGTTGCTACCTTTGTTTCTTAAAAAAAATAATCTACAAATGGTTAGAACTTCACGTCCTCTCGGATAGCTGATGGAGGTCCCGTCTCTGAAAACCAAAAAATTAACAACATTGCAATTGAGGGACGCAAAAGAACTCCGTGTTCAGACATGGGTTGTATGGTGGCAGCTTAATGCGCCTCGATATACCTTCAACCATTCTCTTACCCAGACCCTTCTCAGCTTTCTAACGAAAAATCAAAGGCTCTGGTCGGACACAAATCCAGCATCAATATGATTGGTTGAAATAACTTCATGCGCAATCAGCGATAATTATACACACCTTCTACGCAACGATTTTTTTTTTTATGTTGCTAGAGACAACTGTCCATTAGTTGATCTATGAATAGACGTTAATCTCAGTCTAATTAGTTCTGAGAGCTGAGACATTCCAACGGCGAATTGCGAAATACTGGCTGGCGAGTAATTAGCAGCAGACAAAATAACCGTTGGGTCCGTTGGAATGTCTGAGAACACAAAGACTAAAATAGCAGATAACAAACTCTCCAACTTATTTACTTTGTTCGAACACTTGACATAACTATAAGCATAACCACAATTTGTTTTTCTTTAGGATCGAATTTTACGTTTAGTTTGGTTAACGCATCAGCGAGAATTAACTTTGCCATTTTGTTACCGGAAGTTAGAAAAATACTGAGCATGCGCATATCTTACGACCCAGATACTGGGTCTTCCGGTTTGTGTCCGATCAGAGCCTTTGATCAGTGAAGCTGAGAAGGGTCTGGGTAAAAGAATGACCTTCAACTCGAACACGTTGAGTAAGCGCATTGAGCAAATCTGGAAATGCGCTATATAAGAACTAGCCATTATTCAATTTAGGCGACTATAGGACCCGAGGCAGACCTTCTCCATAACTTCATCATCAGAGCTAAGTGAAGAGTTACTTAACGTTAAAATTTACATAAGAATGCTGATAAATCTAGACAAAAACGTTTGCACGAGTCCGACTGTTGGTCTTAAATGATGGTTTTTGTTCTCTGAATAAATAACATTTCATAAAAAGACAATCAAGTTTGTTTTCGCAATTCTTGAGAATCGTAAACAAAGAATTGAGATCATAGTTACTGCAAATGTATTGATAAACTATGTTATTCATATCGCACCATTATGCAAATGATACCATCATGAGGCAGTGTTTTTATGTGTAATTTGGTAATCAGTAACTGCGAACATATATGGCTGGTTTCTAGAAAATAAAACGAAATGCTATCACGCAAGTAACAGAAAATCCAATATATAGAAAGGAATTCCGAAATCTGGTGAGTTGCCTGCGATGAAGGTAATGCATTTATCAGCCTCGGTAAGTCTACTGTCCAGTCTCTGCCCACATCGGGTAGAATCAGGCGTCATCCATCCGGGAACCGCAACGAACAAACAATCTTCTACAAGCGCGGAATTTAAAACTAATTCTCGGACAAAACTGCTCGACTAAGTTGTTTTGGATGAATTCGTTGGTTTTAAAAGTACTTATTAAGAGAATATTTCTGTAAATACCATGCAAACGCGGCAACACTCAAAAAAATCGATTTTGCTCATATTTTAACCATAGGTAGCCCTCAACATGAAAAAAATATTGCATATTTTACGAGAAAAACGCAAAAAACGAAATTTCGTCAAATCGCTGCTCCGAGACGCTAATTTTTATGTCAACTTTGACGGCCCCGTATGGCAAAATTGATTACTTTAATGACTCCAAACTTTCATAATATTGTTTATTGTCGACTTAACTTTAAACTCAAGCTTTTAATAGAAATATCCAGCTACTTAAAGATATTGTTATATTTATTTTTCTCTGTCATACTTTTCGCCTTATAAAAAGTAGGGTAAAAACAAAAAAATATTTTACTATGTGCAGCACAAAATTTTTCAATAATAATCTGAGTTCTGAATGTTATGGTATTAAATATATAGCTGTGAAAAATTCAGCTTGGGTAAATATAATTGAAAGAAGTTATTGAGCTGCGAATTTCACAAAATCATGCTTATTATGCATAAGTGTACTGTCGGATAACACACTCAATTTGTCAAGTCGCGGACGTAATTTGCATAAATAATCACATTTTCCTTCTTTTTAACAGCAAAATGCTATCAAATAAAATCAGTAAAATCCAAGCAATGTTTACATTTTAATTAGTTTTGAAAAATATTGCATGTTTTACGAGAAAATCGCGAAAAACAACATTTCGTCAAATCGCTGCTTCGATCGAGATCCTAATTTTTCTGTCTTTGACGGCCTCGTATGACAAAATTAATTACTTTAATGACTCCAAAACTTCTTAATGTTGTTTATTGCCATCTTAAGTTTAAAGTCAAGAATTTACAAAAATATCTAGTTAATTGAAGATATTATTCTATTTATTTTTCTATGTGAAACGTTTTCTACGGTGGCCCACAAGGGCAAAACACAACTCAATATTTGGTTGAAAACACAACAAAGTTTCGGAGAACAAAACAAAGTTTTGTAGAACAGAACAAAGTTTCGTAGAACAAAACAAAGTTTCGTAGAACAAAACAAAGTTTCGGAGAACAAAACAAAGTTTCGGAGAACAAAACAAAGTTTCGGAGAACAAAACAAAGTTTCGGAGAACAAAACAAAGTTTCGGAGAACAAAACAAAGTTTTGTAGAACAGAACAAAGTTTCGTAGAACAAAACAAAGTTTCGTAGAACAAAACAAAGTTTCGGAGAACAAAACAAAGTTTCGGAGAACAAAACAAAGTTTCGGAGAACAAAACAAAGTTTCGGAGAACACAACTGCCAACTGATACAAAACAAACTTTCGGGAGACTGCAACTTAGCTCGGACAACACATGGCATGACTGACTGAGTTTGGGCTACCTGTGGTCAGAGAAGTCGCTATGTTTTGTCAAAACTGCGGTTGCTGGGTGAGAAAAGACTACAAATATTGTCCTGGTTGTTGTACTTCATCTAGTACTTCAAGAAAGGAAGCCACGTCTGTCAATACTTTCACGGAATTTAAAGAAAAGAAGTCTAAGGAAAGGATCGATCAATATCAATCAACCGGAAAAAATAAGCAAAGAAAGATGTCCGAATATTTCCCAGTTAATATCAACGTTGGAGTCGCATCTATGCTATCAGGGACTATGACACCGGTGCGAGGAAAGTCTTTACCACTCAAAGTTACCAAATCTGTGTCAGCAAAACCTTCAATACTCAAGGAGGCGTTAAGGAAAAGGGCAGCCTACGACATATCATTCAGAAACGATCTAACCACATGTAGCCCAAGCTCACTGTTAGTGTTGATTTACTAAAGGATATATGGCTACTTTTGAAACTTCGATTTTTTACCTTAAAATTTAATAAAATTTCATAAAACTCTAACAGTGTCTTATTGTTGCTCTCTACAATCCTCTGACTTAATTTCAGCCAATGTAGTTCAGGTTTAGTTACTTTATCCCTGCCTTACATAAGGAGGTTTTGCTGACACAGATTTGGTTTTTCTCGTAAAATATGCAATATTTTTCTTAACTAAAGGCATCATGATTTGTTTCATGTTGAGGGCCACCTATGGTTAAAATATGAGCAAAATCAATTTTTTTGAGTGTTGCCGCGTTTGCATGGTATTTACAGAAATATTCTCTTAAAATCATACAATCTTCTCTGGCTGCGAATTTAACTGAATACTTCACAAATTCGCTTTACTGAGTTTTTATTACGATAACAACAGTGTAATGAGTCGTCAAGGTTTTTATTATTACAATGGTAGTATCCTGGTGTACGGGAATTGTCAGGGGAATTCTATTCAAATATGCAAATTCATTCGGCTGGTATTCGTACCTCTTCGGTAGTATATATTATAATATAGATATTTTTTTGTGCATACTAATCATACATATTGTTTAAATATGACAAAAAAAGGAGGAACAACCAACCGAATTCACTTCATAGCTTAGTGGTTAGGTTTAGGGTGAGGTTTGGGATAGGCATTGTATTAAGCATTTGGCACTGAAGGGCCAGGGTTCGAATCACCCTGGCAGCATCTCTTTCTCGTTGCTAAGTGAGGAGAACCAAAATCCTCGAAAAATTTCCAAAGTCCCACTCGTGTGTTCGGAAACCTATGACGTACTTGGTTAACCCGTACACGACGATACTACCATTACAATCCATCAATCTTCTACGAATTTAAAACTAATTCTTGGACAAAACTGCTAAGTTTAAAGGTTCTAAGTTTAAAGGTTCATATTACAAACAATCCTCTATGAGTTTGAATTTACCGCGTTTAAAGAGTGATATTTGTTTATGCTAGATGGAACTTGAAAACCACTAATATGGAACTAACTAAGCTAGATACTGCATGTATTCAGCCTTTAACGACCGCTGGGATTCGATACTCCCAGAACAGAATGATTGACAGCTGTCAAAAATTGTCGAGGGAGTTTTAAATCTCTTAGGCGATCAATTTTTGACCAATCAAATAATCGCATGATAATTATGTCAGTAACTCTGATTCTGGCTGACAGTAATTCTGCCCGATGGTCGCGTAGACATGCCACAAATTAACAACTGTAACCATGTGGACTGCAAGCAAAACATTAAACTTTGGCTCATGCATGACGAAAGCACAAACAACGATATTCAAATACATTGAGGACCTTTTATTTATTTAATTAAGGAGCACTATGAGCCACACAAGTCAGGAACAAGGAAGAAATATAAGCCACGAAAAAGAGAAAAGTTGTTCAGATACGCAACACGGCATTGAGAACGAAAACAATGACAGTAAAGAAACGTTTCAGTGGACATTTGGAAAGTATCTTTTACTCTTTGAACTCTCACTCGTTATTTTCTTTAATTTTGGATCATTTAGTATACTGTCGACATTCTTTCCTCTGGAGGTAAGATTTAACATTTTGTATGTTACTACAGAAACGTTTATAAAAATATTGTTATTTTACGTCTCTTACTGAAAATCATATCTTTATTATTTGCAACAACAACTTGAACTTCGAATTCATTAAAAAGATATCTTCATGTGCAAATTTTAGAAATTTCTACCACAACAATACCGTCCACTTATTCATAAATTCTAACATTAACACTTTATCTTTTAATTTTTATTCGTTTTTATGCATGTTTTATTTCAATCAAACACATGTAAAATTCCCTTTATTTCGATAGCTTTTTTTACCACAACTGTAGAATTTCTCGCACGCTGATTGGTTGAAAACCATGTTCGATAAGAGGACAGACACATGAAAATGACGCCATTTGACGCTTTCGTAAGCTTTTTCAAATTTGAAAAAACAATTGTGTGAAATCTCGCGCGCTGATTGGAGGATAGACACCACGTGAGCTGACGACACAACGTCACGCAACATTGTGCAAAGTTGAGGGAACGTTTGTCATCAACACGATGTTTTTTTCGTCTTAAAACTGTGATAAAAGCTCATTTCTGGATAAACCCTGAATGGAAAACACTTTTCTGTAAGTAAAAAAATTATAATAAATGTCACTATGTCCTCATTGAGTTTTCGTCTCTTTGATTTGATGCAGTTTTTCAGTCTTTTTGTCAAATTTTCGTCAATAGTCAAGTTGATTTCTGTCCAACAAAAACATACTCAAAAACGTGGTTTTGATTAAAAATGCCATTCTTTTAGCACTCTTTTGAAAACATAAGTTATCTACTAGCTTTAACTATATCAAGGGTTTGTGCTTGTTAACTTATTTAATTTGCGAAGTTATGCAAGGGCGCAACTGAAGTCGCCTATATTCGCCGTAGTTGTTTTACTTTCATACTAATAGCTTACAGAAGAGAAACGATAAACAGTATTTCCTTATAGAAAAAGGCTTATTACTTTACTTCTCATTTAAAACTGATCGTTTTTGCGAATTGTTTTATTTGCCGTAGCATGAAGTGAAACCGTTGAGTTTGATGCGTGACATATTCGTCATATAACAGTCACATTCTGTCTATTTTACACAAAAAAAATTGAAAAAGTAGAACAATATTATGAGGTTGTGGTAAAAAACAAATCGAAGTGTCTTTTCTATGGTCTATACTCTCGCTGCGCTCGTGGTTCCACTTGAGTTTTGACCATTTTCTTACGTCATTTCTATGTTCGATAAGAGTATAGACCATAGAAAAGACACTTCGATTTGCTAAATTTTCTATGCGCAAGCTATAGGTAGCGCGCGCGTATTTTTATTAATTTTTGGCAGTTGTAATGACGATATCAAACATTCTGTAACATCCCTGAAGATGGGCGCTTAGCCGGAAACGTCGGAGTAAATAATCAAAACACAAAGGTTGATGACTCTCAATTATTTAAAAAAAATAGACCATGTTTATATTATGAAAATATTAGAGCGAAAAATTGCTACCGTGTAATAGTTCTAGTAATAAGGCCTTATTCAAACCTGGCATCTAACATGTGCCGAATCAAATATACACCTATTTCAATAATCGTTGTCGCAAACAAAGCCACAGTCCACACTCTAAAGTCTGCAAAGGATGTCGGGATTTCTTCTCTTGTTATCGATTTGTTCACAGCACATTTTGATTGTACGTGTTTGTGTTATATGATCATCACAAGTTGTTGTTGCGGTAGATATAAATAGAAATATTTCTTTAAAAAACGTGCAATTAATCACAAATTAAGTCCATGTAACCGACATCCTTTGCAGGGTTAAGAGGGTGGACTGTAGCTCCGGCTGCGACAACGATTTTTGAAATAGGAGTACATGAATGAGCAAAACCTATTGCTTGAATTAGATTCAGCACATGTGAGATGCGACGTTTCAACTCGGCCTTTAATTTATAGCCAACATCAAAAACATGTAAACGAGGTATTGTTTCCTTTGTATTTGATGTTTCTGGTTGAGTTATCATTATATGTACTATATACAATATGAGTGACCGATCTGGACGAGCCACTGTATATCTCATACAGATCGGACACGAATATTGTATAGTACTTATGAAACTCCAACATTAGTTCTTTCATATTTTACTAAAATTGTCAAGATAAAAATAAATCTAGCCGAGAAAATTCAAGTTAAAACTTATGCAAATCAGGACGAATCTGTATCGGATTTACAACCTCCGTCACGGACGTGAATTCTTTTGTCAATTGCTCATTAATCATTCATGATCATTCAATCAGATTCTGTACGGGCCAAAGTCTTTGTTTGACTCTTTTGTTTTATTTCAATCCTATTGTATTATTGTATATTTAAGTGAGTATGTTAAATCTTTACGTAATTAAAGCCTTGAAAATGGAGTCAAGATGACTCCGAAACGTCACATTCTAGCGTTAATTGTTATTCTATACGTTTACTAAATCTGTTTTACTTAAAATCATTCATGTAAATACATTTACAGGCGTCCCAACTCGGTGCATCAAAATCAGAAATTGGTTTCATATTTGGTACATATCCCCTGATCGCTTTTCCTGCTTCATTAATCTACGGTGTACTGGTGAGTATGACGTCATACTCTATATGTTGTAGTGACGTCACTTGAACATGTAAAATTTGACAGCACTACAACATGTGATATAATTAAGTATGACGTCACTGCAATATGTAAAAAATGACAGCACAACAACCATGTTAAGTATGACGTCACTGCAATATGTAAAAAATGACAGCTCTACAACATGTTAAGTATGACGTCACTACAATATGTAAACAATGACAGCACTACAACATGTTAAGTATGACGTCACTACAATATGTAAACAATGACAGCACTACAACATGTTAAGTATGATGTCACTACAATATGTAAACAATGACAGCACTACAACATGTTTTATTTATTTATTTATAATGATATTTTAACAGGTTGCTCCTTCACTTTAGTGATTTTCAAGAAGGTCCTGTAAACTAATTAATATATATCATATGACGTAGTTAAAAAGTAGAAGGCAAATTATTGATACAAAGTGAGAAAAAAATACAATTATGCAAAAATGCAAATATTAAATAAATAGTTAAATAGTTCATTCAGAAAAAAAGACTTAAGTTGGGAAATTTTTGAAGATTGTTTAACAGCGTCACTTAGAGTGTTCCATTCTTTAATGGCATGATAGGACAGCCTTTGCTTCCCCAAATTTGTTTTAACTATTGGTAATCGATACTCGTTTCCATGCCTTGTGTTGTGTCCATGCTCCTTCAATTTGGTGAACATCAGATTAGAGGATTGCAAATTGTTCTTACATTTGAAAACATACAAACATCGATGATAGTGTTTACGTTGAGTAAGCTCTTTCCAGTTAAGTTCCCTTCGTGCTTCAGATCGATGCTGAGGACTGGAGAGGTCGATCCAGTATGATCTTGGCAGCTTTGTTGTGCAGGGTTTGAAGTGATTGCATCAGCGTGATGTTGTCTTTATCTCCCCACACAATGTTCCCATAATCAAAGAGTGGTAAAACTAAGCTATTGAAGTACAACAGTCTAGCAAACTTTGGTAGAAGATATTTGATTCGCTTCAGTAGACCAAGGCGTTTGTTGGTTTTGGTCAACTGTTTTTCAATGTGGGCTGACCAAGACATATTGCCTGAAAACACCAAACCAAGGTACTTGAACTCATCCACTCTTTCAACCTTCTTCGAGTGTACTTCGATGGATATGCTTGATATGTTGTTTGTTTTCCTCCTACTTCCGAACAGCATAGCTTTAGTTTTAGATGTATTCAATGTTAAGCGGTTGAGTTTGAGCCAATCGCCAACTACTTTGAGATCGTCATTTAGCTTATCTTCAATGTCAGCAACTGAAGAGGAGAAATAGTACAGGACTGTATCATCAGCATACAAGGATACTTGAGTATGTTGGACAATGTCAGGTAGATCGTTAATATAGATGATAAACAGGAGCGGACCAAGAATACTTCCTTGTGGCACACCAAGGTTGTATGGTAATGGCTCTGAAACTCTAGGCCGCAGGATGTTCGTAAATATCTTGATGACAAGTAGGAAGCAAACCATTGAAGAACGTTCTCACACACACCAGCTGAAGATAGTTTGTTCAGCAGAATTGTATGGTTAACTGTGTCAAAGGCTTTTGACAGATCCAAGAAAACAGCTCCGCATAATTTTCCATTGTCCATATTGTGAAGGATGTCATCTGCAAAGCTGGTTAATGCACTTCAGTGCTGTTGACCGTTTGGGGCGAAAGCCAAATTGCTTGTTGGAGAGCAGATTGTTCATACCCAGATATTCATAGAGTTGAAGGTGGACAGCTTTTTCGAGGAATTTACTCAATGTTGGAAGAATGGAGATCGGTCGATAGTTAGTGGCATCACTTCTATCACCGGACTTGAATAGAGCTATAACTTTAGCACATTTCCAGATGCATGGAAATGTGTGAGATTTGATGGATAAGTTCAGAAGGTTAGTAACTGGTTTTGCGATTATGTAAGCAGCATCTTTAAGAAGTCGAGCACTGATGTTGTCCAATCCAATCGATTTGTTGGTCTTTAGTGATGTTAGCTGATTAACAACAAATGATTCATCAATTGGAGCGAGAAGAAAACTGGAATCTCTGTCAAGAGTGGCAGGTGCAAAGATAGGCATCACAGAGGAGATTTTGTCGGCAAGAAGTTGGCCAATGGAAGCAAAGTGATTGTTCAGTACGCTGGCGATAGACTTAGGCTCCAGATATTGAACTTGGTCCGAGATTATGCAATTAGGATTTGAGGTCTGATCTTGATTACGACTTGTAGCTTTGTTGACAAATTATGTATTATGTATGTTAAGTATGTCGTCACTACAATATGTAAAATATGACAGCACTACGACATTTAAAGTATTACATCAGTACATATGAAAACACTACAACATGCAACATATGGCATCAGCGCAACTTAAGCGTAGTATGACGTCAATTTAATGTATATATATGTTATTCATGTTTTTCAAGATCCCAAAACTTGGTGCTGAAAGAGTCCTTTGGTGTGGAATATTCACCAATGGAATTACAGTTATTTTATTCGCGTAAGTTTTTAGTATTTTATACTACAGCTATCTGTCTTCTGCCTTTCCGTTGATCATTTCTATTTTCATTCATCTATACATTCCAGGTGATCTCGCTTCAAAGCGAGCAAAGGATTGTCAAAACGAACAGTTCCAAAATGGTGCATCAAGACAGCGACGATTTCGGTTACCTTTAGGCATTTCCGTGTTGTTTTTATTCTTTTTTAATTGCTGATAGAGAAGCAGAGAGCTTTTTTTTGTCCAAGTTACATATACTTTTTTAATGTAAAGTTTGTTAAGAACGTATTTATAGAGGGTTAACACGGGAAACAACTCTCTCCAACGACGCCATTTTGAAACTGTTGGCGATGCGACAAAGATGCTTTTGATTGGCTTATACTTAACGGAAGTGCGCGCACGAAATCACCTGGTTTGATTTACTTATGTATTAATCAGATCTCATTCATTGTCTTCCAGGTTTGTTAATCTAATAACATATAGTCGGTTGTTTGTTGCGATTTGTATGATACTAAGAATTCTTGCTGCTGTTGGTGGAGCTGCTTGTGAAACAACTATTAGAGCTATCGTACTAACAGACTTTGGTAGTAACATAGGATTCTGCATGGTAAGAACAAGATGGATGGATGAATGGATGAATGAATGAATGGATGGATGGATGGATGGATGGTTGGATGGTTGGATGGATGGATGGATGGATGGATGGATGGATGGATGGATGGATGGATGGATGGATGGATGGATGGATGGATGGATGGATGGATGGATGGATGGATGGATAGATGGATGGATGGATGGATGGATGGATGGATGGATGGATGGATGGATGGATGGATGGATGGATGGATGGATGGATGGATGGATGGATGGATGGATTAATGAATGGATTAATTTATTTCATGCGAAACAGCGATTCAAATTTATAAAACGCTTGATGAATGTTAGCAGCTTATAACCTTGTCTTACAGCACTCTCTATTACTTTATTTTACATGGTATCAACCTTATTCATTGGGTTTTTTTTAGGGTATTTTATCTACAGCCACTGAACTGGGTTTCACAATAGGTCCATTTATAGGAGGAATTATGTACACTGTAAGTATATATCAATATTGTTATTCTAACACATTACATTATTATCACCGTTAATTTTCAATCATTACCATCAAAACTATTATCCTCATTTTTGACATCATCACTTTTGTTGTCATAATAATTAGCGACCCCGTCACTTTCACTTCAGCCGTCACAAAAATTGGCATTGTTTTCATTATTATCACAACAACAATAACAATAAACTTTATTGATACTCCCCAGAAGGGATCTTCCCTTCAACAACTGATAATATATAATATAACAATTTATTGACTATAAATAGAATTAAAAAACTCATTAATAATTCATGACCATTTTGTCCAATCCGATGCTCCTTTCTGGTCACGAGGAAAGCATTGTGTATCGCATAATCTACGTTTGAAAGGCAGAGAGATTATGGTGTAGAATAGACTTGAACAATGGAATGCAAATGAACATGAACCATTATATAATGGCACATGTGTCATTATAAAATGCTTCATGTCCATAATTCATTAATCATCATCACCACCACCACCACCACCAATGTACTAACTATTGTTCTTGTCTTTAGTTTGGTGGGTTCAAGTTACCGTTTCTAGTAGTTGGTGGTTTGCTACTAGTGCTGTTGTTTGTCATCTTTTTCGCGCTTCCAAAGAAAGGTAACTTCTGATTTGAATAGACATTAGATACACTACCAACTAGACAGTAAAACTACCTGGATGAAACAACCAAAAAAGTGGCCTAAAATGCAACTGGAATTAACCCAAATTTGCGCAATTATACAATATTTTGTCTTTGACTTTACAGTTTTTATCAGACTACACCAATATAAGAAAATGTTTGCGTGAGGCTATGTAAAAAGGCTAAGAGAGCGCTCGCAGTGTGGTTTGGTTGTTTAAACCAGGCAGGATGAGATGTACTTCGCACCAACTGGTCTGGGTTTAAGTCCTGGGTGGTTACGTTGTGTCTTCTGGCAACAGAGTTGACTAAGTGTCTCCTGTTCTCGGATAAGAACATATTGTCATATTGTCATTTGTCTATTTTAGATGTGGTATCCAAGCCAACTGAAGTCAAGGCATTGTGTAAAGCATTCTCTGTTCCAGGCGTATCAATGATGGGTAGGTATAGACATGTACTTTTAAAGGTTGTCAAAAGCAATGGGTTAATTAAGGAGCCCTGCCCTCCAAGGGGTTTTAGGGAACAAGCGCATTTATTTTTAGGGAACAAGGGATACTGCTAAATTATTTTCAGGGAACAGTGGAGCAAAATATGATAAAACAATAGTTCTTTGGGATCATGGGAGCATAAGGTAAACTGATTTTAGGGAGACAGTTATTTTACTTTTCGAGAACAAGGGAGAAAATGCAAAAAGATCAAAGGATCATGGGAGCAAGCACCCCCTGGGAGGGGCACATTAAGAAACAAAGAAATATAGGAACTTACGAATAGTCAGTTGCTCCTTCTTTTCCAACATTATTTTCGAAATTAAAAACAACACCAACATTAACAAAAATATATAATTGAAACAAACGTCTTGAAGTCGTCCAATCGCGTACCCAGAGCCTGCATTACTCTCGGCTAGCGACTCCAAGTTAACAACACAGTCTTCTGTTGCCCGGGGCTGGCCTAGAGGAACGCAGGCTCTGGGTAGGAGATTTGAAGTCGTCTTGATTCCATTATCAAGGTCGAGCGTGAATGTCATTGCAATTGTGCGAGCGTCATGCAGAATAACTGACTTCGAAACGTCGGGCTACATCTGTGTTAATTCTATTTGCCTGTTTTTGTAAATTCAATCATCATTAATCTAATACAGATGATTTTGCGCGCGCATTTCCGGTTAATATAAGCCAATCAAAAGCATTTCTGTCGCATCGACAACAGTTCCAAGATGGCGTCGTTCGAGAGTGTTAACCCTCGATAAATACATCCTTAAAATAACTTTACATTAAAAAGTTCTATGTTACTTGGACAATAAAAGTTCACTGCTGAGGAATAAGGGATAAAAAAGAAAAAAAAAATGCCTAAACGTAAAAGCTACAAACAAGCGTCCAAACAGGAGGAGGGGACAAGGGTGCGGTATGGGAGGGAGGGGAGGGAGGGGAGGGAGGGGAGGGAGGGGAAGGGAGAGGGAGGAGAAAGGAAGGGGAATATTGTTTACTAAAAGTCTCGTTACTTTTAAGCGATCGTCATCACTGTCCAAGTGTTATCGAACCGATGTTAGCTCTACATGTCACTGAAGTAAGTATACTGCCATGAAATACTCCAGTTTCACATTAATTTTTCTAACCCGAATTTACACAGGGAAACCCTCATTAAGTGTAAATTCCAATGTATTTTCTATTGTTTAGCGGTAATATCTCCCCTGCTTTGCTTGGAATTTGTGAAGATTTGTGCAACAAACCGAGAAATGCATATGCCCTTGTTTTGGAAAAGTACAGTGTTGAAAGATTAAGTGAAACTAGAGTATTGGTGCAGGGAATGCCGGATGTTTCGCCGCTAGACGGTTCGCCCCCTTTATTATATCGTTCATTAAATTAACAGTAATAAACATCACAAAACAACTAGTTTTGGTTAATATGTGTATTAGTAGAAATAAGCTAAGCGTTTTGAGATTCCGTCTTTAAGATGAGCAAAAAAAAATTTCGAAGCGTATAAAATTGGTACCAGTTAGATTAAAAACTTATCATCATCACCATCATTGTGATTTCCATCATCATACACATTATTGTCATCTTCTTTTTATCCTGGTTATTATGATCTTTGTCATCCTTATCATCATCGTTATCGTCATCATCACCATCATTGTGATCACCATCATCATGACCAACATTATCATAATCATCAATGTCACCACCTTGGACTATCGTCCTCAGCATCACCTACATTATCATCTTCGTCTTCTTTAATAGCTTTATCATGTTAATCATCACTATTACCGGGCGTTATCACTATCAGCGTTTTATAACATTGTCTTGTGTTATCATTAGATCAATCCTAATATCAGTGCCGCTATGATTGGCTTGATATTCTTGCTGAATGGCGCTGTAGTAACCATTTTAAGTCCGATTGCAGGATGGATTTCAGACAAAATGGTGCGTAGAACACAGTTTCTTATCGTACTGATTCATGCATTTATTACATACTTTGATTTCTTGGATTTCAAATCAAAACTGCATGTTATAATACTATACCCCATATTATTTCTAGCAAATATTTAATCACAGTGATCATGACATTTTAATGTTAAAATTCCAAAGAAGTTATTACCCTGCTACAGCGTTATTGTTATGTCCAATAATCATAACCGCGCTGTTCACACTAGTAGTTGGACAAATCGTCTTATGATGGACACGGCGTCTAAATTAAAGTCAAGAACTGCATTTTACGTCAGAAGTCCGTTCAGTCGAAGCTGATCTTCCAGAGAGCCGACGGTGCGCTCATTTTACTTTAGCTACCAAATTTAAGTGCTAATGAAGACTGAAAACTTAAAAAAGAAAAATCACTGTCGAGTTCGTGACTTTGAATGACGTCACAAATCTCATACAGTTTTTCTCTGCAAGTCCAGGCCTACTCCATAAACGTGACAAAGGAACCCCGTCAAGAACTAGTTCTGACCAATCAAAGTGCATATACTATATATAGCAATATATAAGACAAATATTAAATATTAAACAAGATTTTATTACTTTTAAAAGCGTTTTAATTGTTATTACACAGGGCTGCAATGAAGTGCTATTGGTCAGCGGTCTAATCGTGGGTGGTATATCTCTGGTGATGATTGGTCCAGCGCCATTCCTCACATCCATTCTACCAACAAAGTAAGTAGATATATGACCATAATGCAGACTTAGTTCCAATAAAACACTCAACCTTTTTTAAAACGTTGGATCAGTAAATCTAATTATGGCACCAAGTTGTTTAGTTGACATCTTTACCAAAAAACAAGATGTGACTAATTACAACCTAAGGGGCTCAAGTACTTCACTGCAACTCCCTCTACTAAAAACAGAAAACGGAAAAAGAAGTTTTTCATATGACGGGCCAAAAGTATGGAACTCCTTACCTGAGTACATACGAAAGGCCAAATCACTCAGTGAATTTAAGTTAAAAATTGCCACTTGCGACCTGTCGCATTTTTAATTAATTAAATTATTTTATATATTTGTATTTAGACAACTAAGGTGTATTTACAATATTTATTTGATATTTCTTTTTTTGTCTTAATTAATTGGGATTAGGGTATCGGAGGAGGGGGGAGGGCTGAGGGTTATATATCTCACTTTTTATCATAATAAATTTTAAGATTCTTCTATTTGTAATCCACACGCCCCTTGTGGAAACCAGCATATGTTGACGGGGCAAGCGTGTTTTTTAAATAAAGTTATTAAATTATCTTTCGTCAACAGTAAACTTTGGCTTGTTTGCGTTGCCATGGCAATTAATGGAGGCTCGGCTGCTTTGACTATATCCCCGGCAGTAACTATTATGTCAATGTACGCAAGGTACGTAACAGTGTGTGCAGTATATTCAAGTAAATCGATACATCCAATGTTACTCACTGCAAAAAAAAAACTGAGTAGTGGATACTCAAATAACTGAGTAAATCAATGCACCCACAGTTACTCACTACAAAAACGACTAAGTAGTGGTTACTCAAATAGCTGAGTAAATCGATACATCCGCAGTTACTCCCTACAAAAAAACACTGAGTAGTGGTTACTCAAATAACTGAGTAAATCGATACATCCGCAGTTACTCCCTACAAAAAAACACTGAGTAGTGGTTACTCAAATAACTGAGTAAATCGATGCATCTACAGTTACTCACTGCAAAAACGAGTGAGTAGTGGTTACTCAAATAACTGATTCCATCGATACATCCACAATAACTCAGTTAAATGCGACTATAATGTTTAAAATATTCAGTTGATGTTTTTCTGAACGCATCAGGGACGCTGGTATGCCAGATAACTTGACTACAAATGGAATCATATCTGGCATTGTAACTGCTGCTTGTAATCTAGGGTAAGATCTATGTGTTTAAGATGAGGATGATGATGATGATGATATAAAGATGATGATAATAACGATGATTATGGTGATGATAATGAAACTGATGTTGTTGATGATGATCATAATGCTGATTATAATGCTGATGCATGATGATGGTGATTATGATGATGATAATGATGATGATAAAGATATTGATAATGATGATGATTGTGGTGATGATAATGATGCTAATGCTGCTAACTAATGATGATGGTGTTGTTGTTGCTGATGGTGATGGTGATGGTGATAATGATGTTGTTGTTGATGATGATAAATGATGAAAAATACGAAGGTTCTTAGATCAAACTCTACTGAGACATTGGTCCACTCTTTTGTTACTTCCAAACTAGACTATTGCAATGCCCTACTCTATGGTCTCCCAAAATATCAAATTAATAGACTACAGCTTGTCCTTAATACTGCTGCTCGGCTGGTCACCCTTTCTCGCAAGTACGACCACATCACCCCTGTGTTAAAGAAACTGCACTGGCTACCAATCTCTCATCGTATTGTATTCAAAATTTGTCTACTAATCTATAAAGCACTTGATAATTTGGCGCCATCTTACATAACAGACCTTCTGGCTCATTGTTCGTATGCTCGTTCTCTCAGATCATCATCTAAAGAACTATTAACCATCCCTAAATCAAAAACTGTCATGTCGCTTACAAACCATTATATAATTTAATTATTTAATATTTATATATTACTTTTATTTTTTAGCTATTTACATAATATTTATATGACATTGAACATTGAACATTATTTTAGATTTTATCACATACATACATACATATATATATATATATATATATATATATATATATATATATATATATATATATATATATATATATATATATATATATATATATATATATATATATATATATATATATATATATAAAGCTTATTATTATTATTATTATTATTATATTATGATGATATATGATGAAAGTGATGATGATGATGATGATAATAATGATGATGTGGATGGTAATGATGATGATGAAGCCGATGATGATGATGATGGCATGATGGTGATGCTGTTTCACTGGTGGGTTGGTGGTGGTGGTGATGCTGTTTCACTGGTGGGTTGTTGGTGGTGGTGATGCTGTTTCACTGGTGTGTTGGTGGTAGTGGTGATGCTGTTTCACTGGTGGGTTGGTGGTGGTGGTGATGCTGTTTCACTGGTGTGTTGGTGTTGGTGGTGGTGGTGATGCTGTTTCACTGGTGTGTTGGTGGTGATGCTGTTTCACTGGTGGGTTGTTGGTGGTGGTGATGCTGTTTCACTGGTGGGTTGTTGGTGGTGGTGATGCTGTTTCACTGGTGGGTTGGTGGTGGTGGTGATGCTGTGGTGGGTTGGTGGTGGTGGTGATGCTGTTTCACTGGTGTGTTGGTGGTGGTGGTGATGCTGTTTCACTGGTGGGTTGGTGGTGGTGGTGATTCTGTTTCACTGGTGGGTTGGTGGTGGTGGTGATGCTGTTTCACTGGTGGGTTGGCGGTGGTGGTTATGGCAACGATAATGGTGGTTATAACTTTCACGTTAATTAAGATAAGACAACAATATATGATGATAATCTTTATCCGTTACTCCCTCTTTCTTTTTTCAGTTCCTTTGCTGGACCAGCCATTGGAGGTGTTTTTATTCAATGGATAGGTTTCAATTGGTGTGCTGCGGTATGTTAAAACTTTAGAAAGTAATCTTTTACCGGCTGGCTGGCTGGCTGGCTGGCTGGCTGGCTGGCTGGCTGGCTGGCTGGCTGGCTGACATTGATAATTTTATAGATAATATTTTTAATAATATGTTAATTTGGTTCTCTTTCCAGATTTTTGGACTTCTATCATTTCTTCAGGTAAGCCTCTTTCTTCATTGCACAGCCTTAGCCTCGATACCATGTACTCTTTTTAATTATTTGTAGTATAAACGTATAAAATTTCATTACCATCCGTGGTGTTTTCGCTGTCTGTTCTTGTCTGGTATCTCTTAGGCCAGGCTTTGAAACCGTTAATGTTACGCCCTTTTAAAGGACTTCCAGTATCTTTTAGAAGTATTCTTGAAAATACGAACCCCAAACTCTCGGCACTGCTGGCCAAGAGTAACGCAGGCTCTGGGTTCGAGATTGGAAAATACTCTTACCCAGTCCTATACCCAGGCTTGTTGTTCTACTGCATATTGTACGATGTGTTCTTCTCATATAAAAGTGTTTGTTGTGAATGGTATGTCGTAACGTTTTGATGTGTATTTTTGCAGGCCATAGTTTCTGGGATCTTTACATACTTTTGGAGGTAATAACACTGTTTTCTCTGTTTAAAACAGCTTCAAAATAAAGTTGCAATAATAATTAATTGATAATCAATAATTAACTACTACTTCATCATTAATTACTACTTGAGTAAAAGATATTTCAATGTTTTAGCAATGAATATTAAGCAAAAAGTCGATTATTGGATGGATGGATGGATGGATGGATGGATGGATGGATGGATGGATGGATGGATGGATGGATGGATGGATGGATGGATGGATGGATGGATGGATGGATGGATGGATGGATGGATGGATGGATGGATGGATGGATGGATGGATGGATGGATGGATGGATGGATGGATGGATGGATGGATGGATGGATGGATGGATGGATGGAATATTACATTGAGCACACACGAACCAACACTTGACATGTTCCAAGTTATTACTTTCTTAAACCTTCTACTGCTTCAAAACCTCTAAAAATTAAGCAGTGAGTTCAAATACACTAAGTGTTCATAATAAATCATATTTCTAATCTATTCGCTCACGGGATGTGGGTAAAAAAATGAAGTAAAAATATTCACAGTATGAATGTCCTGACTGTAATTATTATAAACATAGTCAAAAAAATGAACTTGATATTTAAAGTTTGTAGAAATAAAGAGAGGATAGCAGAAGTTTAATGATTTTACGATCATCTATTGCAGATCATCCAAGCCTAAAGGTGGATCAGATTATCAAGAAGTTGGATTTGAATAAAACATAAAAGAACCTGTAAATAGCAAAATAAAATGTATACTAAGATATCAGAGTTTTTCAGACATTTTTGTTGCGCGACTTTCAGGGTATACATGACTGGGGGGCTCGGTTGGCACAATAATAGCCATAAACTGCTTTGAATGAAAAGAAATTTGAAATTCATTAAATAAACTTAAGCATAGTTTATTTTCAAGAGACTTTTGGGGCGCCATAAGATTCAACAGAAATGAATGTCAAATAAAAATTGCAAAAAAAATACGATTTTTGTCTACATCCCAAGCAAAATGCCCCCCAAAATACCCGAAATGGCAAATTTTGATGAACTATAGCGAATGAAAAGTTACGAAAATAACTTAATTTAATTGATGGATTGTTGCGAACTGCCAAAAAAAATGTCAAAAAAATGACGATTTTCGATGGACTATACATCTCATTTTTATGCATTTTGAATGAGCTACGACCCTTCAAAAATTGTTGTTTTTGAGCCTTTTACATAGGATATAGCTTATCAAGAATCGTCATTTTTTGTCATTCATGAGCGTTTTACATTGGCTGCGCTATATAGTCTATCAAAAATCATCAGTTTTAGTCATTTTGCATGAGCTCATATAACCCATCAAAAATCCTCATTTGTGCGCATTTTGATTAAGCTATAGTCCATCAAAAATCGTTACTTTTGACCGTTTTGAGCATTTCGCATGAACTATAGCCCGTCAAAAATCCAATCAATCAATTCAGTCAATTAATCGATAGATTATTCAGTCAGTCAGTCAATCAACTTTAAGCAACATACCATTTATCATTTTAATTGATCATCAACCTTTGTATTGATTGAAGTTTTTCGCTAATCCTTCATCCATTCAAACAATCAATCAGGCCGCACCTCGTCCCATGCATGAACTACAGCCTTCCTCTGTTATTTCTTGCTCTACAGCCAGTCTCTATGTTGTTTGTGGTCTTGCTCTTCTTCTTTTTCCCTCCGGTGCCAAGGACATTGCTACATTACAATCATTATTACGATCCTGTCTGAGAATATAGCTCACCATCTTCCATCTGCCAAGTATGGTTCCTATGTTCCCTTCTCTGAGTCCTTGCATATTCTCAAGTATTGTTTATGTATATTTGTTGTATATTTACCTTATTAGTTTTCTTATATAGTTTATGTATCTTTATTTTTTCTATTATGTTCTGTTTGTAATGCAATGAAAATGGATTAGATTCAGTAAGTTTCACCTCTTTGCTTTGTACCGATATGTGTTCGATATAATAGTGGATTACAAGAACATGAATGTACGTTTGTGTGACGGACTTTGAACACGGTCTCAGCTGGTCTCATTTACAATAGGAATCAAATCTACTTTTTTCAAGCTAATCACAATTTTTGTTGATTTACCTTCAGAACATAGATGACATGATCAAACTTTAGTTTATTGCAGTAAAATCAATAAAATCTTTTAAAATTCTAACAAAGTAGCTTGCTGTTGGTCTTATGTATTTTCTGCAAGAGTTTCAGCGAACATTCCAAGTATTTTAGTTTTCAATATTTCTTTGGCTATTTCAAGGTTCATCTGTGTTTAGTTAATGGTTCTAACTTCACTTGTTGGTAATTGGATCCCCCATTAGGCTTGGATGATCTAAAATAGACAAGCGTGCAATCGTTAACACGTCCTGATAAAATGAACACACTTTATTTATTTCAGTGCTACCTTACCATTGCTTACGTTCAATATAAAGTCAATTTGTTTGATTATTTCTTTAATTAATTTCCTATACTCCGTTCGTTCATATTTTTTTTTTTCATCCGTCCATTCATCCCTTCATTCCTTCATCCCGGCATCCATCCATCCATCCATTCGCATACAATCATTTATTGATTCATCCATCCATCCATCCATCCATCCATCCATCCATCCATCCATCCATCCATCCATCCATCCATCCATCCATCCATCCATCCATATTTTATTAGTGTATATATAATCATGTGATATTCTTATTATTGTGGTTAAGTGGAGATCATCAGAGATGATGGTTGCTGTGTAAGACGGCCGAAACACAATGTTTAATCCTAAGTTCAAACTCATTCTTATTTCAAGTTGTTAAGTAGTATATAAAAAACGAGCAGCAGTGTTTTATCAAGGATAAAAACCCGAGCGCAGCGAGGGTTTTTGATCCTTGATAAAACACGTGCTGCGAGTTTTTTATATAGCTTAAAAAACTCCAACACTTATTCAAAACTAAATTATAAAAGTTTCTTGAAGAAAAGTCCAATTTGGAGACAAACTTTATTTGCAAGGTACACTGCGCATGCTCATATCACACCATGCACC
Source organism: Metridium senile (assembly GCA_949775045.1). Classification (NCBI taxonomy): domain Eukaryota; kingdom Metazoa; phylum Cnidaria; class Anthozoa; order Actiniaria; family Metridiidae; genus Metridium; species Metridium senile. Next base: position 5,637,046 of record OX459098.1, read on the forward strand.
ATTAAGCACCACATTTCGCATCCCACATTTGAGAAAGGTCGTGTATAATATAGTAGGAGATTGATAGCATTGTTTCGGGTGATGCCTCTAGTAAAGGTCAATGATGAGAGATTAAAACTGAGACCTTTACAAGTGTCATAGGTACATAAAGACACACGTACCTTTATCATAAAGACACATGTGTTTTTATATAATGTACCTATGGCAGTGTTTTATGGGGTATAAAGGTCATGCATGTGACCAAATTGGAATGCCCCGATTGGACTAATAGCTCATGAATTATTAATGAGTTTTTTAAGCACATTTGAAAACCGTAATTGTTGAATTTGAGCTATAAAAATATATATTACTATTATTATAATAATAATAATAATAATAATAATAATAATAATAATAATAATAATAATAATAATAATAATAATAATAATGATGATGATGATGATGATGATGATGATGATGATGATGATGATAATAATAATAATAATAATATGTTTAATTCTACCACAATTGCAGACTGACGTCTGGATTACAGTGGAGGCCAGCTAAATAATTACAATTACAATTAATATATGTTAAGTTAAATAGATATAATAGAATATTAAGTTAATAAATAATTAAATAATTGAGGATTTGTCAGTGACTTCATAACCCCAGCCAAGCAAGAGTAATTAGAGTAATAATCTATAATCTTATTGCCTTTGGTTTTAGTATAACTATATTTTTCTGTTTCAAGCAGGAAAAACAGGGTCATTACCTCCAAAAGTATGTAAAAATCCCAGCAACTATGGCCTGCAAAAATACACATACAATTGTTATAAAAAAAACTATAATTTAAGGGAAAATACTCCAGTTTCATGTTATCTAGCACTGCTGTACTATTTGACAAAAGGCGCATTTGCCAAGGGATAGCCTCGATTTGTTGTAAATTGCTTTAGAACCCCAAAGCAGCAAATCATGCTAAACAATGCAATAGAAACACTTTTGAATTACTCTGAATTGTAGCCGGCGTAAACTAATAAGGGTTTGTTTAAGCAGGCTATCTGAATTGAGGCTGTCCTTAGCTTGTGTAAATGTGTCTTTTGTCAAATAGTACAGCGGTTACTAGAACGTATAGCCCACTTTTAAAATGCAAATGAGAATATGTGTAATATATATATTAGGTTAACTACCTAATAGCGGAGCACCAAGTTTAATTTTTTCTTGCAACATAAATATTTTTAAATATTGTATAAGTATAAATACAATTAAATTAAAAAAGTCGATCCGTTCCACTTAATTCTATGATTTCGAATTCGTAGGTATCTTTTTCTGTTATATTTCTAAAGTATTTGCAGTTTAGATTGGGCATTGCCCATGCACAAAAACTATTTTTTTCAATAATTAAAAGATATATCTCCACGAAACCACTTTTATCAATAATTTTCAGAGGCTTATGGCTCAAGGAAAACATCGCCAGAAAAGTCGAACCAAATGGGGAGGAGCCTAATATGCAGATTTTATTAAGCATATATAGATGCCAATCAAATGCATTGTCTTTTGTCAAATATAATTGGCTTACGGTACGTATACTATTTCACTGATAAACTTGGCGGCAGGAATGAGGAGGGAAGGATATCATTCAGATTGCATATTTTGGTGAACGAAAATCGGCTTCAGGGGCGAGATAATTATTCATGCTGTAGTGAGCTACGGTGAAATAATATTTTCCATATCAATGTTTTACAAAACCAAATTGCCGTTCGTACGCTCTTGCATATTAATTTTGTTATTGAAAAACAAAGAATTTCTCACCTATGTGATTATCGCGATTCAAATACAATTAATTAATTAGCTTAGAATTAAACTCTTTTGTGATGGCTGAAACAAAGAACGCACGTCAACAAAACATTGCCAATGTCTTGAAACCTGAATAATACCGGAACAAATTGTCTAAAACCGACATGAGTTTGTGGCCGATTCATTCTGCGCAAAAAGAAATAGAAACTTATACTTAATACCAATTACTTGATACTTAATACTTATCTCAAGCCTTACCTGCAGAAATGATGCTATTCCAAAAATCTGGAAAGAAAACCACATTAACATTTTTATTTAGCTAATTGTCAATTGCAATGGCCAGCCAGCCAGCCAGCTAAAGATTACTTTTAACATACCGCAGCACACCATTGAATAACAACACCTCCAATGGTTGGACCAGCAAAGGAACTAACGAGAATAGGGAGATATATAACGGGAAAAGATTATCATCAAACATTTCATATATCATCATCATTATCATCATCAACCCCATCATCTTTATCATCACCATCATTAATATCATCATCTTCATCATTGCTATCAACATTATCATAATCATCATCATCATCATCATCATTATCATCATCATCATCATCATCATCATCATTATCATCATCATCATCATCATCATTATCATCATCATCATCATCATCATCATCATCATTATCATCATCATCATCATCATTATCATTAACATCATCATCATATATCATCATAATCGCCATCATCATAATCATAATTATCATCATCACCATCACAATCATCATTATCATCATCATCGTTATCATCATCATCATCATCATCATCATCATTATCATTAACATCATTAACATCATTAACATCATCATTATATATCATCATCATCATCTTGTGAATAATACCCTAGGTTGTAGGCAGCAGTTACAATGCCAGATATGATTCCATTTGTAGTCAAGTTATCTGGCATACCAGCGTCCCTGATGCATTCAGAAAAACATCAACTGAATATTTTTTAAAAACACTATACTCGCATATAACTGAATTGTTGTGGATGTATCGATGGAATCAGTTACTTAAATAAACACTACTCAGTCGTTTTTGTAGTGAGTAACTGTGGATGCATCGATTTATTCAGGTATTTGAGTAACCACTACTCAGTGTTTTTTGTAGTGAGTAACTGTGGATGCATCGATTTATTCAGGTATTTGAGTAACCACTACTCAGTGTTTTTTGTAGTGAGTAACTGTGGATGCATCGATTTATTCAGGTATTTGAGTAACCACTACTCAGTGTTTTTTGTAGTGAGTAACTGTGGATGCATCGATTTATTCAGTTATTTGAGTAACCACTACTCAGTGTTTTTTGCAGTGAGTAACTGTGGATGCATCAATTTATTCAGTTATTTGAGTAACCACTACTAAATCGTTTTTGTAATAAGTAATTGTAACTGTATCGATTTACTCAGTTATTTAAGTAACCACTACTTAGTCGTTTTTGCAGTGAGCAGCTGTGGATACATCCATGTACTTGCATACACTGCACACAAAGTTACATACCTTGCGTACATTGACATAATAGTTATTGCCGGGGGTATTGTCAAAGCAGCCGAGCCTCCATTAATTGCCATGGCAACGCAAACAAGCCAAAGTTTACTGTTGACAGAATGATAATTAGATTTACTGATCCAACGTTTTAAAAAAGGTTGAGTGTTTTATTGGAACTAAGTCTGAAATGCATTATGGTCATTATCTACTTACTTTGTTGGTAGAATGGATGTGAGGAATGGCGCTGGACCAATCATCACCAGAGATATACCACCCACGATTAGACCGCTGACCAATAGCACTTCATTGTAGCCCTGTGTATTATCAATTAAAACGTTTTCAAAAGTAATACAATCTTGTTGTATATATTTAAGATTTGTCTGATATATTACTGTATATAGTATATGCACTTTGATTGGTCAGAACTAGTACTTGACGGGATTCCTTTGTCACGTTAATGGAGTAGGCCTGGACTTGCAGAGAAAAACTGTATGAGATTTGCGCCAATTTCAGCCAATCAGGTCCGTCATAAGACGAGTTGTCCGTCTACTAGTATGAAAACGGCTATTGTTTGTAATATTGTACGTAGTGACAGTTTTTGTTTTAATTTCATTGTTTTTGCTTCAAAAAGGGCAAAAGTTAAAAGTATTCATATGTATATACACACCATTTTGTCTGAAATCCATCCTGCAATTGGACTTAAAATGGTTACTACAGCGCCATTCAGCAAGAATATCAAGCCAATCATAGCTGCATTGATATTAGGGTTGATCTAATGATAACATAAGACAATGTTATCGAATGCTGATGGTGATAATTTTTATATTGGTAATTATGATAATGATTACGACAACAATATTGTAGATGAGGAGGAGGATAATCACGATAAGGTCAGTGATGATAAAAATGATGATAATAAGGATGATGATGATCATGATGATCAGACTGAACATGCAAAATGATGATGACAATAATGTCGATGATGATGATCGTAATCACGATGATGATGATGACGATGATGATAATAAGGATGACGATGATCATGATAACCAGAATAAAATGAAGATGACTATAATGATGATGATGATTGTAATCACGATGATGGTGATGATGATGATGACGATGATGATAATAAGGATGACGATGATCATGATAGTCAGAATAAAATGAAGATGACTATAATGATGATGATGATTGTAATCACGATGATGGTGATGATGACTATAATGATGATGATGATTGTAATCACGATGATGGTGATGATGATGATGACGATGATGATAATTGGTCTTTTCCATATCGAGCAAGGGACTGGGTACGAGTGTGAAAAACTAGTTTAATTATGGTTCCGGAAAAAATAACCCTGTCTCATTGGAGAGTAACCAAATAACAAACATTATGCCACGAGTATAATGGTATTTTTATATCACGTTATCTAACATCTGACTAGTGTCAAATGAAGCACTGGCCGTGCGAACTGGGAACAAAGTGATCACGTGACAAGTGATATATAATCAGTTGCATAGACAATTGCGTCCTCCTCCATCTCTGCACGCCATCGTAAGACAACAGGATAAGCTTTTTGACCAAGTTTCGGAACGTTTGGCTGAATAGAAAAAAAATTATGAGCATTCAAACTCTGCCAAAATTACAGAGAAATGTATGGTGTCTTCCAAAACGTCCTTCCAAACCATACATTCTTTGTATTTTTGAAAAAAATTAAAATACCATAATTTCGTTGCAATTTGTACAAACTTGTTCAAACTTTCAATTCTTACTAACTTGTATTATTTTGTTCTTTCGTGTGAAGGGGTTTATTTTTGAATTAAATTAATTTTGAGAAACTTGGTCCCAGTCCCTTGCTCGATATGGAAAAGGCTAATAAGGATGACGATGATCATGATAATCAGAATAAAATGAATTGACAATAATGTTGATGATGGTGACATTTAGTCCCCCCTACCCCCCCCCCTCCCCCCCCCTGCAGCTATTTTAAGTATCATCACGCAACGCTACCCTCCCCGCAAACGGCTGATCAGTCATTATCAAACAACATTCCTTATTTAACTAATCAGCATACGACTCCCATGCATGCATGCACCAATACTCCAGTTACACATTATTTTTCACGCTGTACTTTTCCACAAAAGGAATTTCTCGTTTTGTACTACAAATCTTTACAAATACCAAGCAAAGTAAGGAAAAAATATTAACTATAAACAAGACATTTAATTTGACATGTTAATTTGATATCAAGAGAAAAAACATTTAAATTCAACCTGGATGGAGGGTCCCCCTGTGCAAATACGTCTTTGGACAAATAGTACAGCGGTGCCAAAAAAGTGAAACTGCAGTATTTCATATTTCATTTATTACTTACTTCAGTGACATGTGGAGCTAACGTTGGGTCAATAACACTTAGGTCTGATATGAGTACAGTGATGACGATCGCTAAAAAGTAACGAGTCTTTTAGTAAACAATATTCCCCTTCCTTTCTCCTCCCTCCCCTCCCTCCCCTCCCTCCCCTCCCTCCCCTCCCTCCCCTCCCTCCCCTCCTGCCGCACCATTTACTCCCTCCTCCTGCATGGACGCTTGTTTGTAGGAGCCAAGCGATCTCACTTCGAAGCGCGCAAAGGATTGTGTGTCAAAACGAATAGTTCCAAAATGGCGCTTCGAGACAAAAACAATTTCGGTTACTTTTAGGCATTTATCAGTTTTTCTCCCTCAGCAGTGAACTTTTATTGTCCAAGTAGCATATAACTTTTTAATGTAAAGTTATTTTAAGGATGTATTTATCGAGGGTTAACACTCTCGAACGACGCCATCTTGGAACTGTTGGCGATGCGTCGACAGAAATGATTCTGATTGGCTTATATTAACCGGAAGTGCGTGCGCGAAATCACCTGTAGTAGATAATGATGATGCAAAAACAAGCAAATAGCAATAGGACAAATCGTAGTCCAACGTTTCAAAGTCAGTTATTCTGACTTTTGCTCAATTGCAATGACATTCACTCTCGACCTTGATAATGTAATCAAAACGACTTCAAATCTTTTACCCAGAGCCTGCGTTCCTCTAGGCCAGCGCCGAGCAACAGAAGACTGTATCGTTAACTTGGAGGCGCTGGCCAAGAGTAACGCAGGCTCTGGGTACGCGATTGGACGACTTCAAGACATTTGTTTCAACTATATTATCTTGTTAATGTTGCATGGTCTTGATTTTTATTTCGGAAATAATGTTGTAAAAGAAGGAGCAACTGACTATTCTCAGAAGTTCCTGTATTTCTTTGTTTCTTAATTAACAACCTTTAAAAGTATATATCTACCTACCCATCATTGATACGCCTGGAACAGAGAATGCTGTACACAATGCCTTGACTTCAGCTGGCTTGGATACCACATCTAAAATAGACAAATGAACAATATGTTCTTATCCAAAAACACGAGACACTAAGTCAAATTTGTTTCCCGAAGACACAACGTAATCACCAAGGAATTAAACCCAGACCAGTTGGTGCGACGTAAACTCTTATCCTGCCTGGTTTAAACAACCAAAACACTTGTGAGCGCTCTCTTAGCGTTGTTTAAATAGTTTCACGCAAACATTTTCTTATAGTATATTGGTGCATTAGAACAAAAACATTAAAACCATGAAATAGAAACAAAATAGTTACTAACTAATAGTTTTTATGTAGTGCCTATTTACTCACCATCATTCACCAGAAACATCAAATACCAAAGGAAACAATACCTCATTATAACTTTACTTGTCTTTGATAGGTATTAGATAGTTACTGAGGCCGGCAGCAATATTAGATATATTGCAGTCAGCTGAGGGCGCAGCCCGAAGCTGACTGCAATATATCTAATATTGCTAGCCGGCCGAAGTGACTATCGTATATAGTTACTATTCACCACCCTGCCCCATTGTTCTCTCTCTTGCACAGTAATCGGCGGTTTCTTGTGTTTTTGAATATAATAACAATAGGCTTACCAAACTTTAACTAGTTATCATCCAATGAAAATGTATTTATTATTCAGTAGCCTGCCCCATTATTGTTCTCTTTGTTGCACAGTAATCGGCGGTTTCTTGTGTTTTTGAATACAATAACAATAGGCTTACCAAGCTCTAATTAGTTATGAGCCAATGAAAGTGTATTTATCATTCAGTAGCCTGCCCCATTATTGTTCTCTTTGTTGCATAATATTGGGCGGTTTCTTGCCTCGTTGATTATTGCTCTTTTCATATAATAACAATAGTTTTACCAAACTCGAATAAATTAGAATTTCATCAGCCAATGAAAATGCTAAAGATCTTCATCAATAGGTCCTTGTAAAAGCAATAACGAATGCTCTTATTATTGCTTTTTTCTCTTGGGAATTTCAACAATCTTATTATATAACTCTATATTCAAAGCATAAACGAGTGTGATTCATATACGCAATTGGTTCCGCTGCAGTTGACAAATATGAGTGCAGGTGATGGAAGTGAAGATGAGGATGACTCGGCCATGTTTTTAACAGCGCAAAATGCTGTTGAGAATGAAGGTAAATATTGATTTATTTCGCCATATTTTTGTTTGTGGTGGAAACATATTTTACAGCGAATTTGGTCGAATTCTGTATGTTGCTTCGACGAACATTATGTTATAGCTCACATGTTCAACCTCATTTGTGTTTTAGAAAATCAACGCTTTGGACAACTAGTTACTACGTCTGACCTGGACAGGTTTGCAAAAAGCTGGGTTTCTGATAATAGTCGAAAGAAGTGGACCTGGGTCTTAAGGTTATACGAAGAATGGCGTCAGGGAAGGAACAAATCTGTCGTAGATGAAGCATACCTTGGGGAAGCTGTGATCAAGAACTCGTTGGAAAACATGTCCGATGATGAGATGGACGAGGTTCTGGCAAAGTTCGTATCTGAAGTCCGAAAGGCCGACGGAAAAGAATACCCAGGCAAGACACTGTATGAGATGGTCTGCTGTATACAAGCCTATTTACGAAATGAATGTAAGAGAAATATTACTCTTGTTGATAAACTGGGTTGTACATTTAAGAATTTGAATTCTGCGCTTAATTTTCAAATGAAAGAGAGAGCTAGTTTAGGTATTGGTTTAAATGTGAAGCAGGCTAAGGTTATTTCTGAAAACGATGAAGATTATTTGTGGAAAAACGGGTTTTTGGGTAACAAAAATCCAGAGGTTTTGATAAATACCTTAGTTTGGGTCTTAGGTTTGAATTTTGCCCTTAGAGCCGGTCAGGAGCATCGTAATTTAAGATTTAAAGATTCTCAAATATCTTTGGGGACTGATGAAGAGGGAAAACAATACTTAGAATACACTGAAGACGTAAGCAAAACCAATAGCGGGGGCCTTGCTCAAATTGGTTTGAAAAGGAAAACTGTTAGGGCGTATGAAAATAAAAACCAAACAGAAAGATGTCCAATTAAATTGTATAAGGAGTATATTGCACACTTACCCGAAGACGTGCCTCCTAATGCTTTTTATTTAAGGCCTTTGCAAAAACCCAAAGGGAATGTTTGGTATTATAAGATAGCAGCTGGCCGTGAAAAGTTGGGAAATGTAGTAGCTAAAATAATGAAAAGCGCTAAATTTGAGGGTTATTACACTAATCATTCGTTGCGACGCACCTGTGCTACTCGCATGTATGACAAAGGGATTCCTGAGCAATTGATTCAAGAAACAACTGGGCATAGGTCATCAGATGGGGTGAGAGCGTATAAACGCACTTCATCTTCCGCAAAACGGAAGGCAAGTGAAATAGTACAGGGGTGCCCCAAGAAAGTTCAAACTTTTTGTGAAGTCGTGCCGGAAATGGAACGGGAACAAACTAATAGCCCGGGGGAAGGTAATTCCAACCAGAATAAAGAAACTGGAAGGAAAGTACTTATCAATACTAATGATACCCAAATTGTAATCGAGTACTAATGATTTATGTACAATGACATTAAAACAACCAGTACCTAGAAAATATGAATAAATCTAAATGTGTGCATTTAATTGTCTGATTGTCTTTATTTTAAATGTCATATTTGAAAGTAAAGATTGTTACAAAAACGATAGCTGTATTGTTGCGTCTGAATGGAAATTGTAGGGGGAACTTTATACACACTAAATAGAACACACTGCAATATGTTTTATATTGCAGAGTGCGAACTGCAATATATTTAATATTGCTGTGTGTTCTATTTAGTGCGTATAGGTTTACCCCTGTTAATTTCCCTTCTGACAAAAAATGCCGCTCCCGTTTTTCTAATAATCTTTGCTTTCAGAGGCGGGTACTCTGCAATCAGTGGTTTAGTGCAGAGAGAGAACAATGGGGTAGGGTGGTGATTAGTAACTATTGACAAATAGTCACTAAGGCCTCGTCTACACGAATCCGATCCGGCTGAAACCGCATAGAAATATTTGCGTCCACACGAATCCGCGTATCCGGAGGATTCAAGTAAAAGTATGTGGTTTCGGTTACCGGATTCACTGGATTCGTGTGGACGATAGGCCGATTCGCATCAAAAAGTATGCGGTTTCAAAAGTATCCGGATCCGTGTAGACGGGGTCTAAGGCTAGGTTTACACGGTACCGGACGAATTTTTGACAGGTCAAAAAAACATCCGCTTAGGTGTTTCGTTCAATAATTTGGACGCCTAACCGATGAAATATTCGTCTGCACAGAGCCAAAATATTCATCGGTTCCGTGTGTACAGCATGTCCAGGACAATATTTTGACCGGTCAAAAATTCATCCGGTACCGTGTAAACCTAGCCTAAATAAGAACTATTACACAGTAGCAATTTTATTTTATTTCATGGATATAGTGCTAGCGCTCTTGTCTGATAAAAACAGTTAAGTCATGGACAAAAAATATTGTTTAATTGCACAAATTTGCGTTAATTTTTTATACCGCTTTTTGGTTGTTTCAACCAGGTAGTTTTACTGTCTAGTGGTTAGTATATCTAATGTTTATTCAAATCAGACGTTACCTTTCTTTGGAAGCGCGAAAAATATGACAAACAACAGCACTAGTAGCAAACCACCAACTACTAGAAACGGTAACTTAAACCCACCAAACTAAAGACAAGAACAATAGTTAGTACATTGGTGGTGGTGGTGGTGGTGGTGGTGGTGATAATGATGGTGATAATATCTGAATTAACGACATGAAGCATTTTATAATGACATGTGCCATTATATAATGCTACATGTTCATTTGCATTCCATTGTTCTTCTATTTTACACCATAATCCCTTCGCGTTTCAAACGTACATTATGCGGTATACAATGCTTTCCTCGTGACCAGAGAGGAGCATCGGATTGGACAAAATGGTCATGAATTACTCATGAGTTTTTTAATTCTATTTATAGTCAATAAATTATTATATTATATATCATCAGTTGTAAATTGAACGGAAGATCCCTTCTGGGGAGTATCAATAAAGTGTATTGTTCTTGTTCTTGTGATAATAATGAAAACAATGCCAATTTTTGTGACGGCTGAAGTGAAAGTGACGGGGTCGCTAATTATTATGACAACAAAAGTGATGGTGGCAAAAATGAGGATGATAGTTTTGGTGGTGAAAAGATAAGAAATTAAAATTAACGGTGATGATAATGTAATGTGTTAGAATAACAATATTGATATATACTTACAGTGTACATAATTCCTCCTATAAATGGACCTATTGTGAAACCCAGTTGAGTGGCTGTAGATAAAATACCCTAAAAACAAACCAATGAATAAGGTTGATACCATGTAAAATAAAGTAATAGAGAGTGCTGTAAGACAAGGTTATAAGCTGCTAACATTCATCAAATCCATTCATCCATTCATCCATTCATCCATTCATCCATTCATCCATTCATCCATTCATCCATTCATCCATTCATCCATTCATTCATCCATTTATCCATCCATCCATCCATCCATTCATTCATTCATTCATTCATTCATCCATCCATCCATCCATCCATCCATCCATCCATCCATCCATTCATTCATCCATTCATTCAGTCAGTCATATATTGCTTGATAGTTTTATTCTATATGTTCTTACCATGCAGAATCCTATGTTACTACCAAAGTCTGTTAGTACGATAGCTCTAATAGTTGTTTCACAAGCAGCTCCACCAATAGCAGCAAGAATCCTTAGTATCATACATATCATAACAAACAACGGACTATATGTTATTAGATTAACAAACCTGGAAGACAATGAATGAGATCTGATTAATACATAAGTAAATCAAACCAGATGATTTCGCGCGCGTACTTCCGGTTAGTATAAGCCAATCAGAAGCATCTTTGTCGCATCGCCAAAATGTTCAATTCCAAAATGGCGTCGTTGGAGAGAGTTGTTTCCCGTGTTAACCCTCTATAAATACGTTCTTAACAAACTTTACATTAAAAAAGTATATGTAACTTGGACAAAAAAAAGCTCTCTGCTTCCCTATCAGCAATAAAAAAATGCCTAAAAGTAACCGAAATCGTCGCTGTCTTGAGGTTGCCATTTTGGAACTGTTCGTTTTGACAAACAATCCTTTGCGCGCTTCGAAGCGAGATCACCTGGAATGTATAGATAAATGAAAATAGAAATGATAAACTGAAAGGTAGAAGACAGATAACTGCAGTATAAAAAACTTACGCGAATAAAATAACTGTAATTCCATTGGTGAATATTCCACACAAAAGGACTCTTTCAGCACCAAGTTTTGGAATCTTGAAAAACATGAATAACATAATACATATTAGATTGAAGTCATACTACGCTTAAGTTGCGATGATGCCATATGTTACATGTTGTAGTGTTGTCATATGTACTGATGTAATACTTTAAATGTTATAGTGCTGTCATTTTTTACATGTTGTAGTGCCGTCATACTTAACATGTTGTAGTGCTGCCATCTATTACATATTGTAGTGCCGTCATACTTAACATGTTGTAGTGCTGCCATCTATTACATATTGTAGTGACGTCATACTTAACATGTTGTAGTGCTGTCATTGTTTACATATTGTAGTGCTGTCATTGTTTACATATTGTAGTGACGTCATAGTTAACATGTTGTAGTGCTGTCATATTTTACATATTGTAGTGACGACATACTTAACATGTTGTAGTGCTGCCATCTATTACATATTGTAGTGCCGTCATACTTAACATGTTGTAGTGCAACATTTATTACATATTGTAATGACGACATACTTAACATGTTGTAGTGCTGTCTTATATTTTTTACATATTGAAGTGACGTCATACTTAACATGTTGTAGTGCTGTCTTTTTACATATTGTTGTGACGTAAGACTTAACATGTTGTAGTGCTGTCTTTTTACATATTGTAGTGACGTCATACTTAACATGTTTTAGTGCTGTCTTTTTACATATTGAAGTGACGTAAGAGTTAACATGTTGTAGTGCTGCCATTTTTTATATATTGTAGTGACGTCATACTTAATTATATGACATGTTGTAGTGCTATCAAATTTTACATGTTGAAGTGACGTCACTACAACATATAGAGTATGACGTCATACTCACCAGTACACCGTAGATTAATGAAGCAGGAAAAGCGACCAGGGGATATGTACCAAATATGAAACCAATTTCTGATTTTGATGCACCGAGTTGGGACGCCTGTAAATGTATTTGTAAAATTCATGAATAATTAATGAGGCGCAAAACCAATGAAGACACTGCAATTGAGTCACATGTAGACCTTTGTAAATACCAATACACATGAAGTAGCTAAATGCACGGGAAGGGTTTGAAAAGTCATCAGGGAAAAGTTGGGGTTGATGAATTATTAATCAGTAAATTAACTTGTAATACAGATCCCATGCTGTCCTAATTAGTATTCATAACTTTTGATACAGGTCATCTTATTTGAGAATGCACATTTTGTTTCGGTGAAAAAAAATTGTGTTAATAAAAGACACGAAACAGATTATTATCCACACTTTGTTTAATGAACTTTCTTCATTGTGAAATATTACAATACAGTTTTTTTGTTCGTAAAGGCAATATTAATATTGCAGTTATTGAAAACTAAATTAAAGAACACCTTACTTTCATTATCATTGCTTTGCCACTTCCCCAATAAACTTGGATAACCAGAAGTTAAGAGTTTTCGCAGACATTTTTTCAAATGGGACTGTTAAATCTTCCACGTTCGTCATATCGAAGCCATCCCAACCACACGTCTCCAATTGTACTCGTTTATTTGTTCTTGTTTGCTGCCATTCAGTAAAGACTTTTACACACCATTTGGTATTGTATGTTGTATTCTTGGGAACCACTTTTGAAAGTAAAATTCTCTCTTCGTTTTTGCTTTTAGGTTCTCGAAAACGAGCCGCCATCTTCGACCTCAACTCTATACTAACAAACGGCTTACAAATAATTCAATAATAAATTAATTCAAAGCCATAAGTGAGGCAAATGAATACTAATCTCTTGAGACCTAGATGCTCACGATTTCACTTTTCTACACAATTTTGAATGACAATAAGGAAACTCACTTGATTGCCCTTCATTGTCTTAGCGGTTTAATCCATTCTACAAGGAATATAAACATTCACATGCAATCTCAATGAACTCTATATTGATTGGTTTTTGCGCCTTATTCATTATTCTTTGATTTCACAAGTAATGTACAATATTCGCGTCCGATCTGTATGGGCTTTACAATGGCTCGCCTGCGGCTTGCCATTGTAAATGCCCATACAGATCTCCCGCTCATATTGTATATATTACTTATAAAATTCATGAATGATTAATGAGCAATTGACAAAAGAATTCACGTCCGTGACGGAGGTTGTATATCCAATACAGATTCGTCCTGATTTGCATAAGTTTTAACTTGAATTTTCTCGGCTAGATTTATTTTTATCTTGACAATTTTAGTAAAATATGAAAGAACTAATGTTGGAGTTTCATAAGTACTATACAATATTCGTGTCCGATCTGTATGAGATATACAGTGGCTCGTCCAGATCGGTCACTCATATTGTATATAGTACATATAATAATAACTCAACCAGAAACATCAAAATACAAAGGAAACAATACCTCGTTTACTTGGTTTTGATGTTGGCTATAAAGGCGGAGTTGAAACGTCGCATCTCACATGTGCTGAATCTAATTCAAGCAATAGGTTTTGCTCATTCATGTACTCCTATTTCAAAAATCGTTTTCGCAGCCGGAGCTACAGTCCACCCTCTTAAGCCTGCAAAGGATGTCGGTTACATGGACTTAATTTGTGACTGATTGCACGTTTTTTCAAGAAATATTTGTATTTATATCGACCACAACAACAACTTGTTATGTTCATATAACACAAACACGTACAATCAAAATATGCTATGAATAAATCGATAACAAGAGAAGAAATACCGACATCCTTTGCAGACTTTAGAGTGTGGACTGTGGTTTCGAGAGTGGTTTCGCTTCTTTGACTGAAATCTTAACTCAAACAACACTTCTACAGTTATATTTATTCGAAAATAATGGTTTCATAGAGCATATTAAAGACAAGAATGATACATTGCAGCGAATTATCAAAATCTCATGTCGAGATTTGAGAAGGATTTCAACGCCGTGAACTTTTGCCGACTTAATTTAATACACAAGAGTTCTTCGGTATTTGTAATAAAATCTTCAATAAACTCAAACAACACTTCTATAATTATATTCATTCAAAAATAATGATTTCATGGAGCACATTTGTGACATTAATCAGACATTAAAGCGAATTATTACAATCTAATGGCGAGATTTGAGAAGGACTCATGCACCTGATGCATTAAATTAAGATATTCACACGGCGTGTGAACTTTCGCTGGCGGTTCGATAAGTCACTGTTGTCATAGTTTTGCTTTTATCACAGACTAATGTGCTTGTATTCGTCTCCGATATATGCTCTGAAGATAATTCATTTGGTCTTTCATGATGGCAGCGGAGAAATTAAACGACGATAATAATCGCATTTTCCTTCCACAAATTGCTCGAGAAGTTCGAAGTCATCTATTTCGATGAGAGGAACAACCTGAAAAATAATTGAATTGTCTGTGCAAGGCTAACAAATGCATCTTTTCAATTAGAAAAGCTAAATAAAGCATTTAACTGGCTTTCAGTGAGTGAATTAATCCAGAATATAGAAGAAACTTTACGAACGGCATCGCCATTCCTAGTTTATCATGTTTATCGGCGTTACTGCTGCTAACTCGTGTATTGCGTGACTGCAAATGAGGTGTCACTTTCCAACGTCATCAGTATGGAATTTTTGCTCTCGGCGCGCAGACGCTTGTTGGCGGGAGACGTTTGGAGCGCTAATAAGGGTACGTCTGTTTACGCAGGCTATCGAATACATTGGTACAGCATGTTGAGAATTATTAAAGCGCTTGCGAAATTTTGGTTCGAATATCTTTATTTTGTTCATTTTTTATTTTGTTCATTTTTTTATATCCTCGACATGGTACCCTCGACTAGTTACCCTCGACCCTCGACCTTAATTACACGATAGCAATTTTTCGCTCTATCATTTTCATAATATAAAAATAGACGCTCAATGAGTGCATGTGGCTACTCATAGTGTGAATAGAAATCGAAGGCAAAAGTAAATATAGTTATCAGTTTATAGCCCTTCTCTTTATCGGAATATTTTGTAAAGAGACGTCCAATGAGCGAATGTGTAGTGCATAATATCAAATTATTGGTATTTTGGAAATGTAAATATTATGCTAGAAAGGATGTGGTATGCTATGGTGGTTCTACAGTCGCAAACAGATTACATATATTGACAGTGTAGTGCAATTTGTTGGAACAAATGGAATTAGTATTTGGAGCAGAAGCAAGAGTAGTGCAATCATATAAGGGAAATTGTATGGAAAATGTTTTCAAGAAGCGTAATGTTTATTCGACTGCTTTTTTATGTAATAGAGTTAAACAAATACAAGAGAGATAGATCAAGTCTTTTAATTAATTCCTTTCCCACTAAATTACAAAAGTCAAGACCCGAACTTGGCGGTGTTTACATAGACCTGATGAATAAAAAAAAGAATTAATTTAAAAATTAATTAATCAACATTTCCGTTTACAAAAAATGAAGCAGAGAAATAAATAGTTGAAGTTTTGAATTTTGAAAAGTTAGTCTTAGTGATATATAGTCAATTAATTATTTGCTTATTGAATTTGGGTTGAATATGATTTGGCGAAACAATGAAAACTAGGTGAAGCTGTTAGCTTTTTGTTGCTGTTCATCGTCTTGTTGGTTTGGAATATTGTGCACAAAGAAAATTATTTTCCACCTATTTTTTGTCAGATGTAGTTTATAGGGTTGTAGTTTTCAATTTTATACAGCTGTTTGAAAAAATATTCATTTTTTTTAGTCTAGAATGTTAGCTCTATATCAATAACAATAATGGTTGTTGTTAGATAGATAGATAATTTAGGTGTTGACTTTCGGATTTTTTTTTTATTTTTGACTAATTTTCTCTCTGTTTATCGAAGTAACAATATTTGTCGAAGTAACAATATTTGTAATAGGATCATAGAGTGATATTTATACTCCCACGCTAATTAATGGATGTTGTGTCATTAGCGGCATCGGTCTTGTTGTGTGGCTGAACCGCTTGGGTGTAATTAGCGGCATAAGTCCCATTGTGTGGCGGTACCGTTTCGGCGGCGTTTTGTTTGTTAAGTTTGTTTACAAGCCGGTTGTATTGTGTTGGAAGTGTAATAGATCTATTAATTGGTTGATGTTCTAACTTGGTAAACCAACTTTCAAGGACTAGTCTTTGCTTTCTGTTCCCACTAAAAGAAATACATTCACCAGAATCCCAGTTAATGGAATGTCCAGTCTTGGTATAATGCATGGCGATGTTGTTTCGATTGTCCTGTTGTTGAACTGCTTTCTGATGTTCCTGTTTTCTAGTATTAAACGATCTACCTGTTTCACCAATATATGTAGCCTCACAGTCATTGCATGCAATTTTATATATAGCACCGATTCGATCATTAGGACTGTCTTTGTCTTTAACCTTAGTCAGGATCTGGCGTAGTGTAGATATGGGTTTATGAGCTACGCTGATGTTGTGCGGTTGTAAAATACGTGATATGATCTCTGACGTCCTTCTGATGTATGGTAGTGAAATATAGGATTTGGGCGAGGAAGACATGTCAATAACGGATAACGGTAAAATAACGGTAAAATACCATTCTTAGACTGCCTAGTTAGCCGCCACGACAATACCTTACACACTACTGTATACCGTAAGCCTACTAATACAGACAGGTTACTTGACCAATCATCATATAACCCAACATCTCACAAGGCTACGACCATCAAAACTCTTTCAAGGCGTGCTCAAATCATTTGTGACTCAGCAGATAGTTTATACAGTGAGACTCAACATCTAAAAAATGTGTTTCATAAGAACAACTATAGCGATAAGTTTATTAATACCAACACGCATAAACCAAGAAATCATAGGGAAAGTCTTATTGACATGTCTTCCTCGCCCAAATCCTATATTTCACTACCATACATCAGAGGGACGTCAGAGATCATATCACGTATTTTACAACCGCACAACATCAGCGTAGCTCATAAACCCATATCTACACTACGCCAGATCCTGACTAAGGTTAAAGACAAAGACAGTCCTAATGATCGAATCGGTGCTATATATAAAATTGCATGCAATGACTGTGAGGCTACATATATTGGTGAAACAGGTAGATCGTTTAATACTAGAAAACAGGAACATCAGAAAGCAGTTCAACGACAGGACAATCGAAACAACATCGCCATGCATTATACCAAGACTGGACATTCCATTAACTGGGATTCTGGTGAATGTATTTCTTTTAGTGGGAACAGAAAGCAAAGACTAGTCCTTGAAAGTTGGTTTACCAAGTTAGGACATCAACCAATTAATAGATCTATTACACTTCCAACACAATACAACCGGCTTGTAAACAAACTTAACAAACAAAACGCCGCCGAAACGGTACCGCCACACAATGGGACTTATGCCGCTAATTACACCCAAGCGGTTCAGCCACACAACAAGACCGATGCCGCTAATGACACAACATCCATTAATTAGCGTGGGAGTATAAATATCACTCTATCTGACTTTTTATTCACTTGACTCTGAAGATGACTTCCGCACAGGATGTCGAAACGTCAGTCACATCAAACAGCCCTTCTGAGGGCTACATCCACCCGGATGATCCTATATTACAAATATTGTTACTTCGACAAATATTGTTACTTCGATAAACATTCATTCACCTGGGTTCAGACCATTCAATACAATTTTCTCTCTCTTCAATGTTCGCATAATCTTGTGCAGCATTATTTCCAACAGATCACTTTTTGTACGTTTGATTTTGGCATAAATTGTCATTAGAATTATCGACAATGTCATAAGAATGCGCAAATTTACTTATCACAGCTTCCATTGTTGTTTGGTAGATGAAAGGTAGTAGAACCTGTAATACAGGTCTGTCATTTCCCTTGTATTAGATACAACTTGAGGATTTCTTAAATATCCTTCGAGGTTGAATTAATATCCCACTGAATGGGGCTGATTTATTCCACAATGTGCATGACTCAGTTTTCCTACAAAGAGGCTCATTCATCCTCATGAGAGGCCCATGTATTCCCTAACGTGGTTTTCAGTTCGATTTTTGTTGTTTGGTATCTGCAAATGGAGCTGATTCATCGAAAATACTGAGCGAGCGAGTATCCTGACTCAAACATCTCGGCGTAAATATCGGCCTAAAAACTAAATAAAACTTGAAAAACCTTTCAATTTATTCAATTACGAAAGCTGTGATAAGTAAAAGTTGAATAATTTTTCGAAAAATAAACTTTACTTACCGAAAATCGAAGAAACCTGTGATCTTGAAGTCCCACAACTTCAGGTTTGTCAACTGAGGACATTTGTTTTCCTTCGTGAAGGAATCGAAAGAACGAATGCGAGCTAGTCGATGACTTTTGGTTACAAAGTTAATCGAATAGATATTGATTGGCTTCGAAGGAGGCTTCGTGTGGAGTTACGGGTATATACTTCGTGTGGTCTCATATCAATCACTTATAGTTGACTAAACGAATAAAACGACTACATGGACATTCAGAAATGAAGTATATAGCTTATTCAATTAACTTTGTCGCTGATTTATAATGCCTAAAGCCTAATCGTCAGACCGAAAGGGATCGTGGGATATCTTTTATCGAGGCGAATGAGGCGTGCAAAGCGTGTAAAACATTCAACGTGTATTTGCAAGTGTTCCTCAGTGGAAACAAAAACACAATTTACGGTTTAGGAATCTTGAAAACTCATGTAATTTTAAAATCCCATGACCACTTTCGCTCTCAAGATTAGGCTTTAGGCTTATTTCAGCGACGAAGTTAATTGAATTAGCTATATACCGGTTTCTTACAGCCTTACTTGCTTACAACCTTACACGACTCGATGACATAGTGGCTACGCATTCCCAGAATGCAGTAGCCACAAAATTGGTCTAAAATTTGCACACGAAGATATCTTTTTAACGACAGAGGATTTAATACTGAAGTTCAAGTTGTTGTTTCAAATAATAAAGATATGATTTTCAGTGAGAGACG
Source organism: Metridium senile (assembly GCA_949775045.1). Classification (NCBI taxonomy): domain Eukaryota; kingdom Metazoa; phylum Cnidaria; class Anthozoa; order Actiniaria; family Metridiidae; genus Metridium; species Metridium senile. The sequence continues at coordinate 5,657,014 of OX459098.1, forward strand.
TAAAGCAATAATATTTTTATAAACGTTTCTGTAGTAACATACAAAATGTTAAATCTTACCTCCAGAGGAAAGAATGTCGCCAGTATACTAAATGATCCAAAATTAAAGAAAATAACGAGTGAGAGTTCAAAGAGTAAAAGATACTTTCCAAATGTCCACTGAAACGTTTCTTTACTGTCATTGTTTTCGTTCTCAATGCCGTGTTGCGTATCTGAACAACGTTTCTTCTTTTCGTGGCTTATATTTCGTCCTTGTTCCTGACTTGTGTGGCTCATAGTTCTCTTCAGTTAATTGATGTTCTTCAATGTTTTTGAGTACCGTCTGTTGGTGCTTTTGTCCGTGACAATTACATGACCGCCAGAATTGCTTGCCTACTCACCAAGACGGGAGATTACCAGTTTTCATGGTTTTGGTAATGTTTTGTAAACACAGCTCTAACCAATCACAGCAAGGAACCCAGTCGTGAATATGGCAACGATCAATCATCTCAGGACACACAATACATGTACATTCGTAAAGTACTTCGCAACGCGTTGTAACTAGGTTCAGGTTTTGATTCCAATAAAACACAACTATTTAAATTTCGTAGACTGGTTAACTTTATGGCTTATTTATAAGGTTTTTATTCAATTCACATTGAATTACATAAATTTCGTCGAATGTTTTGTCGAATAAGTATTAAAAGGAAATTACAATCTAGATTTATTTTAGATCATAGTTTAGTTATATTTATATTTGAATACATCGATAAATAATATAGTTGCAGTTGTTTTCCACAAACACGAGAGGACTTTCCAAGGATGTCACGATGGTGGTCCATCTACAGTACAGTGAATTTTGAGCATAAGAATATCTGTAAAAAAGACATGGATGCAGAAATTATATTTTGAAAATATAGGCTATACAATCAACAAAATTTAGTCTTTCTTCGGTCGCTTACTTCTTCTTTTCTCGACTTGATTAAAAAGACTCGAAATAAAAAAATAAAATAAATAAATAAAAAATAAAAAAGACTCGAAATCGTATCTTATTGCTAACGAATAATATAAAGAAAATATTCAGAGAATGCTATCCTTGTGTATTCCAACAGGCAAGCATAAACGGTTGCACGCGCTCCTAGAGGGTTGCACGCTACGAAACTTGGAGTGTGAGCACATTGTATCTTTGCAATTCGAGGAAAAATACTCCCATTTCCCCCAACAAATCTTTAACAGGCACTAAATTGGATTACCGGTCGTTTCACCCGGTGGTCGTTTCACCCGAGGCGTTTCGCCCGTAAAAAAAGTCGATTCGCCCAGCATAAAAAGTCGATTCGTCCGTGTTATTTATAGTAACTAAGTACACACAAAATACTTCATAAAGTAAATATTATATTATTTGAAGTCATTAGAAGTAACAAAATATGATCTTAATGAATTCCGATAAGCAGTCCGGAATATAGTCTTATTTGGCGAGATACGTCACGTGATATTTCCTTTGTCTAAGCGGAAATAGAGAAAAATACGCAAAAATAATCGATTTGTTTGTAAAAGTCGTCTCCAGCGCTCTCTCGGGTGAAATATCCGCGAACTTTTAGTTTGTTTGAAAGGACATGGACCTAAACATGGCTGACGCAGCGACTGGGTGATGTAGAGTGAGAAGAAAGTACTTTGAATCGTCTTTTCATCGTGCTGGTTGTTCGCCATTTTGTTGATTTTCAATCGGTAAGTATGATTACTTTCCTTCATTTGCCGTCGTGTTTGAATTTTCCGGTGGAAAGTTCGATTTTTTGTGGGTTCTTGGATGTTCTCTCTAACTGTATGAGTAGTGTTGTTTGGATGATTCGACCCCTTTTTTCGAGCGACTTGGAGTGACTTGGAGCGAATTGTGAGTGACCGAATAAATTAACTTGAGTGTCTGACTTAATTTATTCAAGTGACTTAATTTATTCAATGGTTTGACGTCAAACATTGAGTGAATTGGTGAATTAATTTATTCAATCGTCATGGTAACCCAATAACGCAAGCGGGCAAGTCTGAACAGTTCTTTTGTTCCACAGAATAGATATATAGCGCGGGAGTTTTGACATTATTATTACTCTTCAAGAAATATTTATTTAAGCTCAAACGAAGTTACTACTGCAGAGAAAATGGCAAGTTTATTCAAGCTAGGTGAGAGAGGTTATCATGCTACCGTCAAAGAATTCCAAGGAAAGATTAGAGTGCATATCCGAAAATATATTGATATCGAAGAAAGAAAAAAAGAGGAAAACTTAAATCTTCATTTAGAAACTAGAATTGATTACTTGTAAATCCTTTTTGATATATAAGTCAATGTTGTGTAATTACCTTTAAGTTTTCTCAATAAAATACTTTTATGAAGTGAAAAAAAATTAATAGAAGGAAATAAGTTATTCATCGTGGAATTCGAAATTAAAAGGATTGTTTTATTTATTTTCTCTATTAATAACCAACTCTGTTAAACATTAAGGACAGATTAAATTTTCTGTTTAGATTTAACAAATATAAAACTCCCTTAGTTTGCAAAAAACGTTTTTTACAAATTATCATAACAAACATATTGATAAAGCAATGACGCTCATTACTCATTTTTTACAAACAAAAGTTCTTTATCTAGCCTGGATATACCAGCTTAGTTTGACAATTGCTAACAACGCACGTCACATATTATTTACAAAACAAGCGTGAGTTTGCTTAAACTCACTTTAGTGATAACCATATTCTTAGTTCATACTAAATAAGTTCTGTCTACATATAATGGCGGGATTCTACTTTAACACTGCTGATTGTGATTTTTCATTGGTGAGTAAACTTTATCAACTTTCAATAATAACATTCTATCTTAAGTAAAAAAAAAAATTAAAACATTATTCTAAAAGTTTTGTTAATTTGTTTTCAGTTTCGTGAATACACAGCCACCCAACTGGTCGACCTTGGAATAATCGAACATCCATCATTTGACTTAGATGATTTTGTTTCTAGTCAGAATCAACTAAATGATAGTTTTACATGTGATCTCGACCTTGGTATAACCGAACAGTCATCATTTGACTTAGATGAATTAATTTCGAGTCAGAATCAACTAGATGAAAGTTTTAACTGTGACCAGTTTTTTAGTAATGTGTTTCCCGAAAGAGAAAAGGTTGCAGAACCACAAATCGTGAGTATTAAGATTTAAATCAATTTCAACTTCAAATAAGATAAAACTAAAAAATGATAAGTTATAGATTTAAAAAAATTAATACCAAAGTTCTTCAAAGAAATGTTCTTTCTCATCGAAAAAAGTACTTGTTCCATACACCTCATCATCATCTTCTTCTTCTATTAATTCTTCTTCTGTATACCTACCTTCATCCATGTAGTACCCTTCACTGTCTAATGCTTCTTCTTCTTCTTCTTCTTCATCTTTAATTTTCCCATCCACACCAAGTCGTTCCCAAATCGGGTAGGCAGTTGTTAACTTAGATCTTGTTATCACCACTATCATAGCTTTAACTTCTCTTTTTCCACCAATTGCAGTTCCTATTACGTAATCGAACTCTTTCCTTAGTACCACTTTATCGATGTAACCATCATAACCGTTAAGAGTGACTGTCAGGAAGAACCAGACATATCGTGGCAAAAGTCGATTCATCGATTTTGTTCATATTTTGTAGTTCGATACCCTATCATGTTGTAAGAACTCCTGTGAACTTAGTTTTTAAAAATTTGCTGTCGTTTGGGAGAAATTTGAATTATTATGCGAGAAGGCAAATATGCTAATTCGACGACTCTGAAATAGAGACCACTCGGCGATCTCGTGCACAAAATACAAACAATATTTAACCTTAAAAACCTAATAATCTTTAAATATGCTATCTCTATATGCCTCATAGCGTATTTCAGACTTGTAGCTTTAACGATGAATTTTTGGCAGAATTTTGTTCAGGACACAGTTTTCATGAGCTAAAAAATACCCTCAAAACAGCCGCGAATTAAACTATGTTCGATATAACGGAATAGTTTGATATTCACTGTGTGTGAAGTTAAGATAATTTCTTAAAACACTGCCGAAAAAAATTGCTAGGTTTTTATGTTTTGAAGTTGTTACAGTCGATCTAAGTTGCCTAAATTGGCTGTTTTTTTACGATCATTTTTGCATAATTAGCAACGATAATGAGCGTCAAAACAATAATACTATTTGCAACAATCTTGTATTAACCGTATTTAACATCAGCAATGAGTCAATTTGTATTCCTTATTGTAGTTAGAGCAATATTTATTCCAACTCGATATAAATCATGCATGTATTTTCGGGAATTTGATCCGGATCGTTTTGTTTATACAAAGCCAATTATATCCTCGTGCGAGTGTTACTAAAAATAGATATGGCAAGACTTTTAGATACTCTTTGAAATACTAAAATGAATCTGATAGAAGTCATAAAAAAATATTATATAATGCATGAGACTCACAGCACAATTCCTTCAATATAGCAAATTTATATAATAGTAGAATAGAATAGTAGTAGTGTTTTTGGATAGAAGATAGATATACCGGTAGTTGTTCTTTGAGAGCAGATTGTCTATTATCCCATCTTTAAAGTCTACAAAATGAAATTTACAAGATAATGACCGATCTTATTTCTGATAAAAACTCCAGTATAAATGTTTTATTTTATATCTTTTGTAAGAAACGAAACACAGGTTTGAGTAGTACGTTATTTTAGCAATAATGCGATGCTTATATAAACAAATAATGCAGTTTCTAATTGCAATATTTGGCAGACTTGCTACAAGTCGACTATACACTCTTTATTTTGACGAGTCGCTAAACGACTAGATTCTTTTATTTAGAAGACACAGATTTATTAAAATAATCGATAAGTAACGTACCCTGCCATTTCCACCCTTTATATGTAGATTTATGCCGAACCTTTATTCATCGGCCAACATCTATTGAGCGGCCACTTTGAAAAGTCCCTAGGGTGACCGTTTATTAGAGGTACAACTCAATTTCTTGAATATTGTACAAATTTCAACAATAATAATATTAAATTGGACGTCAACGGCGGAAAACACAACACTTAGGGACTTATGAAAGGGTCTATAGGAGATTTACTGTTCTTTTGATTTATGATCACAAAAATCATTTGTATAAATTTGAACAAACATTTTTCTAATTATTAGAGCTGCTTTTATACATACATGAATGCTTTGTAGATGTAAGCACTTTATAATCATGGCAGCTATAGCAAATGTGTAGAATACGAAATCAAAATATTACATTACCGGTATTACGTAGAATGCTGCCAAGCACCTTGTACACGTGAGAATGATAATTATCTTACCAGTTGTCACGCAATGCTCCTTGCTTTTGTATAAACAAAAAGCTACAAAACCATCAAAACCCCGAAAATACATGCATGATTTATATCGAGTTGGAATAAATATTGTTCTAACTACAATAAGGAATACAAATTGACTCATTGCTGATGTTAAATACGGTTAATACAAGATTGTTGCAAATAGTATTATTGTTTTGACGCTCATTATCGTTGCTAATTATGCAAAAATGATCGTAAAAAAACAGCCAATTTAGGCAACTTAGATCGACTGTAACAACTTCAAAACATAAAAACCTAGCAATTTTTTTCGGCAGTGTTTTAAGAAATTATCTTAACTTCACACACAGTGAATATCAAACTATTCCGTTATATCGAACATAGTTTAATTCGCGGCTGTTTTGAGGGTATTTTTTAGCTCATGAAAACTGTGTCCTGAACAAAATTCTGCCAAAAATTCATCGTTAAAGCTACAAGTCTGAAATACGCTATGGGGCATATAGAGATAGCATATTTAAAGATTATTAGGTTTTTAAGGTTAAATATTGTTTGTATTTTGTGCACGAGATCGCCGAGTGGTCTCTATTTCAGAGTCGTCGAATTAGCATATTTGCCTTCTCGCATAATAATTCAAATTTCTCCCAAACGAAAACAAATTTTTAAAAACTAAGTTCATAGGAGTGCTTATAACATGATAGGGTATCGAACTACAAAATATGAACAAAATCGATGAATCGACTTTTGCCACGATATTTCGAATTTGTCTGGTTCTTCCTGACAGTCACTCTTAATAAGTTCTACTAGTAATTTGTCATTGTCTTCTCGGGCTTCGAGAATCACCTCCCATATTAATTCGAAAATTCTTTCTCTTGGAATAGTAAACCTTGATTTGTCTGGTTTATACTCAATGTGACGTTCCTCTACGTGGTGACGGCCTTCTTCATTAATAATCGCGTTGTTTAAAAATAGTGTCAAAGCCATGTTTGTTGCAGATAATCTAACAAATCGATAATATAAATCATAAGTTCACTTCTTTTTATATCCATTTTGTTTTCGGTCTTTCTCTTTCAACACTAAATAAATGCATTGTTTGATAATGAACTATTGTCTTACTAGGACTGTGATGATATTCCAGATGGATTCTTTGAACCATGGTCTGACTGGGAAATCGATTTAGTAAGTTTTTGATTACTTTATTTTTTCCTTACTTTATTACCTTCCTTGACGAATATTTATTCTGATTATTTAGGAAAGGGTTTCTATTCCTCAAGTAAGATTGGAAGCATCGGGAGTTATTCATCAAAGAGAGGTTAGTATTGTTTGAGAATTGTATAACCATTGTTAACTAATTTTGAAATGACGCTAATAATACTACAGTGATTATGTAACATCTTTATACAAATGAATCTCTAAAATATCTCTCTCTCTCTCTCTTTCATACTCTCTTTCTCTCTTTACATATATATATATATATATATATATATATATATATATATATATATATATATATATATATATATATATATATATATATATATATATATATATATATATATATATATATATATATATATATATATTCTGCAAAAATGAATTCTTTGCTAAACTTTTGTCTTACTATTAAATTAGGACTATCAAGATGAAATACCGCTTGAATTCTTTGAACCATGGTCTGACTGGGCGGAAGCTTTAGTAAGTTTTTGATTACTTTATTTTTTCCTTACTTTATTACCTTCCTTGACGAATATTTATTCTGATTATTTAGGAAAGGGTTTCTATTCCTCAAGTAAGATTGGAAACGTCGGAAGTTTTTCATCAAAGAGAGGTTAGTATTGTTTGAGAATTTTATACTCATTGTCAAATAATGTGTTGTGATGCTAATGATGATGCTAATGATGAGACAATGGTTATACAAGATATTTATCCATAGTATAAGATTTTATTTTGATTGTCGATAATTTTTTTTTTTGGTTTATATCTCTAGGAAGATGATTTTACCCCTTCTCCCATTGAAGTTGTGTTCCACGAAGAAGTTGATCAGACTGGTGCTGGTAGTGAGGTATTTAATTTTTGAAACAACTAATAAATACACTAAATATTTCTCTTAGTTTTCAATTATTGATTCACAGATTACTCACCTAATTATGTTCATCCTTTATTCTCACCGTGGTTTCTCTAGAATTACATTATCGTTTTTTTTTTTTTTTAGTTTACATTTATTTATTTATTCATTTATTAGGGAATCGGTGAAAATTATGAATGTCAAACTTGCGGAAAACTCTTCAAGCGTGAATACAATCTTCGCCGCCATAGAAAAATCCATGATAAGAAAATCGACGAGTTTCGTCTGAGAACCAATCTCTTTCCAGAAGAAACACAATACGCGTACGTCAGAAAGATATAAAAAGCTAGGGTTTAGTCAGAACAGTTCAGTTGAACATGAGTCGCCGTGCTAAAAAGAACTATCATCATCTCAAAGTCTTGGCTTCAAGCAAACCACATCAAGTTAAAGCCATTATCAAGACCGCTGATGATCCATTGATTCACACTCTTTGTGAATGCATTTACAATTTGTTGCATTCTAACCTTTCGATTAGTCATCAAAAAAAGAAACAACTGGGCCCCTATAAAAAACAACTGATCAAGTTGGCTTCTAAAGGAATTCCATTGCAACAAAAACGTAAGCTTCTAGTTCAAAAAGGGGGGAATTTCCTCTCTCTTTTACTGCCAACCGTCATCACAGTTTTGGAGAGACTCTTAAAATGAATCATGCTAAAAAAATGGTTTTGGTTCCTGAGAACACATTGGAAAGATTACAACAGCGACAAAATGTCAACACAACTCCTCTTACGGCAAGATTGAATGGTTTGGATAGTGATATCAACGATGTATTGAAAGATAATAACCTATCCGAAGATGAAAAAGTAAGACAATATAGTCAAGCGTTAAACAATTATCTGACTTATTATAATCAGAGAAAAGGTGAAGCAGTCAATGTAAAAATTCAACAACCCCCCCCCCCCCCCCCCCCCCCCCCCCCCCCCCCACCACCAGTAAAGCTACCTATTCCAGAACGTGAAGTTGAAAGTGAAAACCATCAACCACAGGAAGCCCGTGATGAATCAGAAGAGAATGAGAGTTCAATGGAGCGTAACATTATACGCGCTTTACCCAAAACACTGAAAGAATTCGGTAAACTGATGTTGGAAACGATCAAAGAAAATCCTGAGATAATGAAATGGGACGATCGTGGACAGTTGATTTATGAAGGAAAACCACTGAAAGGTTCCCATATTACTGATTTGCTGAAAGATTCATTAAGATCTAACAAAGGTGTAGCTCCTTTTGGTTGGGAAATGTTTACCCGAGGCCTTGCTAAGATGAACGCACCTGAACATCTTGTAAAAAATAGGCAAAGAAAATCAACGCTTAGACAATTCAAGTCTGGTATTCATGATACACAAGAGAGAAACGAATCGTTTACTACCCCTATACCGAAAACACCAGGACCTATAAGATCAAGATCGCGCAACAAACAAAAAGAACTTCGCCAGCGTTGGCTTGCTTTTAACGGATGATTTACTTGTAATAATGTTTTCAATTTAATAAAAACCATGATATATACTAAATGTGTTTTTTTATTGTGTTTAGAAGTTTGATGCTTTACAATATTTTTTATGCTTTGAATTAAATAGCCAAAGTGTTTTACAATAAAGTGATAGACTAATCGATCGTTAGTTGGTGGTTGATTAGTAAAACGATTTACAATAGTTTTAAGGCTAATGTTTCGACAACGATTGACTAGATAGTAGAGACAATAGTGACCACAAACGTTTGAGTTTAGGGCTTGAAGTTCACGCGTGTTGTGAATCCAGGTTTTACAGTTATTTTCTAAAAACAGTTTAAAGTTCAAGCGATAATCTTCAGGCTTGTGACCATAAGAGTCAAAAAATTCCCCATTTTGATCTTCATCAAAGTAAAATGCACACCAGTGAGATCCAGGTTGATCGTGATCGTCGACGTTAGCTACAAACGCTGCGGGGTAGTATCCAATGTGTGTTGGTAGTCGATCTGAAGGGTAGACACCTTGAAAGGATGTTCTTGTGTAAGGAAGGTTTTTCAATACCACAGCAATCTCTCTCGTATTCATTTAACTTGCCCAGTTGAAGGTCACGTTTCTGTTGTTGTCAATCTCGATGAGAGAGTCAAATTCGGCAAAGAGAATAGCGTTGACTGTTGTCGTCAGTGGTTCTGCAAACTGAATCCCGACGCGAAGATTCCCTTGCTTTATAGGAGAAACATGAGGCCCGGTCGAGAGGTCTGGGGTCAGGTCAAAAGCATAAAGAGTATAACCGTTAGCATAATCGTTACGGTTAATTTGGAACCCTTTATCGTGAAATAGATTTCCTGTGCCAAGAAACAAACTCATGTTACCTCTGAGATATTGTGATTGTTCAAAGTTGAATTGCATAGCTTTCATGGGAGTAGATTCTCCGTTGATATAGACTCCGACTTGTGTGGCCTTGAAGTGTTGAAAGTTGAACGGATTTTTATTGAACGAACCGTTAAAGGCCGTGTTTTCAACCAAACCAATAATAATACGTTTAGGGATTTGACCTAAAAACACATCATCTGGTGTGAAAGTCATCTGACCACTCGAGATGGACATAGCTTTGCATTCGACTCTGCAGATGGGGTAGAGAGCTGGGGTCTGACGAAGTGCAGCGGCATTACCCAAAAATGTATCGTTGTGAATCTTTACTTTGCGAATATGAAAACTTGCTTCTTGAATCACAACTTTATAGTCAGCACCGGTAGTCGAAGAGAGAAGACAGAAGGTGTTTTTACTTCGATTCAATCGGATGCGAATCGTGACGCCATTGAGGATCAGCCGGTCTTGATAGAACAAATCTTGATGTAATGGACCCATCATTTCAATAGTAGAACTATTTTTACAATAGTTGTAGCGGGTATGCAAACCCATATTTCTTGTTTCTTCAGCTGCAAGAGGGTCGTTGTTATCCAATCTTCCTGGAGTATCTTTGTAAAACAGTTCTGATTGAAGTTGTGAGGTTTTAGCATCCGTTCCATAGGTCAAGAGAGTAGTAAGCATAGCCCTATAGGCGTTAGTGTTGGTTGATGAAGAAATCAACTTATCATTCAATGTGACATCTACTTGACTAAACAGGGATTGTAGGAATAGATTAACAGGTCCAACTTTATCGTCATCTCCTAAATTAGCACCGTTAGCCTTGGTGATTTTAACCTTGAGGTAAAGCCATGACCCTTTCAAATCGGTTAGTTCATCACCACTTCCGGGTATGCAAAATTCAATCGGGGCGGAATCGGTGATGTTCGAGACTGGAAAATATTCAATAAACTGACCACGATCAATGTTCGATTGAACGTGAGGTGCCAAAAATAAATCCAATTCAGACTTGTGACACATCTGTGATTTTGGATGACTCATGGTGGAAATTAGTCAAAAAAGTTGTGCAATTGATTTTTCTTTGGAGGAGCTGTTTTCCGCTTCTTAGTTGAAGGCCGACTGACCCGCTTTGCTTGTGTTCTTCTTTTTAAAGGTTTACGACCACCTCCGTTTTGAGTTTGCGAAGCATCATGGGCTGTTAAGGCACCAATAGCGTTCTTGCCTCTCTTTTTTAGTGAATCACCGACTGAATTTCCCTCGATAACATCTTGTGCCACGCCTAATCCTTCTTTGAGTGCCTGTTTGCCAACATTCTTGATACCAGATCGTAAATGAGGTACTGCCCATCGGTATAACCCTTTAAAAATAGATCCCAGTCCATAACCGTGTTGAACCATACCTCCGTGAAAAGCTGGGAGATGCCCACCTTTTTGTTGCGCTTGCTCGAGGTAATAGTTCTTAAAATATTCTGGGTTCGATTGTCTCATCTTGATCAATGGAAGTAAGGTGAAGCTCTCCTGAGATGAAGTGTTATCAACAGCCGTCCAGTTTCAAATGGCACAAGATCACCAGAATCACGCCTTATATTAACCTCGATAGTGTCAAATTCTTTCCTGCTGACCGGTATATACTGTGGGCTCACAAACGTTCTGGTGACTCGTTGGCCATCTTCACCTTCAACAGGAACAATTCTCAATAGAGGAACTTGGGAATTACCAACACACTGTGATTCTACAATATCACAGTAAACGTATAGATTGTGAAACCCGTGATCCATATCAGCTTCGCGCTTGGCTATTGTTGTTTTCTTATAAGGAACTTCAGTACTAAAACCTAGCATGACACCAATTTTGGAAAAGAAAACTTCGAATTCGTTTTGAAGATGAATCGTCACTTTTCTATTGAGCTTCTGGTAGGAAAAGGAAACATCGTTTTTGTACTGAGATTCTTGTAGTAGCGCATTCATTTGTTCAATGATCTTTTCAATAGAATGATAGTGACCCGGTGGGAGTGAATAACTGTCAATTTGCATACCCTTTTTCACAAAAAATCTATTCCATTTCGATTTTTCATGAACGTTGTTCCAGGTATGAGGGTATTGAATCTCAGTAATAGCTACTTCCCAATCATCTACAAGTTTGATAGCTTGAGGGAGTTTGACTCGATACTCTGTTAGAGTATTATCGGGAAAAATATCCATAGAACTGTTTGAAGGCAGCCAGAGAAAAAATTGTGTTTTCTCCATGATGACCGATAAGAAATGATTGATCTTATCAAAAACAACTGACTATTTATAAGCAATAATTCTTTATTTTACAATAACCAATTACAATGATTGCATATCACTAGCTGGTACCCAGGAATTAAACTTATCTGGATATCCCTTCCATTTCACAAGGTTTTCTACTTTTCCTTTCACTTTACGCTTTTTAACAATATATTCTATCTTATAAACATCATCTTCCTTTTCTACTTTCTGTAATTCTTGTTCATAAAAAACTCCTTGTAAAACTTCATCTTGCTGATCCTTGACTCGATAGACTGGTGGACGCCTTGGTAACCGCTCGCTGATGGTGAATAGCTCCATAGTCCAGTTGGGAGTATAACCCTTTTCAAAGGTTCTCTTCGTTTTACTAATTCTTACTTGATCGCCAACTTGAAAATGAAATCTTGGTATTGGTGCTGCAATTGATTTACCATAGAGAGTTTTCCATACTATAGCTTCATTCCCTTTATTGACCTGGCTCGGTTTCATCTGAATACTTCTGTGAAAACTATTGTTATAGGATTTGAGAAGTTGTGGTAGCACCTTAATGTAGTTCCAAGTGTTTTTAAAAGTGAAGTAACGGAACATTTTATTTTTGAGAGTGCGATTAAATCGTTCAACAACTGAGGCTTTGGTTTCACTATTTGTAGCAAAGAAATGAACGTTCTTTTTCTTCAAATAACTTTGAACTTTGCGATTAAGAAATTCTAATCCATGGTCAGATTGTAGCTTAGAAGGAATCCTTCCTGTCTTGAACAGTTTCATTAACGCTTTTGTGAGTTCTTCACCTGACTTGGTTTTCAGTGGAATAGCAAAACCATATTTTGAGAGAATATCAATGACGGTCAAGAGATAGTGGTAACCCTTGTTGTATTTACTCAATGAACTCAGGTCTACAAGATCGGCTTGAAATTGATCATCTTTTCCACCAACAATCACTCTATTTTTCGTAAACTTACGAATGGCCGGTCGGTGTAGAGTGTAGGTTTCTTGTTTTTTCATCCATTCTTTGACTTGTTTACGTGTGATCTTCTTGTGTCCCTGTTCTCTTGCAACACGGAAAACACCCTCTGGTCCAGAAAAACTTCCTGCGCTTTGTAGGTTGTAGTAAATGTTGTTTAGAATCTTTTCCATCACAGAATTCAGAATTTTCAACAATAATTTGACCACCACAACAAGCCAAGATGCAACGGGTTTTGATAAACAACTGTTGTAGAGATAGTTGAAAGGAGGCAGGCAAACAACCCATGTTAACTTTACGATGCGTAAAATGAAATGAAGTTCGAATGAGATATGTTCGGCTTTTATTTCAAATAAAAATATAAATCTCGTTCCATTCTTTCTCGGTTAGTTGTAATTCTTTTATAAATCGGAAAAAGGCTAGTGTTCTACCCATATGGCCTCTCATTTTTCCATAGTCATATATTTGTTTTAATTCACTTACTCGATTAATAGAAAACGTTTGAAATTTTATAGTCATTTCATCAAATTGTATTCCAAAATCAATGCGAACAGCTAAACATCTTAAGAGCGTATGCCCACAAGGATCGAGAACCTCGTGACAGTTCAAAAAAATCGAAATTATTTTTATTTCACAAAAAGAAACCCTTTATAGGACTATTTCAAAAAATCATACTTAGAAGTCTGAAAAAAAAATTTTCGGTGAGAATTTTACAAAAGTTCGAAAACTCGCCTGGCGGGCTAGTTTTCGGCTATTCCGAGGCTCGAAAAATGCCCAACTTTAACGAAATACTGTACTCTTGAAATGAAAGGGATTAACATGATATTTTACTCAGTTAATAAACATCTCAAAACGTTCACAGAAATCAAAAAATATTTCCTATAGAATAAATTATAATATCATTCTGAAGCATTTTGTACGACTCATTTTTTGAGTTAATTTATGTGTGTAAACAAAGCTAATTTTCGCATAGTCAAACCTACTCCTGGTATACATATTTTGGACACAAAAATTAAACCATTGTAAAGCAAATGTATCCTTTTAATCGCACAAGAAATTTCAAGCTGGGGAAATAAATAGATCGGACGAAAACATTTTTTGAATATGACCCTTTCGTGACCGTTTGTCACGCTTCTGATAAGCAAATATCAATGAATGCTTCATTAGTAAGCAATAATATTTCTCCCAGTTTTGGGACGAAATCATTTCTAATGTTACAAAACATCACATTACACCACTGTACGTGTAAAGAAAATTTATCCTTTTATTCGCATAAGAAATTTTAAACTTGGGAACTACATACATCGGACGAAAATAATATTCGAGTATGACCCATTCGTGACTATTTGTCACGCTTCTCATAAGCAAATATCAATGAATATGCTTCAATATAAGCAATAACATTTCCCCCAGTTTTGGGACGAAATCATTTCTAATGTGGAAAACATCACATTACACCACTGTACGTGTAAAGAAAATTTATCCTTTTATTCGCATAAGAAATTTTAAACTTGGGAACTACATACATCGGAAGAAAATAATATTCGAGTATGACCCATTCGTGACTATTTGTCACGCTTCTCATAAGCAAATATCAATGAATATGCTTCAATATAAGCAATAACATTTCCCCCAGTTTTGGGACGAAATCATTTCTAATGTGGAAAACATCACATGAAGCTCTGAAATAGCAATATAACTAAAAGTAGAGTTATTTTAGAGAATAATCGTGTTTTATTTTCGCGTGATCATCTTTTTTATGCATAAATTAAAATGTCAAATCGAACTAGAAATATATTTGATTATAAAAAGCATCTTACAAATACTGCACTTTTAGTTGTGTTCCAAATGACGATTAATTAGTTTTAATTTTTATACCATGAAAACTTAATTCAAATAATCAATAATTATTTTAATTAGAACATGACAGGATTGCGCAATTTCAGTGTTTCTTGCATTATGTTAGAGAATATTTGTGTTTTATTTTCGCGTGATCATCATTTATATGCATAAACTAAAATGTCACATCGGACTAGAAATATTACACTAGATGAAATGCCAGAAGAAAGTCCGAAACATATACTATTAAGTATTACTAAGTACTATTTCCACGTACTTTATCAATAAAACATCGTTGTGTACGAAAAAGCTAATCATTTGATAATTAGTTAATTATTCATCGAGAGGGGGATCTCCTCCACTCCTCTCCCGGGCTCCCTCCCTTTTCCCCTTCCCCCCACCACCCCCAGAGGGCCTGATACCGGCTACCGGGCATCTAAAAGTTCTCAAAATAGGTTCGGACGCGGGAGTGTGGACAGTGAAGCAAAACTATTACTAGCTCGAGCGGGTAAGTTGTAGCAGCTTGTTTCAGTTCTGTTTTGAAATGTTGCTGTTTATTTTCTAAGCATATTTGTATTTTATTAGGTATCTTTACAGTCCAGGAATTCCACACCTCAATCACACAAGTCCCAACCATATTATAGAGATCAATATGGCATTCGTTGAATATGCGGTAAATTGAAATGCGCAATACCTCAAGAAATAGCGTGGCACAGATCAAGTAATGTAAAGGGCGATAAACGCATCGACAGCAGTCAATCAGAATATATCTTTCAGAGGACAAAATAATTAATTCAAGTCGGATCCCATGGCCCTGTCATTATCATCATCATTATCATCATCATCATGGTCATCGTTGTTAATATTTTGTTATTCATTTGACTCCACTAATTTTCCACTGCCCAATACCTTGTTGTGGCTCGACTAACGTATTTATCCCAATATTTATAAAAACTCAAAAAGGAAAAGAATCGCGCGCATTTTTTTTTTATAGTGCCTTTAGTGAAAAATAAATAACTGCTCCAATTAGGAATAGCTGGGCTGCCTCATCCATGTCAAAACGTTTTCTTATTTAGATTTGAGGTTTATATAGCATAAGGATATATCGAGGCTCCACACAAAATCGGGACTCACTAATAAGCTTCTCTTCTTTGATGAGAAATCTCTGGCCGAACGAGGTACCGTTGTGCTGCGATCTAAATAATACACGGACCTGTGTAATATTTGATACCGCTTTCTGATTCAAGTCATTTTAGAACTATCAAGCAATTGCTATAGCTATAGGAATATGATATATTCAATACTTGCATCAATTCGTAAGCATACAAATATTGGGAAAACTACTTCAAACTGTATTAGCGTCAGGCGAATGTATACAGTCATTTGAAAAAACGCTGTCGCCGGGCGGCTTCGCAACTACGCGACTAGACCTAAAAGGAGTATGGGTAGAAATCACTGAAGGAGTTAGCTGCATATATTATCAACATCTTGAGCCCTCAGTGCTCTATACAACGGTTTATTTCTTTGCACAGAACGCGAAGGTACACATTCATTCATTTACTCGCTACATATTTCAGCATATTTCTTTAGTGCGTGCTAAACATTTTTTGCTTCAGTGATTTTTAACCACACTCCCGCTTGGGCTTGTCGCGTAGTCGGTCGGCGACAATGTTTTTTCAAATGACTGTATGTACAAAACTTAGACGTTCGAAAATTCTACAAGGTTTTAGAAAAAAGTATCCAACATAAAAGTATATAGTAAATAGTTCTAATTCGATCTTGAATGGATTCAAGAAACACTGAAATTGCGTGACCCTGTCACGTTAGCGTCAAACGGCTAGCGGTACGGTGTCTATACTAGTGCTTCTAGCCATAGTTAACCTATGTTCTAATTTAAAGAATTATTGATTATTTGAATGAAGTGTTCATTCTACATGTATAAAAGTTAAAACTCTGTTGTTATTTAGAACACAACTAAAAGTGCAGTATTTGTAAGATGCTTTTTATTATCAAATTTATTTCTAGTTCGATTTGACATTTTAATTTATGCATAAAAATGATGATCACGCGAAAATAAGACAACGAATATTCTCTATTAATAACTCTACTTTTAGTTATATTGCTATTTGAGCGCTTAATGTGATGTTTTGCAACATTAGAAATGATTTCGTCCCAAAACTGGGAGAAATATTACCGCTTACTATTGAAGCATTCATTGATATTTGCTTATCAGAAGCGTGACAAACAGTCACGAAAGGGTCATATCCAAAAAATGTTTTCGTCCGATCTATTATTTCCCCAGCTTGAAATTTCTTGTGCGATTAAAAGGATACATTTGCTTTACAATGGTTTAATTTTTGTGTCCAAAATATGTATACCAGGAGTAGGTTTGACTATGCGAAAATTAGCTTTGTTTACACGCATAAATTAACTAAAAAAATGAGTCGTACAAAATGCTTCAGATTAAAATTATAATTTATTCTATAGGAAATATTTTTTGATTTCTGTGAACGTTTTGAGATGTTTATTAACTGAGTAAAATATCATGTTAATCCCTTTCATTTCAAGAGTACAGTATTTCGTTAAAGTTGGGCATTTTTCGAGCCTCGGAATAGCCGAAAACTAGCCCGCCAGGCGAGTTTTCGAACTTTTGTAAAATTCTCACCGAAAATTTTTTTTTTCAGACTTCTAAGTATGATTTTTTGAAATAGTCCTATAAAGGGTTTCTTTTTGTGAAATAAAAAGAATTTCGATTTTTTTGAACTGTCACGAGGTTCTCGATCCTTGTGGGCATACGCTCAGTCTTAAAAAGTGAAAATATAATCTAGAATAAATTAAATCCATGTTAACTAGAAGAAAATCAAAGGTAGAATGAATGTTTAAATATAGTTTATTGAATATATATGTTTATACAATAGATGAATTATGTACATATTAATGAACCATTGTGTTCTATCCTTGGTTATTAATGTTCATGCGTTCTTCACCTTTGCTGTTACATTTATCAGGATAGGCAATCGAAGAAGCTTTAGTGATAGTTTTTTCTTTTCCCATAGATCTTCAGGTTTCCTTTGACTATTCAGTATTTAAAAATTCTAGACTCCGAGACCTCAAAAACACGAAAATCCGAGACTTTGAGACATCAAAAACACAAAAATCCGAAACTATGAGGCATCAAAAACATGAGAATGCGAGACAGAGACTTTGAGGCATCAAAAACACAAAAATCCGAAACTATGAGGCATCAAAAACATGAAAGTGCGAGACTTTGAGACATCAAAAACACAAAAATTCGAGACTTACTTTGTATCAGTATACAATGTATACCAAAACAAAGACTTGCGGTGTGTTTTCCCGACAAAAAGTGAACAAATCGCCCGAAAGTTAGCTAATAAAAGTCGCGAAGTAACTGCGCGTAGTACCAGAACGGAAAAACGGACATTTTAAAAGTTTAACCAAAACACAAACAGTTGTTTTCGCTTTGAATTTCAGAGAACAAAATTCTGTAAAAAAAAAAAAAAAAAACGTGCAAGATCACTCTGGTCAAAAAAAAAATCTTGCACAACCCGTGCGGCGAAAAAAAATAACCTGCACAAAAATATTGCCACCCCCCTCCTCCCCCAACTTCTAATGGTCCACCCCTTATAGACTTTTCTTCTACTATCAATTATTAGGTAATATTAGAGTGGTTTTCATTAACCCGTGAAACGCAGTTTAGCTTCATATGCTTTATTATACTTTCACTTTGTGTTTTATAATTACTTGTTCAATAGCACTATTACACACTAAATAATATATATATGATTATATATATGGCTTGTATAGCGCTTATACATGTCTGTTTTAAACGCATAAAATAAAAAATGGATATGATAGCAATGAAAAAGCTAATTTAAACAAATGAGTTTTGATATTTGACTCGAAGAAAGATAGACTTGAAATGTCTTTAGTTGAAGGAGGTGAGGGGGTGTACTTCCTTTGTCCAAGTGGTAGGGGTGATCGGCGGAGGTTTTGAAAACGATCCCCTAAAAGATACGCACAGATAAAAATAACTGATAAAGCCTTGTCGATTTCTACCCCAACAAAACAACAAAACAGAGTAAAAATGACTCTTTTAGGTATGAAATCATGTTACGTAACTGATTTTTGACGGACTCTAAAAGGTACGCACAGGGAAGGGGTGTACTTCCTTTGTCCAAGTGGTAGGGGTGATCGGCGGAGGTTTTGAAAACGATCCCCTAAAAGATACGCACAGATAAAAATAACTGATAAAGCCTTGTCGATTTCTACCCCAACAAAACAACAAAACAGAGTAAAAATGACTCTTTTAGGTATGAAATCATGTTACGTAACTGATTTTTGAGCCAGAACCCTAAACGGACTCTAAAAGGTACGCACAGGGAACATTTTTACCCTAAAAGGTACGCCGATCACCCCTACCACTTGGACAAAGGGAGTACCCCTCCCAGGAGGTGGAGAGTTCCAAAGTAGAGGAGCAGCATCTGAGATAAAGACCGTAGACCATATGACTTGATATTGTATGACTTTGAGGATAGCAACAAGTGAAAAGATGAGCAGATATTTCTTGCAGGTTTGTGAATAGGGAGTCCAAAGAGTACAGATTTACAGTTACCAAGTTTTGAAGTAAATTATGAACATTAAATACATTTTATTACTCTTTCCCTATTAAACTTTGTTTCATGGGCTAATGAAAAGCACTCTATTATTATTAATATTATTATTATTATTATTATTATTATTATTATTATTATTATTATTATTATTATTATTATTATTATTATTATTATTATTATTACTATTATTATTATTATTATTATTATTATTATTATTATTATTATTATTATTATTATTATTATTATTATTATCATCATTATTAATATAATAATAACTTTTATTCAGAACTAATCAACAACAATTTAATGATGATAAAAATGATAATAATATTGACAAACATAACACTATTTCAAAATTGTAATGAAACTCTTTATGATACAAGAAAATTGAAATGGTTATCTTAGTACAGTACTGGATATAAAAAGTATCAAATATGGATCGAAGTACACATGCAATATGTAAGTAGTTGCACAAAATATCCATATACTCAAAAAAAGAAAACACAGTGGTACAACAACTATAGGCGGCCACAATAAAAAGTCCCAAATCTAATCCTATACTTATTCTATATCTCTATTAATTAGCGGCCAACCTCTATTAAGCAGCCACTTTGGAAAGTCCTGAGGGTGACCGCTTTATAGAGGAACCACAGTAATAAAGTACAAACATGCAGTACGCTGATTCTATTGCTTTTTTAAGTGTGAGATAAAAGTGAGATAAAAGAGGTTAGGCCTTTACAGTTTATCAGGATGAGTTATCAGTATCAATGATTTAAAAACAATGACAGTCACTGCCTTGTGTTCTTATTTGTCACTTTATTACCAATTCAATGTCTGATATAATTGTATGTACATTTGTTTTCAGATAAAACTGCTGCAGGATGTAATGAAAATGAAGTCACTTTAAATAAAAATTTAAATTGATGATATTGTTTTTGCATGTTTGTTGATTATTCTTTTATATTGTGAATTGAATTAAAGAAGTCCAAAGCACAAACTTGTAGCTTTCATATCCATGCCAAACAATATGCCAAATAATTCATGATTGAATGGATTTACAGTGTAAGTCAAAAGTTTTTTTTCATGATGAATATGTTGAAAAATCCATTGTGAAGTAATTTTTAATAAGCTTATGTATTGAACGCTTTAATAAAAGCAAGACAGGTTTTGAGAATTTATTTGGTAGTGCACTGAATTAAAATAAGCAAAAGTCAAAGCGAATCTAACTATTCCAGGACAAGCTGACAATTTTAGAAAACAATAACCTTAAATATGCTCCATACATTTAGTTTATCTTTTTCTTTCTTTAAAGCGAATCTAGTTCAGTGAGTACGTCTATCTCAATGAAAAATATCAAACATAAACAGATTCGAATTGCATATAAACGAGCTGAATTATTGCTCAATTAAGTCAAGAAACACTAACAATTAGGCAAGATAAGCCTTACCTCACTTCTCCTATGGTACTTAAGCATTCTGAATAGGATAACTAATATCCATTGGCCTTAAAATTCACCGACGGGCCAAGACTTGATTTGACTCGATTCGATCTTTAAGTATTTAATAAAAAAATTAAATTATACCACTGTCTTTCCAACGATAAAACGCCTTATAAAGCTGAGCAATACATTTCATACACCCCGAAGGTTAAATATAAATGTCCATTTCCTAAAAACGTAGAAATATTTACGGCAGTTTGACTTAGACACGAGCTTTAGATCATATAGTTCTCCTATATTTGCAATCCACCTTTTCGGCCGCCATCTTGGATGTTTTGATTTCGTTCATGTTAGTGACGTGCTGATTGGACAGTTCGCTAATTAGAAATCTCGCCAAATAAGACTATATTCCGGACTGATAAGTGCTGACTCTTGCTCAGTTGATTCACGATCGCACTGCAAGATACTGAGACATCAAAGCTAGTTGCTTACCAGTTACGTATCAATCATGAGCTATAGGATACATAGAGATTACTTAATGGAAAATGCGTGCGTACGGTTTCTATGCACAAGTTGAGAAGTATCAGAAAACGAACGAGTGAGCGTAGCGAACGAGTGAGTTTTCTGATACGCATCAACGAGTGCGATACGCATCAACGAGTGCATAAAAATCGTACAAGCATTTTCCATTCTGTAATTTATTTATCTCATAGATACTGAGATTTCATAAAGCAAAACTTTTAACAATATATAATTGTTGGGCTACAGGGTGAACATCTCTATTGACAGATATTTTTACTAAAAACAATCAAAAACTTTGCCATTGCATGAAAAAAAGTGTTTTAATATGTATAAACTCAATTTAACTTCGTTTTATTTAATACATAATTTACAAATTCAAGGCAGAAAGTTTGAAAGTAATACATTGTTGAACATGCATGTTTACCGAAGGAGGTATAAATAAACTTACAAATTAGAAATTTAACTTACAAACTTGGGTTTGTTTCCCTTCCCTAGTTTCTTTAGCTGTTTCTGCTTGGAGGTTATTGTTTTTCGTGTTTTTTCAAACACAAGATCATTGATAATGCTGTTTGGTTACGGCGTTGATTTAAAATGTCTTTCGAAACTGGACAACATCCCTCATAGCGACGATGGTTCGTATACTCTTGTCCTTCTTTGGTTCGCACACACACGAAAAATTCACTGATAAATTAATTCAGCTCGGCAGGAGGAATGTCAGCTATCTCGCCGCGTGTTTCACCTTTATTTTGAAGAAACTTGGTCAACAAAGAGACATCTCTTTTCGTCTTTTTCACAGTATTTGGATTTTCTTATTCTTCAATATTAACGAATCTACGGAATTGGCGAGTATAGTAACACAAATCTGGAGCCTTCTGCAGCCATTTTCGCTCAAGTCGCAAAGGTGACAGTTTTAGTTGTTGACAGTGAGTGTTCGTGTTTCTGATTGGACGAACGATAATTTTCACTAGTGGAAATACATCGTTCGTCCAATCAGAAAGGCAAACGGTGCTTTTTCACTAGTGAAAAACGTCGTTCGCCTTTCTTATTGGCTAAATTCATCGCACGAACGAAAATTTACTCAATTAGATTTTCGTGTGTAAATCTCAGTATCTATGAGATACATGGCATTTATGCACGATAGTACTGATCGTTGTATAATTTACTAACAAATGAAAATTACTTTACTAGCAAATGTCAATTAATAAACCACAATATAGGGTTTGCAATATCTGCTTTATTACCTCATGTGTTGTATTACGCTTTGGCGAAGTCCAAAACCCCGATAAATAGATAAAACATTTGAAATCCCGAACGACAACAACCCGCTGATTCTCAAACATGTCAAACGACTTTGACCCAGGCTCGGCAGCTAAGTTAGTTTGTCACGCAACTAAGCTAGATTTGCCCACCGTACGTAAACCCCAAAAACATTTATTTGGGGGTTTAGTAACAAACAAGCTTAGCTACCGAGCCTGGGTCAAAGTAGATCGACGTTCGTTTGAAAATCAGCGGGTTGTTGTCGTTCGGGATTTCAAATGTTTTAGCTATTTATGGGGGCCTATTATAGGGGTTCGTCATACCGCAAGACCCTATTTTTCGTAATGTTTTTCCGTTAACCGCCGCAAAAAATCGTGAAAAACCGCAACCAAAAGAAGAAAAAAAATCCGCCACAAAAATTGCAACAATTCCGAAAACCGACCTCTAAAATTGGCAAAAACCGTCAAACCGCCAACCTATAATAGGCCCCCATTTATCGGGGTTATACGACACATGAGGTAATAAAGCAGATATTACAAACCCTATATTGTGGTTTATTAATTGACATTTGCTAGTAAAGTAATTTTCATTTGTTAGTAAATTATACAAAGATCAGTACTATCGTGCATACATGTCATGTATCCTATAGCTTATGTATCAATAACGATTTTCGTAATGTACTTAAAATAAAGAGTAACACTAAAACTTGACGTTTCGCAGTCACCATGACTGCATTTTCAAAAGTTATTTATTTAGAAATGTCAAAACTTACCAGTTATTAAGCAAAAATGGCATCAACAGCGATTACAAAGAAGACAATTTCAACTAAAATATAATTTCGAGTTTAAATTTCAGTTATCGCTAGATAAAAATTGTCAAAATACGATACTGTTGTTTTGATTAGATGTTTCTACATCAGAAGCATGATTCTGAGAAGACTGTGTAGCTCGGCCCAGGGAGAAAGGAGCGGAGGGGAGGGGAGGGGGGATTGGGGAGAGGAAGGGAAGAAGGGAGGGCCTGCAGCGAAGACCCTTGATTTTCCATAATTTCGCGCACGGATTCCGTGCGCGAAATTCCCATTGGTCGAGAGCGACCAGGTGAAATCTCATTGGCTGTTGTTAGCTATATTGCGACATGTCAATATTGAACAGACCAACGGTAGCTTGAGCTGTAACGAGTAGCTCTAATTACAAACGGCTATTTCAGGCAAGTGAGATCAAGAAATTTCGATCTATCTGATAACATATCTAAAAGCGAGACTTTGGCATCAGAAGTTCAAAACTGATAAATATTTTTGGTTTATTTCACATTGGGTAAGGTGAATACGCTTTCTGACTGAATAAAGCAAGATATGCTGCATTGTTTACTTGACCTTTGAAGGTCATGTAAAATAGACTTGATTTCCGTTTGTGAATTAAACACGTTCATTTCTTTTGAGTTTTGAGCTTTGGAACTTTATTAGACAAGTTCATAATGATAATTTTGATTGTGAAAATTTGGGACACACATATAATAGTAATATATTTTGAAATACGAAGTTTTTATGTTAGGAAACACTAGTAATAGAGGTGACATCTATGACAGCTAAACCAGACAACAAACAGTGCTAGGAAGAGGGCGTAATGGAAAATCAAGGGTCTTCGCTGCAGGCCCTCCTTTCTTCCCTTCCTCTCCCCATCCCCCTCCCCTCCGTCCCCTTTCCCCCCTCTCCCCACCCCTAGGGCCAGCTACGCAGGCTAGATTCTGAGGGATATAAAACAGAATCTCAAAACTAAAACACAAATTTGTGCGACTTTCGATGCGACACATTTGTGGAATGTAGACAAATTGTAGTTAAATTATGCATATTTTAGCCAGATGTTTAATATGGTCTATTATCAAAACGTATTGAAAGGTCCTAATCTAAGTTTTGCTTGACTTCAATCTACTATAAATACTCTAAAACTAAGACATTTTACTTCAAAATTCGTTCGCGCACATGGGAGAAAATATTTTTTGAAAATGACAACAAATTACCATATTTTTCGAAGCAGCTCAGGAGCAAAATACGAATATTCGTAGTTAAAATCAAATTTGATCAAAACAACTTTTAATAATATCTTTTGGAAATCGTTTAATCAGATGTAGAATATTGCGTACAAAAAATATGAGCGTTAACTGATCAATCAAAAGTAAAATTCGATGAAATTTGCACTAAATTCGACATTTTATGCAAATTGGCCAAAACAAGGGGGGGTGGTCAAATCCGGAACCAAATAAATAAATTTATCAAAAAAAAACATCATTCTTCATAGCTCAGTTGGTAGAGCATTGCACCGGTACTGCAAAGGTCATGGGTTCAAATCCCGTTGAAGTCCCGAATTTTTTTTTCGGGCTTCTATAATAGTCTCAGATTTCAGCCGTTGGGGTTTCGTGCGACCGCGATACTCTCCCCCGTAACGGCTGGGCGCATCGGCTTCGAAACGTGTCGCGCATGTCCGTGACGTAATTATGCTAAAAGCATACAAAAACGGAAAAAGACATTAAAGACTGTTAAAGTTACAAAACAAGATACAACTAGAATAACAACCTTTAAGTTACCTTTACGATGTCATTAAAGACTGTTAAAGTTACAAAACAAGATACAACTATACAATGACAACCTTTAAGTTACCTTTACGGCGTCCTTAAAGACTGTTAAAGTTACAAAACAAGATACAACTAGAATAACAATCTTTAAGTTACCTTTACGATGTCCTTAAAGACTGTTAAAGTTACAAAACAAGATACAACTAGAATAACAACCTATAAGTTACCTTTACGACGTCCTTTAAGACTGTTTAAGTTACAAAACAAGGTACAACTATAGAATAACAACCTTTAAGTTACCTTTACGACGTCCTTAAAGACTTTCAAAGTTATAAAACAAGATACAACTAGAATAACAACCTTTAAGTTACCTTTACGATGTCCTTAAAGACTATTAAAGTTACAAAACATGATACAACTAGAATAACAACCTTTAAGTTACCTTTACGGTGTCCTTAAAGACTGTTAAAGTAACAAAACAAGATACAACTAGAATAACAACCTTTAAGTTACCTTTACGATGTCCTTAAAGACTGTTAAAGCTACAAAACAAGATACCACTAGAATAACAACCTTTAAGTTACCTTTACGATGTCCTTAAAGACTGTTAAAGTTACAAAACAAGATACAACTAGAATAACAACCTTTAAGTTACCTTTACGATGTCCTTAAAGACTATTAAAGTTACAAAACAAGATACAACTATAGAAT
The DNA here is from genome assembly GCA_949775045.1 of Metridium senile. Classification (NCBI taxonomy): domain Eukaryota; kingdom Metazoa; phylum Cnidaria; class Anthozoa; order Actiniaria; family Metridiidae; genus Metridium; species Metridium senile. Next base: position 5,682,961 of record OX459098.1, read on the forward strand.
AACAACGTTTAAGTTACCTTTACGACGTCCTTTAAGACTGTTAAAGTTACAAAACAAGATACAACTAGAATAACAACCTTTAAGTTACCTTTACGATGTCCTTAAAGACTATTAAAGTTACAAAACATGATACAACTAGAATAACAACCTTTAAGTTACCTTTACGATGTCCTTAAAGACTATTAAAGTTACAAAACAAGATACAACTAGAATAACAACCTTTAAGTTACCTTTACGATGTCATTAAAGACTGTTAAAGTTACAAAACAAGATACAACTATACAATGACAACCTTTAAGTTACCTTTACGACGTCCTTTAAGACTGTTTAAGTTACAAAACAAGGTACAACTATAGAATAACAACCTTTAAGTTACCTTTACGGTGTCCTTAAAGACTGTTAAAGTTACAAAACAAGATACAACTAGAATAACAACCTTTAAGTTACCTTTACGATGTCATTAAAGACGTTAAAGTTACAAAACAAGATACAACTATACAATGACAACCTTTAAGTTACCTTTACGGCGTCCTTAAAGACTGTTAAAGTTACAAAACAAGATACAACTAGAATAACAATCTTTAAGTTACCTTTACGATGTCCTTAAAGACTGTTAAATTTACAAAACAAGATACAACTAGAATAACAACCTTTAAGTTACCTTTACGACGTCCTTTAAGACTGTTAAAGTGACAAAACAAGATACAACTAGAATAACAACCTTTAAGTTACCTTTACGATGTCCTTAAAGACTATTAAAGTTACAAAACAAGATACAACTAGAATAACAACCTTTAAGTTACCTTTACGACGTCCTTAAAGACTTTCAAAGTTATAAAACAAGATACAACTAGAATAACAACCTTTAAGTTACCTTTACGGTGTCCTTAAAGACTGTTAAAGTTACAAAACAAGATACAACTAGAATAACAACCTTTAAGTTACCTTTACGATGTCCTTAAAGACTATTAAAGTTACAAAACAAGATACAACTATAGAATAACAACGTTTAAGTTACCTTTACGACGTCCTTTAAGACTGTTAAAGTTACAAAACAAGATACAACTAGAATAACAACCTTTAAGTTACCTTTACGATGTCCTTAAAGACTATTAAAGTTACAAAACATGATACAACTAGAATAACAACCTTTAAGTTACCTTTACGGTGTCCTTAAAGACTGTTAAAGTAACAAAACAAGATACAACTAGAATAACAACCTTTAAGTTACCTTTACGATGTCCTTAAAGACTGTTAAAGCTACAAAACAAGATACCACTAGAATAACAACCTTTAAGTTACCTTTACGATGTCCTTAAAGACTGTTAAAGTTACAAAACAAGATACAACTAGAATAACAACCTTTAAGTTACCTTTACGATGTCCTTAAAGACTGTTAAAGTTACAAAACAAGATACAACTATACAATGACAACCTTTAAGTTACCTTTACGGCATCCTTAAAGACTGTTAAAGTTACAAAACAAGATACAACTAGAATAACAACCTTTAAGTTACCTTTACGATGTCCTTAAAGACTATTAAAGTTACAAAACAAGATACAACTATACAATGACAACCTTTAAGTTACCTTTACGACGTCCTTTAAGACTGTTAAAGTAACAAAACAAGATACAACTAGAATAACAACCTTTAAGTTACCTTTACGATGTCCTTAAAGACTGTTAAAGTTACAAAACAAGATACAACTAGAATAACAACCTTTAAGTTACCTTTACGACGTCCTTAAAGACTTTCAAAGTTATAAAACAAGATACAACTAGAATAACAACCTTTAAGTTACCTTTACGATGTCCTTAAAGACTATTAAAGTTACAAAACAAGATACAACTATAGAATAACAACGTTTAAGTTACCTTTACGACGTCCTTTAAAACTGTTAAAGTTACGAAACAAGATACAACTAGAATAACAACCTTTAAGTTACCTTTACGACGTCCTTAAAGACTATTAAAGTTACAAAACAAGATACAACTAAAATAACAACCTTTAAGTTACCTTTACAGTGTCCTTAAAGACTGTTAAAGTTACAAAACAAGATACAACTAGAATAACCACCTTTAAGTTACCTTTACGATGTCCTTAAAGACTGTTAAAGTTACAAAACAAGATACAACTAGAATAACAATCTTTAAGTTACCTTTACGGCGTCCTTAAAGACTGTTAAAGTTACAAAACAAGATACAACTAGAATAACAATCTTTAAGTTACCTTTACGATGTCCTTAAAGACTGTTAAAGTTACAAAACAAGATACAACTAGAATAACAACCTTTAAGTTACCTTTACGACGTCCTTTAAGACTGTTAAAGTTACAAAACAAGATACAACTAGAATAACAACCTTTAAGTTACCTTTACGATGTCCTTAAAGACTATTAAAGTTACAAAACAAGATACAACTATAGAATAACAACCTTTAAGTTACCTTTACGACGTCCTTTAAGACTGTTAAAGTTACAAAACAAGATACAACTAGAATAACAACGATTAAGTTACCTTAACGATGTCCTTAAAGACTGTTAAAGTTACAAAACAAGATACAACTAGAATAACAACCTTTAAGTTACCTTTACGATGTCCTTAAAGACTGTTAAAGTTACAAAACAAGATACAACTAGAATAACAACCTTTAAGTTACCTCCAAAACTCTGCAGCTAGATTGATTCATAATCCTCCAAAGTTCTCACATATAACGCCAGTTTTATATAATTTGCACTGGCTTCCAGTAGAGTTTTGAATTAAATTTAAGTTAATTGTCATTAATTTTAAAGTACTTCATGGGCTAGCCCCAAGTTATCTATGTGACTTAATTTCTTTGAAAGAGAGTGGACGTTCTCAATTAAGGTCAAATGATGGACTTTTTCTCAACCATATTCAAAGCAATTTTGGATCCAACTTCAAAGAGCTTATTTGACGCATATTTGACGACAAAATGTGAATATGTAAAGCGATTTCGGATTCTAATACATATAAGACCAACTTCAAAGAGTTTTTTCTAATTTTCTAAGCCGAAATGTGGCAAAATGTTTACTGTTTTTTACTGTGAAAGTTAATCTGAATCTGAATCACTGTCAATGAAATATCGACACTTTCAAATGCTTGGCTGGACGTTTGGATTTACTGTAGACTTCGAGTTGCTAAAGTTGAAGGAAACCTGGCAGTTGTTGAACGTGTTCAGGAAACTTTGTTCTTGTGATTTCATCATCGTTGGATTCATTGACAAAGTTGGACCTTGACTCGGCATAGAGTTGTTGGGAGCGTTGAAGATAAGTGATTGTTGTTTTTGAACATGAACTTGTCCGTGGGCTTGGTGGATCACAGAGGGAGTATTATTTCTCTTTGAAATGGCTAATGAAAGTTGGCGTTGTTCTTCTTTGTTTGCTTCATCGTAGTCATCTAGCGACTGTTTATTTCTTTTACCGGTGACTTTCACTATGCCAGATCTCTCGACGTTTGCTTTCTTCAGCTTACTCACAACAGTTTTGCGAGCGCTATGGTTGGTAAACTTCTTATCGCTCTAGTTTTTGAGACTGGTATCTGCAGTGATATTCCTCATCATACCATTGATCTTGTTTACCCCTATTGGCTGTACTTTGGACCAGATATTGTCTTCGGATCTTCTGTTGACATTTATGGACAGGTAAAAAGGACCATCATTCTGCATATTTTGAGGTCTGCGACGTAGATATTGCTTGAAAAGAAACACTGGACATCTTTCCCCGCCAACTGAAAACATTCGTGGCTGGAATTCTCTGTTTTTCTGTGCTAAACCTCTCTGCCTGATTTTGGTTGGCCCTTCAGAGAATTACTGCACGAATTCATTGCCATTTTCATCTTCGCTGATCTTGAAGTCGCTTATCTTCATCTCACTAAAAATATTGAGTAGCCACCACAATTGGTTAGTCATAAACTTTTGCCAGGCATCAAACAAAAGATAGGATTAAACGAACAAAAGGGCAATAATGCATTGAATTCGGCTAACTTGTGCTCGAGATTAGATATAGAAGACGAATTCCCATAGGATGCAATAACCAACCAATCAGAGATATCTATAAGACCCTACTTAATTCATATGTATGCCTATTTTGCCAATTTAAGCGCCGTAAGTAAATGTCCATAGAACAATAGCCATTCTGTGCGATGGCTTGAGGTGTTTTTGCACCAAACTTTTCCTCTTTCCATAAGGTTTCTTCTTCTTGTTGTGTTAGTTGCCTTGCTTTATTGGGCCGCTTGCCTAGGCCGGCTTCTCGTTGTAGTTTCGCCTTACCCTCTAGGACTTGCTTGGAGAAATGAAACTCTCGGTCCCTAATGATAGAGAACTTGTAATTTTTATCTTTTAGGTATCGGTCAAGCACAGCAAGCATCACTCTCAAGCTGTCTGGCTCATAGTCTTCTCCTTTTCTGTTTTTTACCTCATAAAATTGCTGTAGTTTCTTGTTTAAGTCGGCTGGCTCACTTTCCTCTATTGACGTCGTTATATTCCTCTCTTCACACCATTTCTTATATACATTGAGCCAAAACGACGTGCTCCTACTAGTATTTTCGTTTTTTGAGTCATTTCTAGAATAGAGAATTATTTCTAAAAATAGTAACAAAATGGCGGATTTATGAATATTCATTAAATCATATCTTTCGGTTTCGTTGTCGGAATGGAATTATTCTTCCATATTTGAAATTCTCTCACACAGCTCTTTCAAATGCGCTACCTTAATTTTTAAATTGATCGAGCAATATTTCGATTTTCTCTCGAAAATGATGACGTCGTTTTCCCGCCAAAAATGTCGAAATTCAAAACAGTAAAACGACAGAGTTTTGAGTTCTGGCAAAGGCTTCAACGTTACCAAGTTTCAAGAAATTCCATTGAAGTACTAAAACGTTTTACCTAGATGAGACATTTTAGAGCCATTTTAGCCCGACGTGTTGCAACCAGAAACATCAAATACAAAAGGAAGCAATAGAGTGAAGTTTAGTTTAGTTTAGTTTAGTTTATTTGTCACACTACTACAATTACAAAAATAATACTATTAATACACAAAAAAGGATATATAGATGTGACGGGAGTAGGAAACAGAGCTTACGCCCCAATTGAATACCCTACTCCTACGTAAAAATATATATAATAAAAATATAAATATTATATATAAATTGCAAAAAATACTAACGAATTCGAATGTAACAAACTGAATACTAGGCTTAACAAGAATTATTGTAAAAATACACTATTGAAAAGGTTTAAAATTATTAATCTTATATTTACTAATGATATTTATATATATATATTATTATGGAGGCAAATAAGTTGATAATTTCTCATTAAAATAACCTAAAATAAGTTTCTTGAATTTGGATAATGTTAAATTTGTTGTTTTAAAATGTCCTGGAAGACTATTCCAAAGCTTTACAGTTCTTGGTAAAAATGAATGTTGGAAGTAGTTTTGTTTATGAGTGTTCAAGACAGTGTAGTTGTTTCCATCAAAGCTGCGAGAGTTAAAGTTTGGATTAGTAGAAAGTCATTTAACCCGTGAAATAAATATTAGACTAATACAACTCAGCAGTATAGAATTCAATTGTTTTCTTTTGTGTCTATTTGACTATTACACCTTGACTATTTGATTTTGTTTCACGGGTTAATTACACACTAACAATTTGATTTTGTTTCATGGTTCTAGTTTTTTCGCTCTATTCACTAGAACAAGTAATCATAAAAACAATACCAGTTAGAACTATTTTTAGTTGATAATCAAGTCTCTGTTCACCTTTTGGCAGGTGCTGTACAGCGAATAGCAGAAAAGTTGTCATAGAATATTAAAACAGTAGCCATTATTTTGTACGCTGAGGTCTAACAAGATCTACACATCAAATCAAAATGAAAATTGGCATATAAAAAGTGGTAATAAATCAGTTCAGGAATTATTAAGCTTAACTTGTGTAATAACTTGTGCAATAATCAACGCAATAGACGTTATTCCGATTAGCTTCTCAAACTCATGAATGCATGCGGTCAACACAAAGCGAGTTACTACCGACTGTGACACTAAGGTCAACCCTTTTCTCCACGAAACATTCATTTATTTTAGAAGTGATTTCAAACACTTAAAACACCTCATAACTATTATTTTAATCGTTTTTGTTTTTAATACAAGAATCAGAGACGTTTAGAACATTACTATTCATCAGTAAAATAGTCATAGACAATCATTCGTGAAGGATATTTTTGTTTTTCCCTCGAGGGTATGCAGGATATTTTTCAGCATTTTTATTTATTTTACATTTATTATGTTTTGCACCATACTTTTTTCATTCTTTTCTGTTTATATGCAGGATATTTCTTCAGCTTTGCACGGTATTTTTTTTTTCAGTTTTTTTTTTTTTTTTTTTTTTTTGTTGAGCACGATATTTTTTTAAGATTAAAGCATGTGCTCGATATTTCTAGAGGGGAGAATTCCGCAACCCCCTATCGGTCGGTCCCTTACAAAGAGTTTTAACTGTGGGAGAAATAAAAACAATTAACAATAAATATGTTTACTTGGGCATAAAGTTTGATAATAAATAGAAATACGATAAGGTTTGGCATTTTTTAATACTTTGGATATGTCGGCCTTTATCCAAAGGCCATCAACAACTGTTGATGGTCCCAATGCCTTTGGAGAAAGGCCGAAATATCCAAAATAATAAAAAATTACAAGCCTTATCGCATTCCTATTTATTGATTAACAAAAATAAAAACCTTTGTAGACGAAACAGCATGGTACTGGTATTCACTACTTCATGAAAGTTCTCTTAAAACAATACGTACCAGTTTAAACTATTTTTACTTGATAATTGAGTTCATCTTTTGGCAGTTATAGTAACGCTTGAAAAACCTCGAAAACCTCGGCAGTGACTCGTTTCGAATTCTTTCTCACTTCAATAAATATTGTTTTAATCGTTTTAATTCGACAATAGACGTTTTGACCATGACTCTTTTAAGAGTAGTAAAATAGTCATGGTCATGAATCCTGATTGCAAAACCAAAGTATTTACAAAAATGGCCAAAAACATCAAAAAGAACTTTTGAACTTTTGAACAAAATAATATCAAAACCTTGAATGGTTGTTTGGCCATTGGGTATGTGTTTACAATTGAAAGTAATTCATATTTGATGATGTACAGGCATGCTGCTATGATCAACTGAATGTTTTTGACGATTTAAACAAGTACGACACATTAATTTGTCGTCGCACTTGGAAGAACCCTTCAGTTATAAAGCACAGTGATGGCCGATTTGCGTGGCTCTTGTACTATCCTTGGATGGATCGCCCTCCAAATGATCTTGTTTGATCCAGCCTTTGGTAAGTTACTGCAGTTATTATTCCATATTAGTTATGTATTAAACTATAATAAAAAATAGTGATAAAAAGATAATTAAAATAGTGCATGAGAGTAGAGTACTAAAATTTATATGACGAAAATCAATCAAGTTTATACCTTCAAGTTCTCCATAAGAGAAAAATAGTGCACCAGTTCCATCAATTCATATCTATGAAAACACAATACAAAACCTTATTTTTTCTTCGGCATCAAACAAGACATATCGAAATTTTTTTGTCGTACGTTTTTTAGGGGTGGTGAATGGTACCTTGAAAAATATGTGTCTCGGCAACTTTTGAGCCAATCTTGTGAGTCTCGAAATATCGCTTTTGTACGTTTTTGTTTGCCTTGGAATTTTTTTCATATACAGTGGAACTCTGTTAGTCCGGCCACCGAAGGGACAGCTGGAAGTGGCCGTATTCATGTTTTCATGTGACGTCATCAAAACGCTAAAATCTAAACTATAAATCGCAGAAGTCTGGTCCTTTAATATTTTGTAGATTTGTTTGAAAGACATTATTCCTGAAAGTTTAGTTGTTTTTTGTTGTTTCGTTCTCGAGATATTGAAATCAAAATTCACGTCACGCAACATTGTCACACGTTTTCTAGAGCCGTAAAATACGGTGGCCCATATACGCAAGGCTTGAATATATATTTATAGTTATAACATACTTATGCCCAAAAATATATATTCAAGCATTGCGTATATGGGCCACCGTAGTAAAAAGATGTAAGTTAGCCACAAATGTCACCTTTTTTGGCTGGTACATAAACGAAATTGTTTGTTGATTAAACTTAAAATTGTAAAATTGTAATTTCGACGCCTGAACTTTTTTCTGCCATGTTGGTGTACACATGCTGGCGGCTCCATACATTCTTACCAAAAAATATGGCATATGAAATTGTTAATATTTTGGCAGCAAAAACTCGGTTTGACTTGATTTTTTGCAATACTATATAGTTTTGCACACTCTTTCACATGAAAGTACTTTTTCTGAAACGGCCTAAAATATTTTTGATGACGTCAATGAAAACCGAGAATTAACGGGGTGGTTAAGCGGGCTGTCAAAAATACATTAGAAACACGGGTTTTATTAAGTGAAATTCTTGCATACTGCATGTATTTTGAAATAATGTTTCTAAAACTTCTGATGCTATTGGAACTCAGCTATAACACAACTTCTCTTAAGTCTTGAGATTTTGCGTGTGCTGTACAGTTATTACTTACAGTAGAATAGTTGAATAGTACAGAGAAAAGTAACGAGTACGTATTAAAATAGTCGGTCACTTTGCTCAGTACAAACGAGTGGAGCTTGCGTTCTGGCTGGATGGACCTTAGACAGGCTATCGGCACGGCTTGTTAAGCTCTCATTTGTAAGAAAGTCAGTCACATCCTCAGTCAAGCATTTTAACCATCGTCATAGTGATTAAAACGTCGCTTCTTCGAGAGACTTGACCTTAGGCTCTACTGGCTGTGCCTGATCAATCGCTATCACTATCACCTCTTGTGTTTATGCTACAAAAATATTTCAAATGTTAAGCGAATAAATAGAAGAATCACAGATCGAAGACTTTATTTACATAAAATCTAAACTGTTTCCGATTTGGCTTGGCCGTAATGCGGGGTTAACAAGTATGAAAGTTTGTCTATTAAGCGGGCTAATTTTACAGAAAATGTATTGGCATTTTCTCAGGACCTAAAAAAACTGGCCGCAATAATGGGGTGGCCATATTAAGCGGGTGGACGTTCGGCAGGGTTCCACTGTATATATAGCCCGATTGCATAAATGGCTTCCATTGTGTTTTTCAGAATTAAGTCAGATATGAATATTTTTTCACTCGCATATTTAAGAACTAACAAAAATAAACATTTTTGGAAAGTTTTACAAAAACAAAATGGACAAAATGGACAAAATGTGAACGAAGTTATGGTGGAATAAATATGTAAATATTTGTATGTAATTTTCTACTGAGTCCTAAAATGCCTCGTTTTGGTGTTTTCAGTATTTTTTAATCCTTATAACTTCATCAGAAATTAATATATATTTTTCAAACTTTGATATGTTATTAATAACTTAGGTTTCTATCATTTGATAGTTTTCCTTTTGCTAAAAACAAATTTTAAGACATATGATAATAAGTGGCGGCCATTTTTATGACATCGGTCTATATATTCTTAAAACCTACAGTCTCGGTCTCGGATTTTCAAAACTAGGGTCTTCGTCTAGTCGGGTATCGGATTTCATCATGCATATGCCACCCCTCTAATTATTTCCATGTTTCAGACCAAAATAGAGTTTAAGTGTCATTGTAAGAGAAAACCAGGCAGAGCCCACTGATGGGAGGGTGATGATGGGTTTCTTTGATAAATTTATTTATTTGGTTCCGGATATGTAATGTAAACGAGACAATGTAACAAAGTCAGGGTGAATTATATTAGAAGTAAAAATTGTTAATACAACAAATTACATGTCTTGAATTTAAATTTACATTGAATTTATGCATTTTTGTAATTTATTTATTGATTATTGTAATTATTTTATTCATACATTTATTTATATTTCAAAGTCCGGGTCCGGGTCCGGGTCCGAGTCCAGGTTTTAAAACATGCCTACCTATGTTCTGTTCTTTTAACCTTTCCCGTAGATATAACTAATTATGACAATTAATGATATCGAGTAATTGATTGTTTTAATAAACATTTGTTCTGAATATGTGTCTTTATCACAGGCAGCCCAACTATTCTCTTTGAGAATTTTTTTTAATGACAATAAAGTTATTTTTAACCGCGCGCAGAGCGAAATACATATTGAGCGCGCGGGTGGGGTTCCTGTGGTGTGTTTGTTTGAAAGCTCGCGGATGGGATTCCTGTGGCTTTTTGCAAGCAATTTTTCGGTCGCGCGGAATCGCACGTACGACAGAAAAATCGAAGAAAGTAGTATCAGTAGTATCTTGATACAAAGTCTGAAACTCGATGGCGTGGATGGATAGATGTGCGCCGCAGCTTGTGGTGACGGCGAGGACTCAGCGACGAGCGCCGAGAAGGACTCGAGAAGCAATCGACTGACTCGCAAAAGAAAAACCCCGGGAGAAAAACTTATCATATTCAAACTTTTCTTTTGAAACAAGTTATATTTTCTTATACGGATTTTCACTAAGTAAACCTCTAAAAAAAAAAACAGCCAGTGTGTGAAATTTCTTTCCAAGTTTATTGAAATGCTAAACATATAGTTAATATATTTTACAATGTGAAAAAATTGTGTTCAAATTGTATTTAATAATTAAAATCTGTAAAGATAATGTTTTAGCTTTTACAGTTTTTCGAAAATAGTTTATAAAATACAACTATCAACGCTTCACACTTTCATAGCAAATGTATTATTGTTTGAACCGCTAAACTAACTAAAGTTTTCACGTAATAACTTTTTTAATTTGATCCAATCAAGTGGAAAACTTCGCAAAGCGGCCATCACAAATTCACTGTTTAGTTCGGGTTTTAGTTGGTTTGAACAAGATAATATTATTTGTTTTGACATAAAAACTTCAACTCCAATAATTACCTGTACACACCAGGCTACTAGAAAAGCTTTCCCTAGTTTTTTTTTTATGGTGAAGAGCATCGTTGACTTCAAAAGCAAGTGCTCAGTGACACTTGAATCAGGTGTTTTGAATGAAAACTCAAATCACTGTAGCCAGACACTGCAGTGCAAATCACAATCTTTTTTACTCTTGATTCACCATCCCATGATTTTTCACAATAAAATACATTCTCTTGTTTTCTTTCTTTGAGTTTTAAGTCATTTTAACAATGCAAAAGTTAAATGCAAGACAGTAATCAACACCTTTTTCGGCTGTATCGGTGAATGAGCGTGAATGTAGTATCGATCGATATTTTCACGATCGCTCCACGATTGCTCCACGATTGTAAAATTTCCGAAATCCGTCACCACAACCTGCGGCGCACCTCGGTTCCATGCTACCCTTTTTATAACTTAATTTTAACCCCTTTGCTGAAGTCGGATATGATCATACTTTTTACTGTAGTTGAAGATCAGCGTAAATTTTATATATTCGAAGACAAATTTAAATTTTCTCCCATGGCTGATTTACTACGCGCGAAACTAAATTTGTCACGTGACCGAGTTTCATACCTTGTCAAAATACCTCCCTCTTCAACACCGCGCGACTTTGACGAAAAATTGCTTTCAAAAAGCCGCAGGAATCCCATCCGCGCGCATTCAAACAAAAGATTTTATTCCAATATGGCGCTCGGCGCGCGGTTAAAAATAACTTTATTGTCATTAAAAAAAATCCTCAGATAGAATAGTTGGGCTGCCTGTGTCTTTATTTGTTTTATTGCAACCTTATTTATTCTTGCATTCTTTGCGTAGCTTCAAACTGATTGTAACAGTAAATCAACAAAGAAGCTGAAGGAAGTAATAACAAATTGAAAGGCTCGCTGAAAGCAGTACAGATATTCACTGAGCAGATAATGACCACCAGCAACTTTTACTCCATCCTGATAAGCGGGATCTTGATACAACTTTGCTCGTCTCTATCTTTAAATGAGTTCTACCCGTATGGACTAAAGAATGGCCACCAAGCGCTGTTTAAAAATGACGATAAAAACTCGAACGAGATCGCAATCTCTACGATGTTGCCGTTCTTCGATAAGCATTTTAACTCGTTATACGTAAGTAATTGTATTAATAGTTCAAGCATGTACGATACCCTTACTTTTAAATCAGAAAATGTTTGATTATAAGGCTATTTTAATTTTTAACGTTTTAACCTTTTTTATTTTAAAGCTTTGTGTAATTTTCTTTATGTTCAGTCTAAAAGTAATTTGAATATTTTTGACTATTACCAAATCCGCAAATCGAATGGTACTCTCAACTGATTGACTTTCTATTCAGTTTACTCAGTACATGCGACTAGTTACAACAAATAACACAGGCTTCAAACATAAGTTTAATAGAGTGAAATCACTAGAACCATGAAACAAAATCAAATTGTTAGTGTGTAATAGTTCTTATTTAGCGACTATTAGTTACTATAAAAGACGAGTAATGCAGTTGTAATGAGGTATTGTTTCCTTTTGTATTTGATGTTTCTGGTTGAGTGATACTGACTAAATAGTCACTAAATAAAAACTAGTAGTTAGTAACTATTTTGTTTTTATTTAATGGTTCTAGTGTTTTCGCTCTAGTTATTACTAAATATAATGCTGATGTTCGCAATTTTTGGAAGCGCGCGACTGGTGACGATTTTTAGCATCAGAACGAGGTTTGGTTTCCAGATGGCCGGCGCGCGTCGAAACAAAATACAAAGCGCGGGAATTTTCAAAGTGTAAACAAAACAAAACAAACAGAGGTTATAACATGGTTGGAGTTTCCTGTTCCGTTATTCATTGTAAAAATACTTCATCAAAATGCTCTTATTTATCGTTTCACGCGTTTCCTTCAGACAAAAGACTAAAGAAGAAATGGAAAACGTTTTGTCAAAGAAGTGACGATGTTTTCAAAAGGTTGAAAAGACCTAGAATTTGCTCCGCTCACTTCGACTCTCGCGACATAAAAAAATCTCTAACCGGAAAAGTATTTGTAAAACCATCTTGTCTACCAGTCATTTACCGACCTCAATGCAATTCAGATGCCTCTCCAAGGGAAAAGAGAAGAGAAAATCGGAAAAGAAAGCTAGAAGAAGACGTTGTTGTGGAAGATTGTAAATTGATCTGCAGTCCGATGGTCAGTAGTGTTGCAATTGGTTTTACTAGTAAGCTTATTAATATCGACGTAGAAGCCATAGAAAGTGAACATAACTACTATTCAAAAACACAAGACCGAGAAAAATGTACTCAAGTTAATTTTGACATGGAGGAACTTTCACAAGTCAAGAAAGAATTGGACGAACTAAAAAAAGAAAACGAAGCTCTGAGGTCCAAATTGAAAAACAAGTCAGAACTTAAACGGGAATTGTTCGCCGAAGACGTTCTAAAAAATGATGTTTCCGTCAAGTTTTACACTGGATTGCCTTCTCTTGTATGTTTAATGACTATATTCAATCTCATCAAACCACTTTGTCGAGATATGAAATATTGGGACCATAACAAAAATCGAAAGGTCGGCTATCAAAAGAATCCTACAAAAAGTAAACCGGGCAGAAAGAGAACATTAACATTATTTCAAGAGTTCATCATGACTCTCGTGAAAATCAGATTGGGACTACTTAATATACAGCTTTCTCACATGTATGGAATTTCTACAAGTTCTGTGAGTAAAATTTTCAGGATATGGTCTAGATTTCTTGCTAAAATTCTAAAGGACACACTTTTAGTTTGGCCGAAAAAATCAGACATAAGAAAGAATCTTCCTCGATCATTTAATAACTTTCCATCTACAAGAATTATCATCGATTGCACTGAAGTTTTTATCGAAAAACCAACCTCACCAAGTGCTCAAAGAGCCACATGGAGCTCATACAAGCATCACAATACGATGAAGACCTTGGTAGGCATCACTCCTAATGGAATGTTTAGTTTTGTTTCCAAGTTGTGGACTGGGAATACCAGTGACAGACGCATAACAGAGAACTATGGTCTATTAGAATTGTTGGAACCAGGGGACTCTGTAATGGCAGATAAAGGATTTAATATTAAAGACCTTCTGACAAAGCTCAAAGTTGAACTTAATACACCACCACTCTGCAAAGGTAAACTATTTTTATGCATAATTTATAAGAATTAGATTTTTTGAAACCACATTGCTAGTAACAGAAATATGCATGTCAACCATTTCCATAATCATCATGCTTTATAGACTTTAAATTTCTTTTCAAAACAAACTTACATGATTTAAATGTTATAATAAGAGCATTGAATCATTTCATTCATCTAAATACAACTGTTGCAAAGCATGTAAATTATATATTACCTGTCACTTATTCAGAGCTCTATTTTAATTATTATTATTTTCTTCAAAGGGAAACAACTATCTAGCAAAGCTGTAAAGTCAACTCGCAAGATTGCCAGCGTAAGGATCCATGTTGAAAGAGCCATAGAGAGACTCAAGAACTTTAGAATTTTGCAGGGAAATATTCCACTAACATTGATTGATGTTGCTGATTCTATTCTTATCATTAGTGCTTCAATTTGCAATTTGTTACCACCTTTAGCAAAATAGAGTAAAAATACTAGAGTACAAACACTAAAAGTGTGCAACATAAATACCACTAAATACTGCTTAATTATGCAAATTCTTTTGTTCTCTATTGTTTAATCAACACTATTTAGAAGTAAATAGTACAAATTATTGCATACTTTTAGTGTTTGTAGTCTAAAGGTATGTTGGAATACATTTAGCAGTCAATGAGAAGTGATATTATTAATAGGAATCAGTTCTTACTAAATTTGCCCCTGTCTGTGTATTTTTTTGAATACAAAAATTATTATTTAGTGCTATACTTTAAAACATGTTTTAAACATGGAATCACTGACAGCTGTGGTTTCAAAAATATAATTCTTATAAATAATGCATAAAAATATTTACCTTTGCAGAGTGGTGGTGTATTAAGTTCAGATAAATCCTTTATCTGCCATTACAGTCAATCCCCTTGTTCCAATAAATAAGTGATGATTTACAATTGTTATCATAAAACCACTATAAAAGCATAAATTCAATATTTACAATAAATTTACTCTATTGTTCTCACAGTATATATATACAACACAATTTATGTTAATCTTATACAAGATTGTTAAAAATAATAAATAATGAATGATAAATGTAATTTAGGTTGGCTGATGATTAAAGACCTTGTGATATATTTCCTTTGTTACTAATTCCTTTACAATATAGGTAGTGTAGAATGATTTCAATTTGCTCAGTGCTTGTTTCCAAAGTTCATTATCAAATTTTACAGGTACAATAAGTATACCCTTATTTGTGTAAATTATCAAATCACAATCATAAATCTCAGATATAGCCATCTGGCCTTGGATCTGGTAGTTCCACCTTGTTTCAGATTTCAGTGTAATTTCTCCATTGCTATCAACATTCAAATGTTCTTGTGCAGCAGGAAAAGGCAACAGGCTTCTTTTGCTATAGAGGCTCTTCACTTCAACTAGTGTTTTCTTTGGACAGCAGTTGCAGCTTCTAATTCCATCCGGACTAGCTCCTAAGTATGGAAATGATTTATTAATTACTAAGCCCGATGGCAAAACTTGAACTGATTTGTGTTTCGACACTTTTTTCATATAATTCAGGATAGCAGCTTTCTCTTTTTCATGCCCCCAAATAAGCTGTTCTGGCATTGAAGCAACATCCATTGGGGAATAATTCATCAAAGATTTTATAATGTTAGTACGGTCAGTTTTTTGCCTCATGTGACAAATGGTGTAGAAGTTTGAAGCAGTTATCCGTCCAGCTCGTTGCTCAAACCAGAAAGTTGACTGTGACTGCGATTTGGTCTGATCAAATATTGTTTCAATTTGGTCATCATCAAGTTTAACAAAATTAAGGAACTCCAAAGCCACATCTTCATCTATCTCATCTACCTCTGGATCAATGCATTTTGCTGATACGTAAATGTCTGCATATTCGTTTAAGGAATAAACAAATATGCCTTCAACAGTTTCCTCATTCTCTACATTTTCGTCCTTAGAAATATAGTTAGTTAACTCTTCTTCTGAAATAAGACTTTCCTTTAATTCTGGTAGATATGGCAAAACTACAGCATTACTACAGGCATCGATCAGTTCCCTCTTGAATTGAAGTTGTAAATGTTCAACATCATAGTGCACAGATCCTGGTTCACATTGTGTTATTGGGACACGTGACTTTAGCCTCTTTCCATATTCCGGACGACCTATTTCCAGTTCACTAATCGGGATTGATCGTTCATTTCTCTTCCCTCTACGTACCCAAGAACAGTTTTTACTTGTACATGTCTGTATGTCCCTGGCAACGACGGTAGCAAGTAAGTCAAAAAGAGATGCGGCAAGGTGTCTACACCCTCCATCAGAGTAGATATGGAATGCCGATTCTACAACAATAGGCACCGGCGGTGCGCCGGTGCAACCGAGAAACAAAGGAAATTCTCCATATTTCAAATTCCTAAGCGGCCGTCCAACAAAAGAAACTAGAAACAGACGCGGTTTCCATTTGCAAAACAAAAGACGCTAGGATTAAATATAGCGTCCTATTTCGCTACACAAAAGAAATTCTTCATCTGAGGATTAGATATAGCATCATTTTTTAAATTCCTTTAATAATAGTGGGGTTGTTTTCCCAACTAATGTGTTTTACAGTCTTGGCGCGTGCCGCGTCACCACCTGCAAATCTATTGTTTAGTTCATCAGTAGACAGAAGAATTTCTTGTTTTTGAAGTAAAACTGCAATGCTTGCCTATAAATCGAGAAATAAACAAACAAAATTATGGCGTTAGATATTCCTTACTGATGTAACAAAAATAGACTACGCAGTTCTTTCTTTTTAAACAATAATAAGTGTGCCGAATTAAACAATAACACATCGTAACTAGGTATAGTCAATTAAACGTTGAATGAGTACATTTGTAAACATTGAGTAATTCAACGGGTTTTATTAGCTTTACTTAATTAAACTTTAACTAACCTTAAAGTTAAAACTTTTAAAACAGTTTTTGCGATTAGTTTTTGGAGCAATTACTAATCTTACTGATATAACAAGAGAACGAAGAACTTCTTACTTTTCAAACACTAATATTATGATAATGAGTTTGTACAATTAGTCTGGGCGCGTGCCTATTGTTTAACTTATCCTTGTACATGTTTTGTTTGTTTATCAAATTTAAATCATATTATATATGATTATTATTATATAATATTATATATTCTGCAAACCAAAGTGGGTTCATAGCTCAGAGAGCTTTCTTTGATTTTCTCTTTACGTTTCGAGATCTACTGATCTTTTTCCGTCTTTGGACTTGTTGTGGTTTTCTTGGTAAAGATGGTTCATAAACAATGCTATCTTCATACTTTAATTTATTCTTCTCTTTAGAGTCGAGATAGACAACCACTTTTACTTTCGGCTGAAGTTTTGCTTCTTGTAGGAATTTCCTTCGTTCAATGTGATCTAATTGATGTACATCAGTTAGATGATTTGATAGTTTCACCAAGTATTTCGCTCCACAATCAGGGATAGGACAATCACGACAGACTCGATTGACCATGTTGATATTTTGACGTTCTCTTGCAAATGACGACGTTTACCCCAAAAGTTCACATTTATCGAGGTTTAAGGCAAGGATGAAAATGACAAAACCCAGGATGAGCAGGACAAAACCCAGGATGATCAGGACAAACCCAGGATGATCAGGACAAACCCAGGATGACAAGGACAAACGGGATAAAATTCAACTTGTTGTGTATTCCCGTACTAGCCTATTGTGCAGACATTGCAGTTTTCTCTTTGAGTTTGTCAACATCCCCAGACTTGCCCCGCGATTCCACCAATACAAATACGGAGTTATTCATACATATGGCATACTTTTTAAAAACATTTATTGAGGATAAGATATAATAAAGGAGACGACAGCTTATATAGTCATTTGAAAAGGGAACGCTATAAGAGAACCATGTCTCATTCTGACTCCGGCTATGAAGATGAAAGTTTGCATAGT
Source organism: Metridium senile (assembly GCA_949775045.1). Lineage (NCBI taxonomy): Eukaryota > Metazoa > Cnidaria > Anthozoa > Actiniaria > Metridiidae > Metridium > Metridium senile. The sequence goes on from OX459098.1 coordinate 5,700,991, forward strand.
GATGAGGAAAGTATCCAGGAAAGCGATGACTCTTCTGAAGACAGTCATGAAGAGGGTGAGCTGGATGATGGGGTCGAAGTGAACGTCTGGGAAAGACTTCAAAGCGAAGCGGTCAAAAGGCATGAAGACGAATGGGAAGATTTGGTACAGAAATATAAGCAAAATGGGGATAGTGATGAAGTAGCAAAAGTTAAAGCGAGTAATGCCGTGGTTCCTACTTTCAGAAAAGAACTCAGGGAGGTTCTATTTGAGCACCTAAAATAGATGCACTATTTGAAAAAGGATCCTCTTTATAAAAAAGTTATGACTACCAAGAAAAACCTAATTGATATGGAAGACTATAGCTGGGAAGAAGCAACTGAATCAGCCATAAACCAAAGACTGTTTTCGAAACAAGAAGTTCCTATACAAAGTGCGGTGAATTTTGACACTTTTAACCCACATGATTGCAAATTTCACAGATGATTATGTTATCGTGTACAAGCATAATGTGTATCTTTAATAAAAATATATATTCATAAACGGTAAAGTCTAGTCTTGTTTGATTTTCAAAAAGTATGCCATATGTATGAATAACTCCGTATTAGTATTCTAAGAGAAATGCTAAGAGAAAACTCTAAGAGAAAAGCTGCAATGTCAGCACAATAGCCAAGGGGAATACACAACAAGTTGAATTTTATCCCGTTTGTCCTTGTCATCCTGGGTTTGTCCTGATCATCCTGGGTTTGTCCTGATCATCCTGGGTTTTGTCCTGCTCATCCTGGGTTTTGTCATTTTCATCCTTGCCTTAAACCTCGATAAATGTGAACATTTGGGGTAAACGTCGTCATTTGCAAGAGAACGTCAAAATATCAACATGGTCAATCGAGTCTGTCATGATTGTCCTATCCCTGATTGTGGAGCGAAATACTTGGTGAAACTATCAAATCATCTAACTGATGTACATCAATTAGATCACATTGAACGAAGGAAATTCCTACAAGAAGCAAAACTTCAGCCGAAAGTAAAAGTGGTTGTCTATCTCGACTCTAAAGAGAAGAATAAATTAAAGTATGAAGATAGCATTGTTTATGAACCATCTTTACCAAGAAAACCACAACAAGTCCAAAGACGGAAAAAGATCAGTAGATCTCGAAACGTAAAGAGAAAATCAAAGAAAGCTCTCTGAGCTATGAACCCACTTTGGTTTGCAGAATATATAATATTATATAATAATAATCATATATAATATGATTTAAATTTGATAAACAAACAAAACATGTACAAGGATAAGTTAAACAATAGGCACGCGCCCAGACTAATTGTACAAACTCATTATCATAATATTAGTGTTTGAAAAGTAAGAAGTTCTTCGTTCTCTTGTTATATCAGTAAGATTAGTAATTGCTCCAAAAACTAATCGCAAAAACTGTTTTAAAAGTTTTAACTTTAAGGTTAGTTAAAGTTTAATTAAGTAAAGCTAATAAAACCCGTTGAATTACTCAATGTTTACAAATGTACTCATTCAACGTTTAATTGACTATACCTAGTTACGATGTGTTATTGTTTAATTCGGCACACTTATTATTGTTTAAAAAGAAAGAACTGCGTAGTCTATTTTTGTTACATCAGTAAGGAATATCTAACGCCATAATTTTGTTTGTTTATTTCTCGATTTATAGGCAAGCATTGCAGTTTTACTTCAAAAACAAGAAATTCTTCTGTCTACTGATGAACTAAACAATAGATTTGCAGGTGGTGACGCGGCACGCGCCAAGACTGTAAAACACATTAGTTGGGAAAACAACCCCACTATTATTAAAGGAATTTAAAAAATGATGCTATATCTAATCCTCAGATGAAGAATTTCTTTTGTGTAGCGAAATAGGACGCTATATTTAATCCTAGCGTCTTTTGTTTTGCAAATGGAAACCGCGTCTGTTTCTAGTTTCTTTTGTTGGACGGCCGCTTAGGAATTTGAAATATGGAGAATTTCCTTTGTTTCTCGGTTGCACCGGCGCACCGCCGGTGCCTATTGTTGTAGAATCGGCATTCCATATCTACTCATCAGCACTGCAATCAAATCAAAGTATGCATTTATATCAATATCATGAAATAAATAAATAAATAAATAAATAAATAAATAAATAAATAAATAAATAAATAAATAAATAAATAAATAAATAAATAAATAAATAAATAAATAAATAAATAAATAAATAAATAAATAAATAAATAAATAAATAAATAAATAAATAAATAAATAAATAAATAAATAAATAAATAAATAAATACATTATTATCGACATCAGTGTTCTTTTTTGTATTTGCTTCGTTATCATGGAACCCCCGGCAGAACATTCGATTGGCTTCCAGCTGTCAAAACAAATATTGTTATTGGCTCATTACAACAATACAAGATGCAAACTGATGCAAACGTGCCAAACGGTTTACTTGAAAGCACATATGGCCGGTCAAGAGATCAACATCACAAACTGAACTTTTAATGCCGTAAAAGATGTCCTTAGAAGAGTTTATATTGCTCATGACTGTGGCAAACTATCAGTTGACAAGATTTGCATAGAACTCAGCGATATATCTTAAGGTATATCGAGTGTAATCATGGCGAAAATCAACGTAAATCAAAGGATACTAGGCTCTGAATGTCACTGAATGACAAGTCATCGACAAGTCTGACTTTAAATCTTATTCTGTAACTAAGAGAACTGTAAGTATAGACCATGTATTAGAACAAAACGTCATAGTCTTCAAGGATATTTGACTTCGAGGTCGTATACGCTGCTATACGAACGTAAGCTTAAAATGCTTGCTCCAGTGAAGAACGTTGGCCGTTGATTAAATCCAGACGGCTTTCTGGTGAACCAAGAGCTTTTTAAAAGGAATTGAGTAGACAAATTTGGGACTTGATTGGAATCGGATTGCCAGCTAATGCTTCCACGATTCGACTAATGTTGAGAGGCTGGATTTTAATCATTGTTTTTGAAGAAGAAGGTAACCGGGTGTTTTGTCGAACTCATCAACTAGCAGGTACATGTCAAGAATATTGAATGCATTGTTTGTCATCCCGAAACAAAAGTTATCATATTTTCTCTAGTCAATTTTCGCCTCTTTTAATGGTGTTCTAGAATTTAAAATATTCGTTCAACTAAGGTTTAAGTTCTTGAGTGACGAAATACTTTCGTTTGAAATTTTCCTTTAAGTTTTCGAGGTCAAAGTATACTAGAAATTTTGCTCAGTGATCATTTTGTCTATAAGTATACACACGAAAAGAAATTCATCCGTGCAAACTTTAAAAAATGCAAAGCTGTTTTCACTTTTCCAATCTGCTCTTGACCAATGGGATCGTATATTTATATATTTTGTGCATTAAAAAATATGCTCTTTGGAGGCTTACTTATAAAAAAAAAACCACACAATTATCTATACTATGAAACGGCAAATTAAGAATGGCTTAAATTTGCAAGAATTTTACAGTATGCTTAATAGAATTAAACAATGAAAAATAGCAAGTGACTACATGCATGTACAAGCTAAATAATCTTGATCGTTTTCAACTTACCCTCCTTTGCAAAGACAATAACCAGAGTGCACACTTCCATCCTTTTTTAGCACAAAAAAACCCTTGTAACAACTTTCTCGATTGTCTAGCTTTGATCTTTCTGTTGGCTTCACAGAGAATTTAAACATATGATAATCAGTGTTTGGTACATGATGCCATTGTAGATTTTCAACGTGCCCATCGTAGTAATTAAGTTTATATCCAAGAAGACTTTTGAATGATTTTAAGCTTTCTCTCGAGTACCCGCCGCTGTCTACTAAATAATTGTATAAATCCGGAAAAGAAAATTCCAGTATATTTGAAAAAGAGTGGCTCCATGTTTTCACTTCAGTTAATGGATTTGGCAAATGTAGTTTCCCATCTTCGGTAGTAAGTTTTGATGCTATTGTTTTTTCCACTATTGCTGGTTCATCTAGTTTCCTCAACTTCATATCGTTACTTTTAACACACAAATCTAGCAGTTCCGCTTTTCTTTTTCCTGATGAGCTAATTCCTCTTTCGTTTAAATAGTTTTGAAGCCAAGGTACTGGCTTGCTTTGAAAAAAATCTGCCATGTTTTGTTTTGCTTATTACGCTTTGAAAACATTCCTTGACAATCCCGCGTTTAGTATTTTGTTTCGACGCGCGCCAGCCATCTGGAAACCAAACCTCGTTCTGATGCTAAAAATCGTCACCAGTCGCGCGCTTCCAAAAATTGCGAACATCAGCATTATATTTAGTAATAACTAGAGCGAAAACACTAGAACCATTAAATAAAAACAAAATAGTTACTAACTACTAGTTTTTATTTAGTGACTATTTAGTCAGTATCACTCAACCAGAAACATAAAATACAAATACGACGGGGAAAAAAGCCAAAATTGTACAAAATTTTGATGTTTTTTGTGAATGAATTTTGAGTATGACGCCATCACATGCACGATATGATCTTTCAGATTAGATTGAGAAAGCCAGATTTGTTGTCCTAAAGTGTATAGTAGTTTTAAACACTAAATTTATGCTATTTTCAAACGTCAAAATACAAGTTTGAGGGAGAAAATAACAAAAATAGTGGAAAATTTCGATGTGTTTTGAATGAATTCAGACTGACTTGCCGTCACATGTCATTGAGCGCGCGCTTGGTATTTTTACTTTCAATTATTTGTCTTTTTCGGTAAAATAAAACGATTGAAATTTTATGGTTCTTTCAAAACATGGCAAAGTTTGACCTATATAGACTTCAATACCTGTCATAATGGGTGAGGGTGAGTGTTTTATTATACCGAACAAATAATTCTATCAAAATGTCTCGGAGTAGACAATTCCTGAAAGGTTACAGTCCAATAGGTTGTTGTCCAAATATTATCTCAAAATATTGGATCATCAAGTGACTAAATTACAGAGATGTGATAAACAGTTATATTTTTCCTCTAGAAAACCACTGTCTTTTCATTTAATCTTAACATCGCTTAAATTTGCAGTGAGTAACTGTAGTTGCAGTGAATGGTTTCACTCATCACTATATATATCTTTTTTAGGTGAATACCAATGGTGTGATATCGTTCAATGTAACGGTTAGACAATTTACACCGGCTCGTTTTCCCCTGGGTGATGGTCGTGTTATGATCGCTCCATTCTGGGCTGATGTTGATATAAGACGTGCAGGGGATGTGTGGTACGCAGCCGTTACAAACAAACAAACATTGAACAGAGCAACAAGAGATGTCAGAGATAGTTTTCCAAATTTCAAACAATTCTCAGCTACCTGGACTTTTGTGACTACTTGGTACAAAGTGGCGTTTTTTAATGGGAGAACAAACTTTAAGGTAGACACTCATTCTAAATTGCAATTGATCATTGGACTGTCATTATTTCATTTATATGCGTTCTTCTAGGATTCAAGTTTTGGACTTTTGTTTTTATATGATATCAACGATAATGATAGAAAAATGAAAACTACAAGCACTAGCCGTCGAGGTCTCTCTGTTTTTCCTCTCTCGTAAGCGACCATCAAGAGTCATTATACACCCTTCCCATAATGCGGGACGCCATTTTGAATTAATTACTTGTGACGTCAATTGCGGGTAGGTTTCCCAAGGCATGTATATTTCACTGTACTTTTCACTCAGCGCTTCAGGTCCTACAGGTGTATATATACAATATTTAAAGAAGATTTTGAAGACATTCTTTAGATTTGTCCTTTTACTTTAAATTGTTTGAGTTCTAAAATCTAATGCGTATTTTTATAACGCCTCGAATCGGCTGCAAAGAAGAAGAATTTGTAGCGGGGAGCTGTGAAGGTAATTTGAAAGCTGTCAGTCTCTAAATATCATTTTTTTTCGTTTTCTTGAGCTAACAAGCGATGATATTCCTGACTCAATGCATATTATAGCAAAGTCAGAAAAGTACAAACCGATCGAGCTATCTTTTTATCACTAGTTTATCAGTATTATTAGTCAATATATTTACATTGTAATAGATGTTTTAGTGTAAACTTTTCTATTGATGACATCTGAATCACCGATTTTTCGAGTATTCATCACCCGAGACGCACATTTTATAATATTTCGCCACTCTTTCGAAGTGTAATTCTTTATCTTTATTTAGTATGATGTCAAGCGACTCTAAAATCTGGTTTTGCAGTGATATCAAGTCAGTTTTCTTCAACCTGAACACATTGATTAATTAATTGAATAAATAAATAAATAAGCTTAGTATTAAGTTCACGGGCACTGAAATATCTCTCTACATTTTTCTTTTAAACGTATACTTCGAAAGAATAGCGTTGGAATTTAATATGTCGAGACTCAGTCGTTATGATTTCTTCAAAAGTTATTGCATTTATATCGATAGCACTGTGCATTGCCTCGACACAATTGTTTACACTACGTATCTTTAATATGAAACTCGACGATTTTTTAGAGAAAGCATAGCACGATTGTCTTGTAATTTCCAACTTTGCTACAGTGAGCACTGAGCTCGGGATATCTTTGCATATTAGCTCAAGAAAACAAAAGAAAAAAGGCATTATATTGAGAGTGTGAAAGCAGTAAATTACCTTATCATGTACAGCTCGGATCGACGGGAGCCGTTAAGAATCTTCTTTTTTGCGGCCGATTTATAACGTTTTAAAAATACGTGTTAAAATTTGGAACAAAGACAAATAAAAGTTAAAGGTCTAATCTAAAGAATGTCTTCAAAATCTTCTTTAAATATTGTATATATACACCTGTAGGACCTGAAGCGCTGAGTGAAAAGTACAGTGAAATATACATACCTTGGGAAACCTACCCGCAATTGACGTCACAAGTAATTAATTCAAAATGGCGTCCCGCATTATGGGAAGGGTGTATAGACTGCTCAATTTTGATGACAACACCTAAAACATCTTTAGGGATACCGTTGCGGAAAAACCCTTTCCAAACAAAGAGTTAATTTATTTTGGGCTACTTCTGTTAAGGTTGATCCGAGGAGATCGAGGAGGTCGCTTACGAGATAGTGAACTGTACTTGCTTGATAAAATAATATTGCAATATGTTTAATTAAGTCATTGTCATTATATGATGCCGTCGGTTTGTTCATCCTCCCGCAATATGGCTACTGAAACCCTTAAGTATTGCTTAGACTAGCATTCTAATTTTAAGAAACTCTATGTACGCATAGGTTTTGATAGAGCACTACACAAATTTTAATCGGGATTTTAATTTAGTAAGTTTTCGCTTACTTTCATCAGAAAGATCGATGAGTAAAAATCTCAAACTTTTAACTTATACTTTTTAAAGGTAGCAGACATACACTGCAACTAGTACTGTAATCAACATGTCCAGAGAATCACAAACCATTAGCTATTAGTTTTTTTCTGCCGGTTTATGTTTGTAATTCAATTTAGTGTAAACTTTAGGGTTGAAGTTTGCAAACTACCAGTGAAATTGAAAATAAAGCTCATTGATATCTGTTTCGAAATTGTCTGGCTGTTTATTTTATGTTCCACGACTCAAGAAAAGTGATTTGATGATTAAACATTTTGTCTTTCATTGAAAAACTGTTGAAGTCGTGAAAACAGCGACTGAAAGCCAAAGAAAATGTTCACTTTTCCGAGTCGCAGGGTAAATATTGCTCTTTTTTAAAGCAAAACTCGTCTATTAGCAAGTTAATCATTGGCCTATATACTCTTTGAGGTTAATAGTATGACTTGTTTGGTCGATTTATCTTTTTCAGTAATGTACGGAAAATAATGTAAAAATTACCTACATTGTCATTGATGTTAAGTGTTTATTTCTTGCGTTTTCAAATCTTTCAGAAAGTCAAATTGAAAGTTTGGTAATTCGTAATATTCGTTTATTTGTTTTGGGAAATTGTAATTCATCGAGGAAAACAGCTTTTTAAATAAAAATGTTGTCAAAAACATTAACCAAAAAGCAAGGGAAAGTAAAACAAAGCAAAAACAAAATATATTTGGTCGGGATACCTGATTTTTCATTGAATTCAGCTCTGATAGCGTTGAATTCCACGCTGAATCCTTCGCTATCTACGTCACAGATTCGTCAACTCGAACCAATCAGCGCGCGAGTTTGTTATGTGATATGGGATTACATTACATTACATACATTTTTATTCTCGTCCTTAAAAGGCTTTTCAGAGAACATAAATTACAAATAAAATATACCTAGAATCAATAGAGAGAAAAAAATAGTAATAATAAAAATAATAAGAAATAAATATATATATATATATATATATATATATATATATATATATATATATATATATATATATATATATATATATATATATATATATATATATATATATATATATATATATATACATATACATACATACGTATATATACCCTATAAATTACATTAATTAAATTAAGTATCTATAAATTTGTTACATTGTCTAGTAAAACTATCTCTTCCTCTTTGCCTTTCTTGAGTTGCATCAGTTAAAAATCAGCAGAACTTTTGGTCTTCCACTTGATCTTTTTTGGCTTGAGATCTTGCCCTTTTGACGTCACTCAGCAAAGCTTCAGTTTTGCATGCTGGCCGTTGGCTCAAAACGAGCTCTTCCGCCCTTTGACAGGTCTTATTTTTCGTCCTGCTGGGTGACATGCCACCCTCCTCAATAACATAATGTTAGTGGGGGAGCCGGTTTAGTCGCCGACAACCCGACCATGCGGCAGGTGGTACTGGGTTACAATGTTACCAGTAGCAGAGTCACCAGTAGACCCTGACCTGACTCGTCCAACTTTGTGCGCGAGCTTATTTGGATTACGGCCGTTGGACTTTTGGCGCGCGCGCGCATGCATCATTGAACGGTTGTGCTCGAGCATAAAAAATAGAATAAAGAAATCACGTAAGCAAACAAAAGAAACCGTTAAACAAGATAACAGAACGAAAAGACAAAAAATAATACGAAAGGAAGCAGAAAAAACAGTAAAAGCTATCAAAGCAAAAAAATATGACTATAAAAGCTTATTAGATCAAATGGAAACCCGTCTGTCAAAGCAAAATAAAGTAAAATTATTGTACTAGCTGTTATAACATCATTATCATGCATTTTATATTCATTTATCTAAAAAGACGACTTGCACATCACTCAATGTTCCCAACTTCATCAGACAGGTTCCAATATAAAGTTCTGATTGCTTTACTAGTGTTTCACTTAACCCTATCAGGGTCGAGCGACCGTGATGAAACAAACTGCATATTCTTGCATCACCTTTATAAACTGATCATAATTTATTTTTTTCATCAGAATGATACGACTAATACGTTCCAGTCCATAATAATAACAAATGGTCGTTATTCATTTGTTCGCTTTAACTACAACGAAATTTCATGGACATCAGGAACAGCCAGCGGAGGCAATTTAAGTGGTCTTGGAGGAGTACTACCCGAAGTAAGTTTGGAAAAAAAAATCAAGCATTTTTGGTTAAAATCTTCTATTGTTTTCAAGCCGGCTTTTTTAACGCCTCGTTGGTGGGGTCCAAAATATGCTCTTCACAGTGTGAATTGTGTATGAGCTATAAACATATTCAATTTAATAGAACGCGGTGAAATATAGTTTATGATGCAACGATTAAGCTGTAAAAAGATAAACTGTTATGTTTACAGTGTGGACTTAACGCTGGAGACGGAAAGTACTCCTACAGCATAACAAAACCAGGGAACATCAGTGTCTTTGACCTCCCTTATACGTCAAATGTGAAAAAGGCGAAGGCAGGAGTATGGATGTTCAGAATTGATAACGCCGAAATTGAAGAGGGTGGATGCAGCAAATCAGGTAAAAGAACACTGATCCTAGTCTGTTGTACAATGCTTAATATAACACTTGCACTTTGTATGCATCATGTTACTCAATTTGGTTACAAATAAGTGTGCCAACCGTTTGGAGAACCCTGCTCACGATAGATAAAAAACGAAAGTATGGCACAAACATACTACAATAAACGTAGTTGACACAGATTTTAAAGTTTATTATAAGGCTGTAAAACGATAAAAGATAATGTGTTGTTTTTTTCTCATTTTTTTCCTGTTAGGCTTTCTGACCTTTTCACCCAGTGACTACGAAGTCCTCATGTTTGGGGGTCGCAATTTGAATGTCTTTGGGCCGTGTTTTCAAAAAACAGATACGATTCTTTGCTGGTTTGCTGACGGCACGACATCTCCTGGAGTATACATGTCCAGGATTAAAGTACGATGTACACCGCCAATGGTTAATTTCATCGGCAAAGCAACCTTGTCACTATCACGTGACAACGGGAAAACATTCCCTTACCATGGAATATTCTTTTACGGTAAAGTTGTTTTAGGGGGAACGGTTCTTTGAAAGTTGAATACTTCCATTACTACTACTAATACGGAACCACTATCAATACCACTGCCACTACCATTATCATTACCATTACAACTATCAATACCACTTCTACTAACACTTCCACTATATAACACTACAACTACCATTCGGCTGAGAGAATTACAAGAGAGTCAGCCATGATCATTTAGGTTCTTGGAGCTGTTTGGGCGGCTGCTTTCCTGCGTTCGCTAGCTAGTTTACTCAAATAAGTGAACACCATTTTTAATTGTTCTTTTCCAAAATGACCGGTCCATTTCTAGATGATTCTACTATTTAGGGTTCATTCCACATTTCACCAGGGAAATTAATTTAAAGGTCTTTGTGTATTGGAGAACCAGCAACTACCAACAACAATCATTACCACCACATACTACTACCATTGTCACTACCACTTCCACTGCAACTACCACTGCCACTACCACCACCATTTCCACTAGATTTTTACTACTATTATGTAACTACTTTCTTTTTCTTCGATACAGTCTCGCAGGAAGAGCTCGAGATGAAAAAACCAATGCTGGAAACACCTTACTGGATGAACACCAACACTTTAAACATTCGATGGAGTTCTAGTCCTTTAACATCTTCACATGAGGGGGTTAGGCTTCAAATTGCCAGATTTGTGTTGAAAAACGATGCTGTGAAGTTCCACAGTTTTTATAATATCAACGATAATGATAGAACAATGGAAACTAAAGGCACTAGTCGTCATCTTTCAGAAAACGTTGTTCTTTACGAACAAGAAGTTGGCGGCAAAGGGTGAGTTAAAATTTAAAAAAGGTATTCAACTATTATAAAACATACCTCCTTTGACTATATCAATCTTCAAATGGAAATCAAAAGTTTTTTGGATGGATGGATGGATGGATGGATGGATGGATGGATGGATGGATGGATGGATGGATGGATGGATGGATTGATCAGGATTGGTTGGTTGATTGATTGATCAGGATTGGTTGGTTGATTGATTGGTTGGTTGTCTTGCGATTTTGAATCGAGCTGTTAATGCTACGTACCTTAATTCATGATATTGTTATCAAAAAATCTCAATAGCAAATTCATTTCACGCAATGGCATTTTTATTCTTTGCTGAATAAATAATCTTTAAATAGGGAGAGATTTGTCTCATTTCTGCGTGTCATAAAGCGTGAATTGTACAAAACCCAAGCAAAATCTTCACACGAATGGCTGTGGAGTAAAGCTGTGAAGTGGAATCACACAAGCAACGAGAGCTCCCGTTTTTGTAACGAATGGGCAACTAATCAGCCGGATCCCGAAATCTTAAAAGGTAATTTGATTCCCATTGCATTGCATCATTCCTCCTTAGTCTATTTTCTTTTTAGTGATTGCTGTGGTTGGCTGTAGAGCCTGGTTTAGATTTAAAAATGCGACAACTGGGATTTTGATCCAATTACGTTTTTATTTAAATAAAATATAGATAACCAGCTCCTTGCGTGTCCACCTTCAAAACAAAAAGTTGACGAAGATAAAGGGAGGTACAGAAAAACTAATGATCCTTTGCTACTGTTTGGCAATGCAATTAAAGAAGACCCCTGTTACATCACAATCACTCCAAGGTAAGGTTTTTTTGGCTGGCTAGATTTTTCCTCCAATTCCAAATCAAATCTCACAAAATTGCTCTTTGACTTTAGTACTGTCAAAATTTCAAATTTCTTGGTTTTTTAAGAGTATCACAATATTTTTCAGTCTTAAAAACTTCGGTCAGAGATGCTGCTACAACGGAAAGGGTAACTTACTCGTTGGTCATGAAGTTAATGGTGGTTCACTTCAGCGTGTACATCATGAAGCAGACTATCCCTACGTCACTCACTACTTCCAAGATGTTTTGCCCTACTATGACTGTTGTTACTGGAGCACACGTTTGTGCAAGACGTACTACCAGAAGCGGCCTTCCGATAATGGATCAAACTACACACCCCCTAGACCAGGTAGGTCGGATATTCGATTGAATCAATAACCAAGACAAGCACGGGATTAGACTTTTCCACAGGCATCACTGTCTTGGGCTTCTTGTTTATGAAAGTGGAAAAAAAGAACAGGGAACAGTGGCGGATCTAGGAATATTTTTAGGGGGGGTCAATGTGAAGCGTATAGTTTGGTATTTGTGCATTGTTCATATGTTACTCATCAAATAAAACACAATAAAAAGCAGGAAACGGAGCAAAAATGGCGGGTTGGTTAGCCACCCTTTCACCACCCCTAGATCCGCCACTGGGGAACCACCTGTCTTCAGTAACTGAGACGGCGAAATGTTCTGCTCTTTCAATATATAAGACGGCCCGGCGACCAACAATAAAAGGAGTTGGCACGATGCTAATAATTAATTTCATTGCGACTAATTTGATAATTGTTTAATGTTAAAAGAAATGTAGATAGCCAGCGTTGCATTCGGAATTGTATTCTTTGTACAAATAGAGTTCCAGATCGACATCAACGTAGGATTCCCTACATTAATTATGCTGTGAAATGATAAATGCACTGAAATGTATTACTTAAGAAATACGTATACAATGCTTGATAGTTTTGCATATATGAAAACGAAGTTTGATTATTTTACTTGTATTGTCTAGCCGCAACGTATGGTGAGCCTCATATGATTACCCTAGACGGTGTCCAATACACATTCAATGGTTATGGAGAGTACATTGTACTCAAAATCTCCAATGATGAATTTATGCTGCAAGGACGAATGGAGCAACTCAAGCCGATTAATGGAACATCAATCAATGCAACTGTGTACACAGCGTTTGCAATGAAATCACTTGAATCGGATGCAGTACAGGTTAGAAAAGTTGTCCTTAATTATCAAATCTTCTTCTATTTGATAAATTGCGACCTGAACAAATTCCAATATATAGCATACGTTAACTATCCATCTTTTGGGGGAGAAAACCAATCCATTGCATCCCTGTTCCAATAAGTAGATTATTATTAATTATAATGTATGAATAACATGCTGCTTCGTACTCCAGCAAAAAAAATACTCGCATCTGTTGTATGCGTATTAACCACAGTTCCTTTAGTTCGTGCAATTGTATGCCTTTCGCCGTTAACAGTTTTCTATTTTTTTAAATAAGTGTTTATCTCATTGACGAGTTCACCTTTTCCAAGGAAAATAGGAGAATATTACTAATATACTACATACTTTCATAGATTGAATTGAACGACCTTGGAGATATCGAGGTAACAGTAAATGGAGGAGAAAGGGACTTCGACAGAGATGGGAAGATCCCGTTTTCCAATGGCTTCATCAAAAGAAGACCAAATACTTCCAAATATTCTGTAACATTCAGAAATGGTGTTAGGGTGATGGTCGAGAAGGAGACACTTTTACTGCAGTTAATGGTTAATTTGCCAGATAAATTTCTTGGTAAATTGATATATACAATGTTTGTATGGTATATATTTAAGGTGACTCCGCATTTCCAAATGACTGATTCGCGTATTTCAATTGTCGACTCGTAACTTTCGTGCCCCTGGCACAATGAAACTTGAACAAGTTATCGAACAGAAATTCAGCTACAATACTGTAAAATCTTATTGCATATAAAATAAATAATTTGCAAGATATATGAGATTACGTGAATGCATTGTTTTCACAAAACCTCGATTTTACAGAAAATCTGTCCGTTTTATTTCGATGAAAATTTTCGAATCCTCTTCTTTAAACATTATGCACAACCTGACAAAGTTTTAAAAAAATCCTGCACACACCCCTGGATCCACCCCTGATGCACTAGGTAAAGTTCATTGGGTTGCTAGCTGATTTCGTACAATGTACCATAGACTAGCAACCTTTATGGAGACATCCCGCAAAGTACACCTCAATACTGGAATTGAAAGGCCTATCCACACAACCGGTAGCTTCTTACCCTATAGTTACTCCAAGTCGAGTGTTGGTGCTTTTACGTCCCTCCTATACAATATGTGTGGAGAGAGAAGATATTGGGCTTCCATTTCATCACCTTTATCCCGACTTGAAAGTCTATTTACACCGAAATGCAGATGCAATTACAAAGGCAGCACCTTCTCCAATTTTTTTAATACCCTGATTATTGGTTGGTGGGGTGGTGCTATTATGTGTTTTACATAAAAATAATCTGTGATATTTTGTCTCAGGGAATACAAGTGGTTTGTTGGGATTTTTTGATAATAACAAAGAGAAGGAGTTTCTCCTACCGAATGGAACCTTTTTGAAAACATCATCAGATGCAAAGACACTTCATTATGACTTTGGTCTTAAATGTAAGTCATGTACCTATTATAACTAGCTCCTTTAAAATTAGTGGCGGACCATTGGATATTTCGGTGAGTTGGGCAATTACGAAAAATTAATTTAAGCACATGTTTAACCTTGAAAAAATCTCGTGCACAACAAAAAATAACTAAATAAAACTAAATATAACTAAAAAAATCATCCTGCACAAATTGTTTTTTAAAAATTATTATCGTAGTCCGGAGCTGGACAATGCTATGTAGCAAGTGTTTCTTTTGGGACGAAGAGGAAACTGTTGTTTTGAGATTGGTAACACAGCTATCCCACAGCAACTTTTCCCTTCCCTAAAAAAACGAAACGCTTGCTACATATAGAGGCTGATCCCACTTTTTGCAATAGTGATATGTTTGTTTTAAGAGCTCGATCCATCTGTTGGATCATCTATATTATGATATTGAGAGAGTCAGTCCCACTTGTATTTCACTCATTTCAATCTGACTTCTTCCGATCAAAAATAAAAGATGTTTCTAGTTTTGGACTAATCTTAGCCCCCTCAAATCAAAACCAATCCCTTATTCTTAGCTAACGAATTCAGTTAAAGTTTCCAATTTGATACTTTATTATAACTTTGATTGTTGATACTTGCAGGGGCAGTAGATGTCAATGAATCTCTCTTTACCTACTATGGAGACAGAAATCATTCTTACTTCCATAAAGACAACTTCGTGCCCTTGTTTTTTGATTATAATAACCTCACATTTAACGATGCAAATCTAGAGAGAGAAGCACGACGTGTGTGTCAAGGTGACGTCCAGTGTTTGGTTGATGCTATAGCTACCGGTCAACCAAGCTTTGGAGTGTTCTCCAGAAATATTACCAATGAATACAAACGTACCTTAAGCTTGGCTATGAAAATAGGTAAGGTAATTCTTAGGGTATAGTCATTTGTGGTCAATTTGAATTCTTAATTCCTTTTTTTTATTTGTCCATTCATTGTGATCGCGGTATTTCCGCGTTATGTTTACGTTTTTTCTTCTTCTATAGATTGCACACCACTCTCTCCTGAGTTTCCCAATGGACTGATGCTGAGAAATGACTCGAATGAAGGAGAAATCCACTACACATTCAAGTGCAATAACAACTTCGTTTTAAATGGCGCAAGTGTGATATCATGCAAAAATGGAACTTGGAATGAAACCAAGCCAAGCTGCAAAGGTTGTTTGTTTGGTTTGGTTGTTTTGTAAACATAAAACAACCTTTGTCCAGTAACTAACGTAGTCGCCATTTTCCCGCGTTTCAGTTTATTTAACGTTTGTTTTATTCTATAGATTGCTCACCACTCTCTTCTGAATTTGACAATGGATTGATGCTGAGAAATGACACAAATGAAGGGGAAATTCGCTACACATTCAAGTGCGATACCAACTACTTTTTAAATGGCGCAAGTGCGATTTCATGCAAAAATGGAACTTGGAATGGAACCAAGCCAAGCTGCAAAGGTTGTTTGTTTGGTTTGTTTTGTGAAAAATCCCAAACCATTTGCATTCCCAGCAACTAACGTAATTTCCATTTTCCCGCGTGTCAACTCCTATAACGTTTGCTTTGTTCTATAGGTTGCACAGTCCTCTCTCCTGAGTTTGCCAATGGGCTGATGCTGAGAAATGACTCGAATGAAGGAGAAATCCATTACACATTTAAGTGCAATAACAACTTCGTTCTAGATGGCGCAAGTGAGATATCATGCAAAAATGGAACTTGGAATGGAACCAAGCCAAGCTGCAAAGGTTGTTTGTTTGTTTGTGTTTTGCCCGCTTATTTATGTTCTTGTTAGTTCTTTTGTTTTGATGTATATAGGTTTGTTTGTTTATTTGTTCAGTTGTCGGTGTGTTTGTGTGTGTTTATGTGTGTATTATTATTTTTTGTTGTTGCTTGCGTTGTTGATGTGCGTTCGTTTTATTCTTTGCTCATTTGAGTTTTTGACAGTGTTTCGTTTGTCCATCTGTCTGCCTGTTTTTAAGTAGTCTTACGCTGACTAACACCATCTTATTTAAGGAACCAAAGACAAAAAAATCAAGTTACAGCTAAATAATAGCAACCATGCTATGAAACCGATGGAAATCATCGCTATTTCAACTGCCTGTGGTGCTGTCTTTATTGCTGTTGTGGGTACGCTGTGCTACAAACTCAAAAAAAGGAGAAGGGGAAGCTTTAATGTTCATGCAAAAAAGAACATGGAAATGCAAACTCAGAAAAATGAAGAAATTGGAGAAGATAATCCAGTCATATGCATGTCACATTTAAAAAGCCCTAAAGGTGCAAATAAGAACTTCTACCAACTGACATGATTATATAATGTATATTAAAGCAGGAAGGGCCATTTACATGTTAGCTTATAAAATAAATACATCTATAGACCACTTTCATATACACCTATTTCAATTAACGTTGTCCATCTGGAATGGTTGATCTGAGACCGATAGGAATTGTGGGAGTTCATTAAATTCCAAATGCATTTAATCACACTTGAATGGTGCTGAATTACAGATAACAGTATTTCCGAAGTAAACATTAATATTCAAGTGTGATTATAATAGTGCATTTGCAGTTTAACGAGCTCCCACAATTCCTATCGGTCTCAGATCAACCATTTCAGATGGACAACGTTAATTGAAATAGGTGTATACCATAATATGTACCGGAAAATGATTTTTCAAGTTAACAGATATTTTAATATTTTAGCACTGTCATATGAAAGAACCACCTGAAATAGGCATGTTTTGAAGGATTTGATACTCTGGCTAAAACACCAAAGACGTTATGCTCAATGAAAAATTTAAAGATTTGTATGTAATTTTTCACGTCTCACCTCATTCTCTCTCCGCCAAAACTTCACTCATTTCCTCGGAGTGTTTCGCTTACAAGTAGGGACTCTCTGTAATCTATATATATTTAGTGGCCATTTTAGTTTTTTGTATCAGACCGTTGAAAAGCTGAGCTATATATCACTAGGCTCAGTCCCCAGCTGTGATGGCTTCGTGAGCCCGCGATACTCTAAACTGAGCCCATATTCAAGTAGATGCTTTCCTTGTGTTCTATTTAATACTGCCGAAACTTTCCTCGAATGGTGTAGGATCACTACTAATTTTAATGATACTTCTGACGTTTTATTTGCCCTCACCTTATACATATATCTTATACATATATCTTATACATCTATTTTAATTAACTTTAATTTTGCTTTTTTTACTCCGACGAAGGGCTAAAGTTCGAAACGTCAGTAAAGTTAAGTCAACATTTTTACGGTGCTACAGATTTCATTCTATTACCTATCGTTTATATCAAACACCGACGCAGCCTATACTAGTTTACTCGCTAGTTTCTATTTCTATTTTTTTGTGGTGTTACAAATTTCATTATATTACCTATCGTTTATATCAAACACCGACGCAGCCTATACTAGTTTACTTGCTAGTTTCCATTTATATTTTTATTAACGTTGATTATCTGGAAAACGTTGATCTGGGACCAATACGAATCGTTGGAGTTGCAAATGCACTAAAATTATGCTTGAATATTAATGTTTTCTTCTTAAATACTGGTATCTGCAGTTCAGCACCATTGAAAGGTGTTTAAAACATTGCATTTGGAATATTTATTGAACTCTACAATTCCTATTGGCCTTTTCCAAAACGAGTAAAGGACTCGGTACTAGTTTCCCTAATTTATAATGTAATTAAGAAATGAGCCTCATAAAAGAGCAGATCAAGATATGTAAGATTCCTGAGATTTGGTGCTTTTGGTTGCATGGATATTTAGTGAGTAACAGCCATTCAAAACTGCCCAAAATTACAAACTTCACAAACCGTACGTTTTCTTCTATTTTTAATGATAAACTTCAATAGCTCACTTTCGATATTTTGATTGAGTAATCATACTCAATATAAACCAAAACTAGACGCTCTAGGAGCGTGAAGTCGGGCTAGTGATAGAATCAACACAGGAGGCTAAACAATTCTACGTTGGGCCTCCTGAGTTCGTTCGCAAAGCATCATGGGGCCTATACGCGACATGACAGATGAATAGATAGATAGATCTAGATAGATAGATACATTGACTAAAAGGTAAACCTAGAGTCGGGCCCTCTAGCTCGACTAATAAAACTTTATTAAACAGATTTGAAATTTATGTATAAATCTTAATTGTAAGGCCACAAGTTCCTAACCTCTAAGGAGATCTTTGGAGATGTTAGGCGATTTTAGCAAAAAGCTCTTAAATTCTTAGGCGATGTTAGGCGATTTAAGGCGTTCTGGGCGTTGTTTATATGAACCGGAGAAGGTCGATTGCACATGTAGATTAACTATTAAAAAGATGAATTATGTTTTGAAAATATTGATATGTATCAAAAAAAGTATAATTCTATAATAGTTACTTGTTTCTTTGCTTTGATGGCAGTTTGTATTGGAATAATCCAGCTTTCATGTCGTTGTTTTTATCTACCTTGGGCTCCTGACTTTGCTGATGAATCTGCTTTTGTTTGTCCGAGTATCAAAAACGGTCTGATATTGACAAGTTTTAGAAAACCTCTTTCCGTAAAAACGTTAGAAAATAACAGCTAGCAATTGTATAATGTCTTGAGCAAACAATATACTCAAAGCCAACGCTGATTTGGAAGAGTAAATCGATGTAGAATTACGAGAAATCCGAATAAATTCGTGTTCAAATCCAAGATGGCGATTTGCTTGGGCTTCCTGTGGTATTTGGGCTTCCTGTGGTGCAATACTTCGTGCTTTGAGCGAGTCAGCCGTTTTTAAGCCGTGTCTGGGTGCACGTTTTAAAATTCAACTTAAACAAATTCATAAAAAATTATTTACAATGCAGTATGTTTGTTTTTGTTATTTTTACGTGTCTTTTTTTGAGTTGTTAGACTCCTCAATCATTCTGAGCATGCGCGAAGGATCGAATATCCGATTTTGTGACCTCTCATATAAATAATTTCGCTTAAAAACTTAAAATTAGAAAAGATACACCATTTTTTACGTTATTAATAATAAGTATGCACTCGTTGTTGGTGATAACTTTTATTTGCGATTACATAGTGAAGTGTCCCACATGGGAAGTTAGAGCGATTATTTGGGGTATAAATTTTAAACTTACACATGACTATATAGTGAGAATAGCTTTGTGAGGTTAGAACGTGACCCCTATGGTGGGGTAAGTTACAAGTGGGGTGGGGTAGGTCGTGACGTATTTACACAGGGAGCCCACTTAAGGTATGACGTCATATGACTTAGGGCTTCCTGTGTTCGTTCGCAAAGCATCATGGGGCCTATACGCGACATGACAGATAGATACATAGATACATAGATACATAGATTGACTAAAGACCCGTGCAAACGCACGCAACATTGTTGGACCAACATGGTTGCTCCAACATGTTGGGCCCGTTTAAACACCCTATTGGATGATGTTTGATGAAACTCATCCAACATTCCGTTTGTTCTCGTGTTCAACAAACCGTATCGCAACAATGTTGGCCAACAATGTTGCGTGCGTTTGCTCGGGCCTTAAAAGGTAAACCTAGAGTCGGGCCCTCTAGCCCGACTAATGAGACTCTAGGGGGAAAAAGGCAATGCTCCTTTTTTCTCCTGGCCGGGCCATTTTTAAATTTAATTTTATCTGTATATCAATCATTCAACCAAAATATCGAGTGAGCCATTGAAACAGCTATAAACTTTGACAAAAGTGTTGGCACGAATGTATAAAAGTTATTTTAGCACTGCTGAAATTCTACTACTCTGCGAGAACTATAAAAGAAAAAGTCTATTGTAGTTGGTTATGTATAATATTGCCTATGATATGGAATAGCGGCTTAGGGAATATCTTTTCTGCTTCTATTCATCTTCAGTTTAAAGAATAATTGTAAAACATAAAATAAATTAGCATTGTCATGATACGAATTGTTATAGTACAGATTGTTTATTGCTTCATTCGTAGACAAATGGACGCCTTATCATTTATAATTAATCGTTGTTTTTATAATATTAAATGCTAATCCTTGCTCTCATAAAGCCAAAGCTCATACATGTGCCTAATAAATTCATTAAAAAAATGACACCAAGACAAGTGGAGGCGTCACCAAATTCAGTGTAAAGACTGGAGCTGTAAATTGATTTTACATGACAGCAGAATACCACTGCTCTTTTCTTGCTCGGCTAAGAGACATGGTACAGGTGAAGCGGCCTTCTCATCACCAAGACGAGCTGTTGACTGCAAGAAAGAGGAAAGACGAGAAAGCGGTGGCAGCAGTATAGAGAGCCTTATCGAGGGCTGGAACAACCCCTTTACAGAATTTAGACCGTTTACTAGTATATCAACTGCTATAGAAGCCCCCCTGACTATGTGAAGCAAGACTTAATGAACGCAAACCAAGTTCGAAATGGTTCCTTTTTTCCTCCTTTCCATGGCTCTGCGCGAAAAGATGAAACCTGCTCCTAAGGCCGTTCTTGAGCTGCTTGCGTGTAAATGTAAGAACAAATGCGAGCTACCGAGCTGCATTTGTTTGAGCAGTGGCTTGAAGTGTACAGATCTCTGCATGCTTATAAAAGACTGCGCCAGCCAGCCGGAAGACGATTCAGATGAAGTGAAGAAGATGACGATGATGAAGAAGCTCATGCAAAATGTTAAAAAATCATCCAAAATGACGATTTTTGATGGACTATAGCTCATGCAAAAGGCTCAAAAAGGACCAAAAAGGACGATTTTTGATGACCTATAGCTCATGCAAAATGCCCAAACAATTACGATTTTTGATGAACTATATATATAGCCCAATGCAAAAATGCTCAAAAATGGGTTAGATAGTCCATCGAAAATCGTCATTTTAGTTATTTTCGTAACTTTTCATTCGCTATAGTTCATCAAAATTTTGGGTATTTTGGGTATATTTTGGGTGGCATTTTGCTTGGGATGTAGACAAAAATCGACATTTTTTTGCAATATTTATTTGGCATTCATTTCTGTTGAGTCCTATGGCGCCCCAAAAGTCTCTTGAAAATAAACTATGCTTAAGTTTATTTAATGAATTTCAAATTTCTTTTCTTTCAAAGCAGCTTATGGCTATTATTGTGCCAACCGAGCCCCCCAGTCATGTATACCCTGAAAGTCGCGCAACAAAAATGTCTGAAAAACTCTGATATCTTAGTATACATTTTATTTTTCTATTTACAGGTTCTTTTATGTTTTATTCAAATCCAACTTCTTGATAATCTGATCCTCCTTTAGGCTTGGATGATCTGCAATAGATGATCGTACAATCGTTAAACTATGAAATATGCTCTCTTTTTTTCTACAAGCTTTAAATATCAAGTTCATTTGCTTGATTATGTTTATAATAATTACAATAAGGACATTCATACTGTGAATACTTTGAGTTTTTGTATTACTTCATTTTGTAACCCACATCCCGTGAGCGAATAGATTAGAAATATGATCTAATATAAACACTTGGTGTATTTGAACTATGTGCTTCATTTTGAGAGGTTTTGAAGCAGTAGAAGGTTTAGAAAATAAGAACATGGAAAATGTCAAGTGTTTACGATCCGCGTGTCCTCAATGTAAACTTTTTAATTTTCGTCACTGTATTTATTCATATATTCAATTATTCGTACTTTCTTTCCATCCATTCATCCATCAATTCATTTATTCATTCATCCATCCATCCGTTGGTTCATTCATTCATTTATCCATTCTTACAACATGTACAATCATGATGCTCAATATCCATTACTAGAATATTGAAATATCTTTTACTCAGGCAGTAATTAATTAGAGTACATTCAGTAAAAGCGTGAAACACTAATTACTAAATATTAGTTGTGCAAAATAGAGTACAAACACTAAAAGTGTGCAATATAAATACCACTAAATACTGCTAAATTATGCCAATTCTTTTGTTCTCTATTGTTTAATTAACACTATTTAGTGGAAAATAGTACAAAGTATTGCACACTTTTAGTGTTTGTACTCTAGTGCTAGTTGAACAAAAGAAAACAAAAGAATTAGCATAAAATAGTACAAAATAGTATTACTAATGTTTCATGCTATTGGTGAATGCACTCTAGTAGTTAACTATTAATTAATTATCTCATTTATTTTGAAGTTATTTTGACCAGAGAAAATAGTGTTATTACCTCCAAAAGTATGTAAAGATCCCAGCAAATATGGCCTGCAAAAATACACATAAAAAAGTTACGATAAGCCCTTCACAACAAACAATTTTATATGAGAATAACACATCGTACAATATGCAGTGGAACAACAAGCCTGGGTATAGGACTGGGTAAGAGTATCACGTATTTTCCAATCTCGAACCCAGAGCCTGCGTTACTCTTGGCCAGCAGTGCCGAGAGTTTGGGGTTCGTATTTCCAAGAATACTTTTGTATAAAAGATACTGGAAGTCCTTTAAAAGGGTGTAACATTAACGGTTTGAAAGCCTGTCCTAAGAGATACCAGACAAGAACAGAGAGCGAAATAAGATAGCGGATAGTAATGATATTTTATACGTTTATACTACAAATGATTACAAAGAGTACATGGTATCGAGGCTAAGGCTGTGCAATGAAAAAACAGGCTTACCTGAAGAAATGATAAAAGTCCAAAAATCTGGAAAGAGAACCAAATTAACATTAAAAGTATTATCTATATAATTATCAATGTGTTGTTAGTCAGCCAGCCAGCCAGCCAGCCGGTTAAAGATCACTTTCTAAAGTTTTAACATACCGCAGCACACCAATCGAAACCTATCCATTGAATAACAACACCAAAACACCAGCCAGCCAGCCAGCCAGTTAAAGATCACTTTCTAAAGTTTTAACATACCGCAGCACACCAATCGAAACCTATCCATTGAATAACAACACCAAAACACCAGCCAGCCAGCAAGCCGGTTAAAGATTACTTTCTTTAGTTTTAACATACCGCAGCACACCAATCGAAACCTATCCATTGAATAAAAACACCTCCAATGGCTGGTCCAGCAAAGGAACTGAAAAAAGAAAAAGGGAGTAACGGATAAAGATTATCATCATATATTGTTGTCTTATCTTAATTAACGTCACCATTATCGTTGCCATAACCACCACCGCCAACCCACCAGTGAAACAGCATTACCACCACCACCAACACACCAGTGAAACAGCATCACCACCACCACCAACCCACCAGTGAAACAGCATCACCACCACCACCAACCCACCAGTGAAAAAGCATTACCACCACCACCAACACACCAGTGAAACAGCATCACCACCACCACCAACCCACCAGTGAAACAGCATCACCACCACCACCAACCCACCAGTGAAACAGCATCACCACCACCACCACCACCACCAACCCACCAACCCACCAGTGAAACAGCATCACCACTACCACCAACACACCAGTGAAACAGCATCACCACCACCAACAACCCACCAGTGAAACAGCATCACCACCACCACCAACCCACCAGTGAAACAGCATCACCACCACCACCAACACACCAGTGAAACAGCATCACCACCACCACCAACCCACCACAGCATCACCACCACCACCAACCCACCAGTGAAACAGCATCACCACCACCACCAACCCACCAGTGAAACAGCATCACCACCACCACCAACAACCCACCAGTGAAACAGCATCACCATCATGCCATCATCTTCATCGGCTTCATCATCATCATTATTATTATTATCATCATCATCATCATCATTACTTTCATCATATATCATCATCATCAACTACAGCATCATTATCACCATCACCATCAGCAACAACAACAACACCATCATTAGCTAGCAGCATTAGCATCATTATCATCACCACAATCATCATCATTATCAATATCTTTATCAACATCATTATCATAATCATAATCACCATCATCATGCATCAGCATTATAATCAGCATTATGATCATCATCAACAATATCAGTATCATAATCATCACCATAATCATCGTTATTATCATCATCTTTATATCATCATCATCATCATCATCCTCATCTTAAACACATAGATCTTACCCTAGATTACAAGCAGCAGTTACAATGCCAGATATGATTCCATTTGTAGTCAAGTTATCTGGCATACCAGCGTCCCTGATGCGTTCAGAAAAACATCAACTGAATATTTTAAACATTATAGTCGCATTTAACTGAGTTATTGTGGATGTATCGATGGAATCGGTTATTTGAGTAACCACTACTCACTCGTTTTTGCAGTGAGTAACTGTGGATGTATCAATTTACTCAGTTATTTGAGTAACCGCTACTCATGCAGTCGTTAATTTTTCAGTGAGTAACTGTGGGTGCATTAATTTACTCAGCTATTGGAGTAACCACTACTTAGTCGTTTTTGTAGTGAGTAACTGTGGATGCATCGATTTACTCAGTTATTTGAGTAACCACTACTCAGTCGTTTTTGTAGCGAGTAACTGTGGATGCCTTGATTTACTCAACTATTTGAGTAACCACTACTCAGTCGTTTTTGCAGTGAGTAACATTGGATGCATCGATTTACTTGAATACACTGCACACACAGTTGCATACCTTGAGTACATTGACATAATAGTTACTGCCGGGGGTATAGTCAAAGCAGCCGAGCCTCCATTAATTGCCATGGCAACGCAAACAAGCCAAAGTTTACTGTTGACAGAATGATAATTAGATTTACTGATCCAACGTTTTAAAAAAAGTTGAGTGTTTTATTGGAACTAAGTCTGAAATGTATTATGGTCATATAACTACTTACTTTGTTGGTAGAATGGATGTGAGGAATGGCGCTGGACCAATCATCACCAGAGATATGCCACCCACGATTAGACCGCTGACCAATAGCACTTCATTGCAGCCCTGTGTAATAACAATTAAAACGCTTTTCAAAGTAATAAAATCTTGTTGTATATTTAAGATCTGTCTCATATATTACTATATATAGTATATGCACTTTGATTGGTCAGAACTAGTACTTGACGGGATTCCTTTGTCACGTTTATGGAGTAGGCCTGGACTTGCAGAGAAAAACTGTATGAGATTTGTGGCGTCATTCAAAGTCACGAACTCGACAGTGATTTTTCTTTTTTAAGTTTTCACACCGTCAAGATCAGCTTCGGCTGAAGGGACTTCTGACGTAAAATACAGTTCTTTACTTTTAGACGCCGTGTCCATCATAAGAAGATTTGTCCAACTACTAGCGTGAACACGGTTATGATTCTTGGACATAACAATAACGCTGTAGCAGGGTAATAACTCCTTTGGAATTTTAACATTAGAATTAAATGTCAGTGCATGTGATTAAATATTTGCTAAAAATAATATGGGATAGCTAGTATTATAACATGCAGTTTTGATTTGAAATCCAAGAAATCAAAGTATGTAATAAATGCATGAATCATTACGATAAGAAACTGTGTTCTACGCACCATTTTGTCTGAAATCCATCCTGCAATCGGACTTAAAACGGCTACCATAGCACCATTCAGCAAGAATATCAAGCCAATCATAGCTGCACTGATATTAGGATTGATCTAATGATAACACAAGACAATGTTATCGAATGCTGATAGTGATAACGCCCGGTAATAGTGATGATTAACATGATCTTGATTAACACTTGAATTTACACTTAATGAGGGTTTCCCTGTGTAAATTCGGGTTAGAAAAATTAATGTCAAACTGGAGTAGAGTACAAACACTAAAAGTGTGCAACATAAATACCACTAAATACTGCTAAATTATGCAAATTCTTTTGTTCTCTATTGTTTAATCAACACTATTTAGTGGTAAATAGTACAAAGTATTGCACACTTTTAGTGTTTGTACTCTATTTTCATGGCAGTATTTATTACTTACTTCAGTGACATGTGGAGCTAACGTCGGGTCAATAACACTTAGGTCCGATATGAGGACAGTGATGACGATCGCTTAAAAGTAACGAGTCTTTTAGTAAACAATATTCCCCTTCCTTTCTCCTCCCTCTCCCCATGCCGCACCCTTTGCTCCTTCCTCCTGCATGGACGCTTGTTTGTAGGAGCCAAGTGATATCGCTTCGAAGCGCGCAAAGGATTGTTTGTCAAAACGAATAGTTCCAAAATGGCGCCTCGAGACTTTTTATCCCTTATCCCTCAAAGTGAACTTTTATTGTCCAAGTAACATATAACTTTTAAATGTAAAGATATTTTAAGATGTATTTATCGAGGGTTAACACGGGAAACAACTCTCTCGAACGACGCCATCTTGGAATTGTTGGCGATGCGACAGAAATGCTTTTGGCTTATATTAACCGGAAGTGCGCGCGCGAAATTACCTGGAGTAGATTAATGATGATGCACTATGCATGTACAAAAACAAGCAAATAGCATTAGGACAAATTAATCGTAGTCCGACGTTTCAAATTCAATTATTCTGACTTTTGCACAATTGCAATGGCATTCACTCTCGACTTTGATAATGTAATCAAGACAACTGACTTCTAATCTCCTAACCAGAACCTGCGTTCCTCTAGACCAGCGCCGAGCAACAGAAGACTGTATCGTTAACTTGGAAGTGCTGGCCAAGAGTAATGCAGGCTCTGGGTACGCGATTGAACGACTTCCAATTATATTTTCTTGTTAATGTTGGTGTTGGTTTTTATTTCGAAAATAATGTTGGAAAAGAAGGAGCAACTGACTATTCGTAAGTTCCTATATTTCTTTGTTTCTTAATGTGCCCCTCCCAGGGGGTGCTTTCTCCCATGATCCTTTGATCTTTTTGCATTTTCACCCCTGGGAGGGGTTCCTTAATTTACCCATTGCTTTTGACAACCTTTAAAAGTACATGTCTATACCTACCCATCATTGATACGCCTGGAACAGAGAATGCTTTACACAATGCCTTGACTTCAGTTGGCTTGGATACCACATCTAAAATAGACAAGTGAACAATATGTTCTTATCCGAGAACACGAAACACTAAAGGCGCTGTTTCACAGAGCAATTTTCTCAGCAACTTGGCTCGCAATGCTTGAAAATGTTGTGTTGCAAGTTGCCGAGTTGAAGTGATACACTACAAGGCGATCTTGGCAACTTGCAATGATTTTTCAAAATTCCATGTACTCTGGGGGACTAGGGAAGAGAATTGAAATTGTGCGCATGCGTCCTTGAAAAGAAATGCTTTAAAATTGCGGCACAAGTTGCTGAAGGGGTGATACACCGTGCAATGGCGTTGCAAGTTGCTGAGATCCGTTGCGAAAAGTAGAACTGAACTCTACTTTGTGCAACTCTGTCTGCAACAAAAAAAATTGCGAGACGGCCACTGTTACACGGTGCAATTCTTCAGCAACTTGTGTTGCAACGGCATTACGAGACAAGTTGCTGAGAAAATTGTTTAGTGTAACAGCGCCTTAAGTCAACTGTGTTGCCAAAAGACACAACGTAACCACCCAGGAATTAAACCCAGACCAGTTGGTGCGACGTAAATCTCATCCTGCCTGGTTTAAACAACCAAAACACACTGCGAGCGCTCTCTTAGCGTTTTTTACATAGCCTCACGCAAACATTTTCTGATAGTATGTTGGTGTAGTCTGATAAAAACTGTAAAGTCAAAGACATAATATATTGTATAATTGCACAAAATTGGATTAATTCCAGTTGCTTTATTTTCATTATGCCAGGTTTTTTTTGGTTGTTTCAACCAGGTAGTTTTACTGTCTAGTTGGTAGTGTATCTAATGTCTATTCAAATCAGAAGTTACCTTTCTTTGGAAGCGCGAAAAAGATGACAAACAACAGCACTAGTAGCAAACCACCAACTACTAGAAACGGTAACTTAAACCCACCAAACTAAAGACAAGAATAATAGTTAGTACATTGGTGGTGGTGCATGGTGGTTAGAATGGTGGTGATAATGATGGTGATGATGGTGGCGATGGTGGTGATGATGGTGATGATGGTGGCGATGATGATGGTGATGATGGTGGCGATGGTGGTGATGATGGTGATGATGGTGGCGATGATGATGGTGATGATGGTGGCGATGGTGGTGATGGTGGTGATGATGATGGTGATGATGGTGGCGATGATGGTGATAATAATGAAAACAATGCCAATGATATACTTTTTGTGACGGCTGAAGTGAAAGTGACGGGGTCGCTAATTATTATGACAACAAAAGTGATGGTGGCAAAAATGAGGATGATAGTTTTGATGGTGATAATTGAAAATTAACGGTGATAATAATGTAATGTGTTAGAATAACAATATTGATATATACTTACAGTGTACATAATTCCTCCTATAAATGGACCTATTGTGAAACCCAGTTCAGTGGCTGTAGATAAAATACCCTAAAAACAAACCAATCATTATTAAAGGTCGATGTAAAATAAAGTAATAGAGAGTGCTGTAAGACAAGGTTAAGCTGCTAACATTCATCAAATTCATTCATCCATCTATTCATCCATCTTTTCATCCATTCATTCATCCATTCATCCATCCATCCATCCATTTATTCATTTATTCATTCATCCATTCATCCATTCATCCATTCATCCATTCATCCATTCATCCATTCATCCATTCATCCATTCACTCATTCATTCATCCATTCATCCATTCATCCATTCATCCATTCATCCATTCATCCATTCATCCATCCATCCATCCATCCATCCATCCATCCATCCATCCATTCATCCATTCATTCATTCATTCATCCATCCATCCATCCATCCATCCATCCATCCATCCATGTATTGCTTGATAGTTCTATTCCATGTTCTTACCATGCAGAATCCTATGTTACTACCAAAGTCTGTTAGTACGATAGCTCTAATAGTTGTTTCACAAGCAGCTCCACCAATAGCAGCAAGAATCCTTAGTATCATACATATCATAACAAACAACCGACTATATGTTATTAGATTAACAAACCTGGAAGACAATGAATGAGATCTGATAAATACATAAGTAAATCAAACCAGGTGATTTCGCGCGCGCACTTCCGGTTAGTATAAGCCAATCAGAAGCATCTTTGTCGCATCGCCAAAATGTTCAATTCCAAAATGGCGTCGTTGGAGAGAGTTGTTTCCCGTGTTAACCCTCTATAAATACGTCCTTAACATAACTTTACATTAAAAAAGTATATGTAACTTGGACAAAAAAGCTCTCTGCTTCTCTATCAGCAATAAAAAAGAATAAAAACAACACGAAAATGTCTAAAAGTAACCGAAATCGTCTTTGTCTTGAGGCGCCATTTTGGAACTGTTCGTTTTGACAAACAATCCTTTGCGCGCTTCAAAGCGAGATCACCTGGAATGTATAGATGAATGAAAATAGAAATGATAAGCGGAAACGGTAGAAGACAGATAACTGCAGTATAAAATACTAAAAACTTACGCGAATAAAATAACTGTAATTCCATTGGTGAATATTCCACACAAAAGGACTCTTTCAGCACCAAGTTTTGGGATCTTGAAAAACATGAATAACATATATATACATTAGATTGACGTCATACTACGCTTAAGTTGCGCTGATGCCATATGTTGCATGTTGTAGTGTTGTCATATGTACTGATGTAATACTTTAAATGTTGTAGTGCTGTCATTGTTTACATATTGTAGTGACGTCATACTTAACATGTTTGTAGTGCTGTCATTGTTTACATATTCTAGTGACGTCATACTTAACATGTTGTAGTACAGTCATTTTTTACATATTGCAGTGACGTCATACTTAACATGTTGTAGTACAGTCATTTTTTACATATTGCAGTGACGTCATACTTAACATGTTGTAGTACAGTCATTTTTTACATATTGTAGTGACGTCATACTTAACATGTTTGTAGTGCTGTCATTGTTTACATATTGTAGTGACGTCATACTTAACATGTTGTAGTACAGTCATTTTTTACATATTGCAGTGACGTCATACTTAACATGTTGTAGTACAGTCATTTTTTACATATTGTAGTGACGTCATACTTAACATGTTGTAGTGCTGTCATTTTTTACATATTGCAGTGACGTCATACTTAACATGTTGTAGTGCTGTCATTTTTTACATATTGCAGTGACGTTATACTTAGTTATATGACATGTTGTAGTGCTGTCAAATTTTACATGTTCAAGTGACGTCACTACAACATATAGAGTATGACGTCATACTCACCAGTACACCGTAGATTAATGAAGCAGGAAAAGCGATCAGGGGATATGTACCAAATATGAAACCAATTTCTGATTTTGATGCACCGAGTTGGGACGCCTGTAAATGTATTTATAAAATTCATGAATGATTTTAAGTAAAACAGATTTAGTAAACGTATTTAGAATAAAAATTAACGCTAGAATGTGACGTTTCGGAGTCATCTTGACTCCATTTTCAAGGCTTTAATTACGTAAAGATTTAACATACTCACTTAAATATACAATAATACAATAGGATTGAAATAAAACAAAAGAGTCAAACAAAGACTTTGGCCCGTACAGAATCTGATTGAATGATCATGAATGATTAATGAGCAATTGACAAAAGAATTCACGTCCTTGACGGAGGTTGTAAATCCGATACAGATTCGTCCTGATTTGCATAAGTTTTAACTTGAATTTTCTCGGCCAGATTTATTTTTATCTTGACAATTTTAGTAAAATATGAAAGAACTAATGTTGGAGTTTCATAAGTACTATACAATATTCGTGTCCGATCTGTATGAGATATACAGTGGCTCGTCCAGGCCACTCATATTGTATATAGTAATATATTCTCACTGGCCATTGTCCCTCGGTCGATGATTAAGATATGGGAACAATAGAACTCCATTGTTCTTAGCTAAACAATGAAAATAGATCCTGAGGGACAAAGTGCTGAGGCAATATTCGCACGAAAAAGTGGGCGGAGGGGTGCATAGTTTTTAAAGTCTTGCATATCATTAATCATCTCCCTTGGGAGTAGATGGCCAGGGGGACTAGTACATAATGATGTAATGAAGAAATAACGATAAATCAACCAGAAACATCAAATACAAAGGAAACAATACCTCGTTTACTTGGTTTTGATGTTGGCTAAAGGCCGAGTTGAAACATCACATCTCACATGTGCTGAATCTAATCAAGCAATAGGTTTTGCTCATTCATGTACTCCTATTTCAAAAATCGTTGTCGCAGCCGGAGCTACAGTCCACCCTCTTAAGCCTGCAAAGGATGTCGGCTACATTGACGTAATTTGTGATTTATTGCACGTTTTTTCAAGAAATATTTGTATTTATATCGACCACAACAACAACTTGTCATGGTCATATAACACAAACGCGTACAACGTGCACCAAAATATGCTATGAACAAATCGATAACAAGAGAAGAAATACCGACATCCTTTGAAGACTTTGTAATGTGGACTGTGGCTTTGTTTGCGACAACGATTATTGAAATAGGTGTATATTTGATTCGGCACATGTTAGATGCGAGGTTTGAATAAGGCCTTATTACTAGAACTATTACACGGTAGCAATTTTTCGCTCTAACATTTTCATAATATAAAAATGGTCTAAAATTTGCACACGAAGATATCTTTTTAATGAAGTTCAAGTTGTTGTTTGAAATAATAAAGATATGATTTTCAGTGAGAGACGTAAAGTAACAATATTTTTATAAACGTTTCTGTAGTAACATCCAAACTGTTAAATCTTACCTCCAGAGGAAAGAATGTCGCCAGTATACTAAATGATCCAAAATTAAAGAAAATAACGAGTGAGAGTTCAAAGAGTAAAATATACTTTCCAAATGTCCACTGAAACGTTTCTTTACTGTCATTGTTTTCGTTCTCAATGCCGTG
Source organism: Metridium senile (assembly GCA_949775045.1). NCBI lineage: Eukaryota > Metazoa > Cnidaria > Anthozoa > Actiniaria > Metridiidae > Metridium > Metridium senile. Next base: position 5,733,487 of record OX459098.1, read on the forward strand.
TTGCGTATCTGAATAACTTTTCTCTTTTTCGTGGCTTATCTTTCGTCCTTGTTCCTGACTTGTGTGGCTCATAGTTCTCTTGAGTTAAGTGATGTTCTACAATGTTCTTGAGTACCGTCTGTTGTTGTCCGTGACAATTACGTGACCGCCAGAATTGCTAGCTTACTCACATTCAATTTACAGAAGTATTCACCATTTGACAATCCATTTTACAATAAAACTGTAAAGCTTTGTTATAGATTTAAGCTTTCTATCTTTCTGAGATTCTATTAGAGAGAGGGAGAGGGAGACTATGACTAAATTAAATCGTTAATGTGCCGGGCAAGTAACGGGTCACAAAAGTCGCGCCAACATTAAAACCCCGCGGTCACAGCACAGGATCAAATAACATACTTTACCGTAAATACTGTGTGAGCTGGAGTGCAAATAGTATATCCGTGAAAGTTAGTAAATACTAAACAGTACAATGTCAGCTAATTCTATTGTTTTCTATTGTTTAACGTAGAACTATTTTGTACTATGTAGTACTTGTATATATTTCACGGATATATTGTTTGCACTCTATACAAATGCCCCTAAAAAACTAATTAATAATTCTCATGAATTATTAATTAGTTTTTTAGGGGCATTTGTATAGAGTGCAAACAATATATTTTGTCCAATCCGATATGCTCCTCTCTGGTTACGAGGAAAGCATTCTGCACCACATAATCACGTAAAGCCCGGGGATTGATTTGAATGCGGCCCAAGGGGAATAATTGGGTAGAATAGAAGAACAATGGAATGCAAATGAACATGAAGTATATGTATATAATGTGTCATTATATAATGCTTCATGCCCATAATTCCTTGCACAGCCATGGCGCAGAATAGATTATGCATAACATTCCGTATATTTCCTGAAACCCGAATATAATAATAATCTTCTGGATTGCTATATCTGCACTTTAAGCTATCATACTGCTGAGTCGACCGATAAAAAGTTTGCAACGAAATGTCATCAAGTTCGTTAGCGTTCTTCTATTATTACTGTAGATCAATTCCCAAATGCAAATAACCTTCCGTTTTCTTTTGTTTCATCGATGTTGGACGAAATGGTGATGAATTATTATTAACCCACGCAAAATGGTCAAAAATAACCAATAATGACGATTGTTGATGGGCTATATTGAAATAATAAAACCCAATTAATAACGGACCGCTATACCCATGGCTAACGTATAAGGCATATGCACATAAGAGAGATTGACATTTGATGTGTTCTTTTTATTGTCTCAACGAGGACATTATGGTAAAAATATATCTATATTGATCATGATTGAAACGAAATGTGGCTACCTTCTATTGTTCTTGACTGGCTAGCCTCGTGATCACGTTGGAACACAATGGAGTTTCCACATGTATGCGAGGCTAGTCAGTGACAAACAAAAGTTTTTGCTTGACAGTTTTCTTTGTTATTCATAGGGATGTCTTTCTGATATAAACCTCTTTACTTCGCTTTTAGCCCTGGGGTCAGTTGTACGAAGCCTCGATAAAGTTATCCACTTTATAATAGTTATCCAGTGTATAGAATTTGTCTAGGTTTTATCCGTTGGATAGGGATTTATCCGGTGGATAGCGCTATTCAGGCTTCATACAACTGGCCCCTGGTCATTAACAATTCAAGGGTTATATCCAGACTTATTCAAATTGGTCGCCATATTTCCATTTGGTGCATTGATTTGAAACCCTGTTTTGGTTTTTGAAAATAGAAATTGTGTATTATTACTACTTTTGGATATACAGTAACAAAGAATAATATATTAGACGGTTGCCAGCGGTTCTTTGCATTCAAAGCACGCGCAGTACGCTGTACGAACAGTAGAATGTATCAGCCATGAATCCTTAATAATACTAGAATAATAGATAGGTAATATAATGAAATTTATAACACCGTAAAAAATGTTGACTTGACTTTACTGATGTTTCGAGCTTTAGCCCTTCGTCGGAGTAAAAATAAAAAAGGCCTTAGTCTAACTCTTTTACTCCGACGAAGGGCTAAAGCTCGAAACCTCAGTAAAGTTAAGGTGGCCCGGTAGTATTGACTTTGCAGGATAAACATAATTTTGTAACGCATTATTTTGCATCTAAACTTTGTCCGATTTCTACGAAATTTACACATATAGATCTCAAAACTTTGAAGTTTGAGCTAGTTATATTTTAAGTGCGATTTGTGGAAACTATAAAGAGAAATAATGTTTTTTTAAAAAGCACACGCTTTACTTAAATTGTCAATAAATCAAAACTTAGAAGATGAATTTATTTCTTTTTTTGAGAGAATATTATTTGGTTATGTGGAAACATATTGTAGCAGTTTTATTCAAATATTGACCTTGGAAGTTTTTTTACAAACGTTTTTAGATTTTTGCGCGCAAAATTAATATAAAAATTCCATTGCTCAAATCTCAATAAGAATTAAAACATAGTTACAAATTTACCTGTAGAAAGAAAGACCAATTATACCTCTTGTAACTTCTAATCACAAAATAGCGACTTTGAAGCCAACATTGCTAGCTCTGATTTCTTGAAGAGCTTGTCGACATATTGTTGTTCACTACGTAGTGAGCATTTCGAAAATATATCTACTCTATTTCTTCAATTGTTGACCTCGAGTTTTCTATATAGCGTAGATACATGCTTAAGAGTCATAACTGTGAAATGTGGTCTTCTGTGCTGTTCTAAAAATGACAAAATTAGCGGCCAACGTACAGCAACCACGTTGCGCGTTCATTATACCTCGTTTGACTTCCAAGGAAAACCCTTCGCGTTATGTTTATTTACATCAACTTCACAACCTCATAATCCGTGAACACCGGTTCTGCACGAGGAATGTCTTTTTATGCAAATACAGAGACAATTCAGGCGTAAACACTGCGTCTTTTTTCTATTTCTATTCGCAAAAAAGAAATTCCTCGTGCAGAACCGGTGTTCACGGATTATGAGGTTGTGAAGTTGATGTAAATAAACATAACGCGAAGGGTTTTCCTTGGAAGTCAAACGAGGTATAATGAACGCGCAACGTGGTTGCTGTACGTTGGCCGCTAATTTTGTCATTTTTAGAACAGCACAGAAGACCACATTTCACAGTTATGACTCTTAAGCATGTATCTACACTATATAGAAAACTCGAGGTCAACAATTGAAGAAATAGAGTAGATATATTTTCGAAATGCTCACTACGCAGTGAACAACAATATGTCGACAAGCTCTTCAAGAAATCAGAGCTAGCAATGTTGGCTTCAAAGTCGCTATTTTGTGATTAGAGTTACAAGAGGTATTGGTCTTTCTTTCTACAGGTAAATTTGTAACTATGTTTTAATTCTTATTGAGATTTGAGCAATGGAATTTTTATATTAATTTTGCGCGCAAAAATCTAAAAACGTTTGTAAAAAAACTTCCAAGGTCAATATTTGAATAAAACTGCTACAATATGTTTCCATATAACCAAATAATATTCTCTCAAAAAAAGAAATAAATTCATCTTCTAAGTTTTGATTTATTGACAATTTAAGTAAAGCGTGTGCTTTTTAAAAAAACATTATTTCTCTTTATAGTTTCCACAAATCGCACTTAAAATATAACTAGCTCAAACTTCAAAGTTTTGAGATCTATATGTGTAAATTTCGTAGAAATCGGACAAAGTTTAGATGCAAAATAATGCGTTACAAAATTATGTTTATCCTGCAAAGTCAATACTACCGGGCCACCTTAAGTCAACATTTTTTACGGTATTACAAATTTCATTATATTACCTATCGTTTAGTATCAAACACCGACACAGCCTATACTAGTTTACTCGCTAGTTTCCATCTAGAATACTAAAATTTAGTTATGCAAACTCTAGTTTCTAAACTCTATAGTTTTCAATGTTAAATTAACATTACTTATTACCACCTATACAAAAGAAATACAAATTACTAAATAGTATAAAATTAGCAAACATTATACTATTTATATACTATACAATGTATAAAGAGTGTTCAAAACGCACTGTAGTTTGAAGGATTCAAGTCTTAAACGTCAGTAAAGCTACGGTAATACGAGCAACAAATTCGTCCAACTTGTCTCGCAACATTGCTGTAAAACAAGTTGGAAAGCGATGTTGCGCGTTTTTCCACCCGCGTACCAACTTGTCTCGCGTCAAAATGGCTTGTTGCAAGTTGAGTTGAATTCTGATTGGTTAATACAGCGAGTAAACAAACATGGCGGCGTGCTTGACGTCATTTTCCTGCGAGACAAGTTGGGTTGGTGTGGTAATACGAGCAACATCTACAAGTTTTGTTGCAAAAAGTAGAACGATCTTCTACTTTCTGCAACAAACTTTTTCAACTTGCAACAAGCCATTTTGACGCGAGACAAGTTGGTACGCGGGTGGAAAAACGAGCAACATCGCTTTCCAACTTGTTTTGCAGCGATGTTGCGAGACAAGTTGGACGAATTTGTTGCTCGTATTACCGTAGCTTAAGTCGTGTTATTTTTTAAATCACTTTGACAAGTGTGGTATATTACGATGGTACAATAGTACTGGATATGGACTTCTTATTTCAGAGATAACATTTGTAAAATTATAATGACGTCGGATTCATTTATAATACAAAATTGCTCTCGTGGAACTATGGTGGAACGTAGCCTGCGAACAGAAGGTTTTTTCTCTTACCCTTAGAGCGACGAGGTATATAGTGTAACATATCATGACAGTTTCAGTTCTAAATTATACACGATTGTTATTACAAAACATGGTGTAGTATAGCCTCCTCCGCAGGCAATCCTTCCTTTGCGTTTTTCATTCCTTTAGGTTTCCTGTGTTATGCTTTTCCTTGGTTTGGGATTCCTGTGTTATGACAAAATAGAATCGGAGGGGGAGGGATAACACAGGAAACCCAAAGGAATGATAAACGCAAAGGAAGGGTTGCCTGCGGAGGAGGCTAGGTGTAGTAGAGGTTTGTCTAGTTTACTCAAGTGCTACTGGTAGTAAAACACACACCAAAAAGATCAAATGAATGGGTCGACGCCATTTATTTGCATTTGTAATTTTTTTAAAACTTTATATCTATGAAATGAGAAGTCGCTATATCCAGGAATATTGTACCATCGTATTATTCCCTACATGTAGAAGTGATTTTCAAACTAAACCACTAGAAGTGATAAGAACTTTAAATTTACACAGTTAAGTTAGTCCACAAAAATCCCGATATTTTTGAGCTCCCCTCACGTTCATCCATGCCGAATTGTGTACAAATGCTATAGGTAATAGAATGAAATTTATAACACTGTAAAAAAATGTTGACTTAACTTTACTGACGTTTCGAGCTTTAGCCCTTCGTCGGAGTGAGCTTTTTTACTCCGACGAAGGGCTAAAGCTCGAAACGTCAGCAAAGTTAAGTCAACATTTTTGAAGCTACTGTCCTCCATATATTTTACAGTGTTACAAATTTCATTATATTACCTATCGTTTATATACTAGTTTACTCGCTAGTTTCCATCTACAAATGACTATAGATAACTAGTGACTTTCATTAATGTGATTGGCACCTGTCAATCACTTCTGGTTCTTTCTCACTCGCTCCATAACTTCTGTATGCAGTTGTACGATGATTTCGACTACTGACGGGTCAGCCAAGGTCGATACGTCTCCAAGTTCGTCCGGTTTATCCTGGGCTACTTTGCGTAAAATACGACGCATTATTTTACCTGATCGAGTCTTTGGGAGACCAGGAACAACCTGGAATCATACGGATAATGCACAGTTAATTAAGGCTTGCATGTGATCGCAACCTGACAGACACACAGAAATAAAGACACACAGTAAATTAATCAACCATTCAGACAGACAAAAAGACAGACATGTAAATAGACAGACAGTCAGATAGGCAGGCAATCAGACAGACAATCAGACGTACATCCAATAAATCAATCAGACAGACAGACCGACAGAAAGAAGACACAGTTAGACAGACAGACAGACAGACAGACAGACAGACAGACAGACAGACAGACAGACAGACAGACAGACAGACAGACAGACAGACAGACAGACAGACAGACAGACAGACAGACCCATATTCACCTGGATAATCTCGGGTACAGCAAAGGCACCTATCTTGTCTCGTACGAGCTGCTTGAGTTCTGCCCGCAGCTCCTCTGGTGTAACATCGGCATTATCTTTAAGAGTAGCATATGCGTATATCCCTGTAGTAAAACAAACCTTGGAGATCAAATGCTAACAACAGTTCTTTGCGCCATTTTGAAAGGGGGGTGGTTACATAGTTTTATTGCAATGGTAAGCAGGAAAACGTAAAACAATATTGCTTTCTGTTTTTCTGTTCGGTTTCATTCATCATCTTTCGAAATCGTAGTCCCGAATATTCTCCGAACAATTCCCGAAGTCATAGTACTGCTCGACCGAGGCACGACGCATGTAACGAAAGGCGAAACACAATCCTCGGCGCCTTTTCGGCACTTGGTCGTGCCCAGGTCGAATCTTGATTTTGTATTGGCTAATATACAATAGCTCTATATTTGATTAATGCTAGCTTGACTTAAAAATTTAGATGCCAATTGTGCTTGAGCAGGCTTGCTAAAAGTCGCTATCAATACTAATGCCGTCCACTCACCTTCTCCTTTGACAGGATGTGGAAATCCAACTACTGCTGTCTCCGCTACAGCTTCGTGATAGTCCTGACAAAAACAAAACCATTATATAAGTGACAAGCCATACTGTATTTGAGGATACCGACACCTCTACATAACCACCATCATTAAACAATGACCACCTCTACATAACGAAAACCTCTACACAACTACCACCTCTACACAATGACCACTTCTACAAATCGACCACCTCTACACAATGACCACCTCTACACAATGACCACCTCTACACTATGACCACCTCTACACAATGACCACCTCTACACAATGACCACCTCTACACACTGACCACCCATACACAATGACCACCTTTACACAATGACCACCTCTACACAATGACCACCTCTACACAATGACCACCTCTACATAACGAAAACCTCTACACAACGACCACCTCTACACAATGACCACTTCTACAAATTGACCAACTCTACACAAGGACCACCTCTACACAATGACCACCTCTACACAATGACCACCTCTACACAATGACCACCTCTACACAATGACCACCTCTACACACTGACCACCCATACACAATGACCACCTTTACACAATGACCACCTCTACACAATGACCACCTCTACACAATGACCACCTCTACATAACGAAAACCTCTACACAACGACCACCTCTACACAATGACCACTTCTACAAATTGACCAACTCTACACAAGGACCACCTCTACACAATGACCACCTCTACACAATGACCACCTCTACACAATGACCACCTCTACACAATGACCACCTCTATACATGTACAATGACCACCTCTACACAACGACCACCTCTACACAACGACCACCTCTACACAATGACCACCTATAAACAATGACCACCTATAAACAATGACCACCTCTACACATGTACAATGACCACCTCTACACAATGACCACCTCTACACAACGACCACCTCTACACAATGACCACCTATAAACAATGACCACCTATAAACAATGACCACCTCTACACATGTACAATGACCACCTCTACACAATGACCACCTCTACACAACGACCACCTCTACACAATGACCACCTATAAACAATGATCACCTCTACACAATGACCACCTCTACACAATGACCACCTCTACACAATGATCACCTCTACACAATGACCACCTCTACACAATGACCACCCATACACAATGACCACCTTTACACAATGATCACCTCTACACAATGACCACCTATACACAATGACCACCTCTACACAATGACCACCTCTACACAATGACCACCTCTACACAATGACCACCTCTACACAATGACCACCTCTACACAATGACCACCTCTACACAATGACCACCTCTACACAATGATCACCTCTACACAATGATCACCTCTATATACAACGACCACCTCTACACAATGATCACCTCTACACAATGATCACCTCTACACAATGATCACCTCTACACAATGATCACCTCTACACAATGATCACCTCTATATACAACGACCACCTCTACACAATGATCACCTCTACACAATGATCACCTCTACACAATGATCACCTCTATATACAACGACCACCTCTACACAATGACCACCTCTACACAATGACCACCTCTACACAATGACCACCTCTACACAATGATCACCTCTACACAATGACCACCTCTACACAATGATCACCCATACACAATGACCACCTTTACACAATGATCACCTCTACACAATGACCACCTATACACAATGACCACCTCTACACAATGACCACCTCTACACAATGACCACCCATACACAATGACCACCTTTACACAATGATCACCTCTACACAATGACCACCTATACACAATGACCACCTCTACATAACGAAAACCTCTACACAATGACCACCTCTACACAATGACCACCTCTACACAATGACCACCTATAAACAATGATCACCTCTACACAATGACCACCTATAAACAATGATCACCTATAAACAATGACCACCTATAAACAATGACCACCTATAAACAATGACCACCTCTACACAATGACCACCTATAAACAATGACCACCTCTACACAATGACCACCTATAAACAATGATCACCTATAAACAATGACCACCTATAAACAATGACCACCTATAAACAATGACCACCTATAAACAATGATCACCTATAAACAATGACCACCTATAAACAATGACCACCTATAAACAATGATCATCTCTACACAATGACCACCTATAAACAATGACCACCTCTACACAATGACCACCTATAAACAATGATCACCTATAAACAATGACCACCTATAAACAATGACCACCTATAAACAATGACCACCTATAAACAATGACCACCTCTACACATGTACAATGACCACCTCTACACAATGACCACCTCTACACAACGACCACCTCTACACAATGACCACCTATAAACAATGACCACCTCTACACAATGACCACCTATAAACAATGATCACCTCTACACAATGACCACCTATAAACAATGACCACCTATACACAATGATCACCTATAAACAATGACCACCTCTACACAATGACCACCTATAAACAATGATCACCTCTACACAATGACCACCTCTACACAACGACCACCTCTACACAACGAACAACTCTACACCATGACCACCTCTACACAATTATCACCTCTACACGTCCACCTCTACCACACCGACCATCAAACATTGCCGTCCAGACGTAGGCTGGCTCTCTTCTTACCATGGCGTCTTCTACTTCAGCTGTCCCCAGTCTCTTTCCACTGATATTGATGACGTCATCCATTCTTCCCGTGATCCTGTAGTGTCCGTCTATGTCTCGTAAAGCACCGTCGCCCGTGAAATAAAACCCTACAAAGGAATTGGGTCGTATTAGAATCGTTGAACGCTCCATATAGAATGGGTGCCAAAAACATGATATTTCATCATTATCATCAATATCATCATCAACACAGTTATCATTGTCACATTTATCATATACATCATCATCATATATCATCATCATATATATATCATCATCATCATTGTCAGCATCATCATCATCACCACGATCATCATCATCATCATTATTATTATTATCATTAACACCAACACAATCGTCATCATCATCATTGCCACCTTCACGGTCAATTATCAACAACATCACTATCATCACTACCACCATCACCATCGTCACCATCACAAAATTACCATATAATATTTATCATTACCATCAATATCATCATCATCATTGGTACAATGTACAATCATTACCATCAATATCATCATCATCATTGGTACAATGTACAATCATTACCATCAATATCATCATCATCATTGGTACATGTACAATCATTACCATCAATATCATCATCATCATTGGTACATGTACAATCATTATCATCAATATCATCATCATCATTGGTACATGTACAATCATTACCATCAATATCATCATCATCATTGGTACATGTACAATCATTACCATCAATATCATCATCATCATTGGTACAATGTACAATCATTACCATCAATATCATCATCATCATTGGTACATGTACAATCATTACCATCAATATCATCATCATCATTGGTACATGTACAATCATTATCATCAATATCATCATCATCATTGCTACAAGTACAATCATTACCATCAATGTCATCATCATCATTGGTACAATGTACAATCATTATCATCAATGTCATCATCATCATTGGTACGATGTACAATCATTACCATCAATGTCATCATCATCATTGGTACATGTACAATCATTACCATCAATGTCATCATCATCATTGGTACATGTACAATCATTACCATCAATGTCATCATCATCATTGGTACAATGTACAATCATTACCATCAATATCATCATCATCATTGGTACGATGTACAATCATTATCATCAATGTCATCATCATCATTGGTACGATGTACAATCATTACCATCAATGTCATCATCATCATTGGTACAATGTACAATCATTACCATCAATATCATCATCATCATTGCTACATGTACAATCATTACCATCAATGTCATCATCATCATTGGTACGATGTACAATCATTACCAGCAATGTCATCATCATCACTGGTACAATGTACAATCATTACCAGCAATATCATCATCATCATCATTGGTACAATGTACAATCATTACCAGCAATGTCATCATCATCACTGGTACAATGTACAATCATTACCATCAATGTCATCATCATCATTGGTACATGTACAATCATTACCATCAATATCATCATCATCATTGGTACATGTACAATCATTACCATCAATATCATCATCATCATTGGTACAATGTACAATCATTATCATCAATGCCATCATCATCATTGGTACATGTACAATCATTATCATCAATGTCATCATCATCATTGGTACAATGTACAATCATTACCATCAATGTCATCATCATCACTGGTACAATGTACAATCATTACCAGCAATGTCTTCATCATCATTGGTACAATGTACAATCATTACCAGCAATGTCATCATCATCATTGGTACATGTACAATCATTACCAGCAATGTCATCATCATCATTGCTACATGTACAATCATTACCATCAATGTCATCATCATCATTGGTACATGTACAATCATTACCAGCAATATCATCATCATCATCATTGGTACAATGTACAATCATTATCATCAATATCATCATCATCGTTGGTACAATGTACAATCATTACCAGCAATGTCATCATCATCATTGGTACAATGTACAATCATTACCATCAATATCATCATCATCATTGGTACATGTATTGGTACAATGTACAATCATTACCATCAATGTCATCATCATCATTGGTACATGTACAATCATTATCATCAATGTCATCATCATCATTGGTACATGTACAATCATTATCATCAATGTCATCATCATCATTGGTACAATGTACAATCATTACCATCAATGTCATCATCATCACTGGTACAATGTACAATCATTACCAGCAATATCATCATCATCATCATTGGTACAATGTACAATCATTACCAGCAATGTCATCATCATCACTGGTACAATGTACAATCATTACCATCAATGTCATCATCATCATTGGTACATGTACAATCATTACCATCAATATCATCATCATCATTGGTACATGTACAATCATTACCATCAATATCATCATCATCATTGGTACAATGTACAATCATTATCATCAATGCCATCATCATCATTGGTACATGTACAATCATTATCATCAATGTCATCATCATCATTGGTACAATGTACAATCATTACCATCAATGTCATCATCATCACTGGTACAATGTACAATCATTACCAGCAATGTCTTCATCATCATTGGTACAATGTACAATCATTACCAGCAATGTCATCATCATCATTGGTACATGTACAATCATTACCAGCAATGTCATCATCATCATTGCTACATGTACAATCATTACCATCAATGTCATCATCATCATTGGTACATGTACAATCATTACCAGCAATATCATCATCATCATCATTGGTACAATGTACAATCATTATCATCAATATCATCATCATCATTGGTACAATGTACAATCATTACCAGCAATGTCATCATCATCATTGGTACAATGTACAATCATTACCATCAATATCATCATCATCATTGGTACATGTATTTGTACAATGTACAATCATTACCATCAATGTCATCATCATCATTGGTACATGTACAATCATTATCATCAATGTCATCATCATCATTGGTACATGTACAATCATTATCATCAATGTCATCATCATCATTGGTACATGTACAATCATTATCATCAATGTCATCATCATCATTGGTACAATGTACAATCATTACCATCAATATCATCATCATCATTGGTACATGTACAATCATTACCAGCAATGTCTTCATCATCATTGGTACAATGTACAATCATTACCAGCAATGTCATCATCATCATTGGTACAATGTACAATCATTACCATCAATATCATCATCATCATTGGTACAATGTACAATCATTATCATCAATGTCATCATCATCATTGGTACATGTACAATCATTATCATCAATGTCATCATCATCATCATTGGTACAATGTACAATCATTACCAGCAATGTCATCATCATCATTGGTACATGTACAATCATTACCATCAATATCATCATCATCATTGGTACAATGTACAATCATTATCATCAATGCCATCATCATCATTGGTACATGTACAATCATTATCATCAATGTCATCATCATCATTGGTACAATGTACAATCATTACCATCAATGTCATCATCATCACTGGTACAATGTACAATCATTACCAGCAATGTCTTCATCATCATTGGTACAATGTACAATCATTACCAGCAATGTCATCATCATCATTGGTACATGTACAATCATTACCAGCAATGTCATCATCATCATTGCTACATGTACAATCATTACCATCAATGTCATCATCATCATTGGTACATGTACAATCATTACCAGCAATATCATCATCATCATCATTGGTACAATGTACAATCATTATCATCAATATCATCATCATCATTGGTACAATGTACAATCATTACCAGCAATGTCATCATCATCATTGGTACAATGTACAATCATTACCATCAATATCATCATCATCATTGGTACATGTATTTGTACAATGTACAATCATTACCATCAATGTCATCATCATCATTGGTACATGTACAATCATTATCATCAATGTCATCATCATCATTGGTACATGTACAATCATTATCATCAATGTCATCATCATCATTGGTACATGTACAATCATTATCATCAATGTCATCATCATCATTGGTACAATGTACAATCATTACCATCAATATCATCATCATCATTGGTACATGTACAATCATTACCAGCAATGTCTTCATCATCATTGGTACAATGTACAATCATTACCAGCAATGTCATCATCATCATTGGTACAATGTACAATCATTACCATCAATATCATCATCATCATTGGTACAATGTACAATCATTATCATCAATGTCATCATCATCATTGGTACATGTACAATCATTATCATCAATGTCATCATCATCATCATTGGTACAATGTACAATCATTACCAGCAATGTCATCATCATCATTGGTACAATGTACAATCATTACCATCAATGTCATCATCATCATTGGTACAATGTACAATCATTACCATCAATGTCATCATCATCATTGGTACAATGTACAATCATTATCATCAATGCCATCATCATCATTGGTACAATGTACAATCATTATCATCAATGTCATCATCATCATTGGTACATGTACAATCATTATCATCAATGTCATCATCATCATCATTGGTACAATGTACAATCATTACCAGCAATGTCATCATCATCATTGGTACAATGTACAATCATTACCATCAATGTCATCATCATCATTGGTACAATGTACAATCATTACCATCAATGTCATCATCATCATTGGTACAATGTACAATCATTATCATCAATGCCATCATCATCATTGGTACAATGTACAATCATTACCATCAATATCATCATCATCATTGGTACATGTACAATCATTACCATCAATATCATCATCATCATTGGTACATGTACAATCATTACCATCAATATCATCATCATCATTGGTACATGTACAATCATTACCATCAATATCATCATCATCATTGTTACAAGTACAATCATTACCATCAATATCATCATCATCATTGGTACATGTACAATCATTACCATCAATATCATCATCATCATTGGTACATGTACAATCATTACCATCAATATCATCATCATCATCATTGGTACATGTACAATCATTACCAGCAATATCATCATCATCATCATTGGTACATGTACAATCATTACCAGCAATATCATCATCATCATCATTGGTACATGTGCAATCATTACCATCAATATCGACACCATTACCCTCACCAGCCTTGGTGATTATTAGAGCAGATTTCGTATGACTGTGAAAAGTTCAGTGCCGTGTGCGTGCCTTGCCGCGACCGCGTGATGTTTTCTAGAATTTTGACGTGCCTTGTCGTGCCTTGACTGCGTTCGATCCGTGAGCTTTTCATAGTCATACGAAATCTGCTCTATGGATCACTACACCATCAGTGTTACCAAAGACCCCACTACGGGACGGTGTGTATTTTTATCACTACTTACCAGGGTAGGGTCTGTAGTATGTGTCCATGTATCTTTCATGATGACCATATATAGACCTACACATGCCAGGAATAGACGAGCGGAAACACAATGCTCCCTTCATGTTATTACCAATTAGCTCTTTACCCTGTGAAATACAAACAAGCACTTAGTTAATAGATACAGCGGCCGAGCAAAAAAAACTCAAAATACACTGGTAGATGAGAGAAACCACAGAAAGGCAGATAAAAATACAGTTGACTCTCCCTGAGCGACCACTTCTCGTAAGCGAGCATCTCCCGTAAGCAACCACTATTTCAATATCTCATTTTGTTTCCCATATAAACTCTGTAATACATCTCTCTCGTAAGCGACCATTCTCATAAGCGACCGCAACCACCTTTAGGGAGCAAGTCTTTTGGACACCATGCTAGCTAGGAAACCCCTATGAGGGGATATTTTTGTCTTCATACCTTTTCATCAACCAAGACAGGCTCAACACCAAAGAACGGTCTCATAGGGAATTCTGGTTTAACCGGTTCCTTGTACGCAGCTGGTCTTGGTGAGATCAGGATACCGCCAGTCTCTGTGTGGCAATAGAAATAGTGTTAACATTGGTCCTTAATCAAATAAACCGTTTTCGCAAATTGGGACATTTTTCCTGGTGGCCCAGCTTCACTATCTGAAATTATGTTCAACCTTGCATCAATGAGGCTACAGAAGTTCTGCCTACCCTACCCCTGTTAGAAACATGAAAAAGTGTATTTCCAGCATACCTCCCCACCCTTGTTAGAAATGTGTAAAAGCGTTTTTCCAGCATACCCCACCCACCCCCCAACCCAACCTTTGTTAGAAACGCTTTTACACATTTTTCCAGCATAACTCCCAGCCCTACCCCTGTTAGAAACTTATAAAAGCCTTTTTTCAGTGACCCTCCCAGCCCTGATGTATTATGTGCTTGCTTGAAATATGTGAATATTTTTACAACACATATACAGCCGGCTTTCCCTGTGCAAATGCACCTTTTCTCAAATAATATTGAGGTGGTACATAAAACTGGAGAATTCAACAGAAATCCACATGGTGCAATTATTAGCAGCCCAGTGGTCTTTCCCTTGGCATCCCTACATTGTTCTCATCTACCTACCTGTCTGCCACCAAGTGTCAACTACAGTACAGCGCTTTTCTCCCACAACTTCATTGTACCAGTGCCAGGCCTCTGCATTGATTGGCTCTCCCACTACAAACAAGGTAGCAAAAAAGGTTTTAGATGTACCAATTTGTACTATGGTTATTTAATTAAAATATTAAGTTATTTCTATACTTCATACTGAACAATAACAACAACAAATATACTATAGAACAATGACAACAAAATTCTCAACTCGATTAATTTTTATACCCTAAACAACATGTAAATCTTACCAGTTCCTAATACTCTGAGTGATGATCTGTCATACTTCTTGACCCAAGAATCACCTGACTTGAGTAACAATCTAATGGCAGTTGGTGATCCATAGAATTGATTCAATCTAAGTCTTTCTATCATTTCCCAGTATCTCCCAGGGTCAGGATATGTAGGGGTGCTCTCAAAGAGAACACTAGTGGCCCCATTGGATAAAGGACCATAAACAACATAGGAATGTCCCGTGATCCAGCCGATGTCAGCTACACAGCCAAATATGTCGCCATCTTGGTAGTCAAAGCAGTGCTGTAATAGGAAATTGAATACATTACAGTGCGACTACTCAAACCACGGCCACCCAAACAAATTTTTCACAAATTATTTAATCATGATACAAGATAAATCTGATGTTTTTGTTGACACTTTGACATTATTTTTCGACAGTGAATTTACTGAGTCATAAATTTCATGTTATTATTCTATTGTTTAGATACTTGAATATGATTGGGTGATTTGTGCAAAAATATAATTTTCAAAAAATGTAGAATACTGAATACTGCGTACCTTCATTGTCAGATTGGCATACAGTAGATAGCCAGCCTGTGTATGTAATATACCCTTGGGTTGGCCTGTACTTCCAGATGTATACAATAGAAACAATGGATCCTCACTATCCAATGGCTCTGGTTCACATTCTACGGAATGCTCTGACATTGCCTAAAAGAACAATTGGTTTATAACACAGACAGACAGCCTGTTTACAGCAGCCCTCACCCCTTCCCCCTACTTTCTCCCCATAGGGGGGAGGGGTGGGGTGGCTGTACACAGACAGACAGACAGACAGACAGACAGACAGACAGCCTGTTTACAGCAGCCCTCACCCCTTCCCCCTACGTTTCTCCCCATAGGGGGAGGGGTGGGGTGGCTGTACACAGACAGACAGACAGACAGACAGACAGACAGACAGACAGACAGACAGACAGACAGACAGACAGACAGACAGACAGACAGACAGACAGACAGACAGACAGACAGACAGACAGACAGACAGACAGACAGACAGACAGACAGACAGACAGACAGACAGACAGACAGACAGACAGACAGACAGACAGACAGACAGACAGACAGACAGACAGACAGACAGACAGACAGACAGACAGACAGACAGACAGACAGACAGACAGACAGACAGACAGACAGACAGACAGACAGACAGACAGACAGACAGACAGACAGACAGACAGACAGACAGAAACTAAAAAAAGATTGTCTATTATTTTGTTTCTACTGTTTCCATAGAAACTCTACTCAAACAGAGCTGAAACTTTCTCACCTCTTCCAATGGGATGTCCAGCTTTCCCATGGGAACATCGCCACCAGTGCGTTTCATGACGAATACTCTTTTGATACCTGGGCTTTTAGAAACAGCGTCATCTACAACTCTCTTGAGCTCTGAGACTTTACCTCCTCGTACAATCTGATCTGAAGTGATCACAGTCTCTGCTTGCGCTGATGGGATAGTACACATTTGGATAAGTAATAGTGTCTGTATTATATCCTGTTTGCCCAAAGCCTTTGGAAAAAGGTCATGTGATTGGGGCTTGACGGCTTTTGCGAGAGGGCTGCTTGGAAAAAGAAGTCTAGCCCTGCTTTATGTACTTTGTAAAGAAATGGCCTAACTAGCTGGATGATGGTGGTACAGCAATCTATGCATGGGGGTGATAATTATGACGATGGTGATTATTATAATGAAAAAGGTGATGATAATGATGATGAAGATGATCATAATTTTATGATGAAGACAATACTGCAAATAATAATTATTGATGTAGGTTAGAATTCTAGTATAGCATTTTCCGTTATCCATTTAATAGCTAGTTTACAGCACCATCTCCAAACAAAACAGACACAATGTTAATAGCATAAAAATAATGTTATATCTTACCATCATTTATTCTACTTGCTAAAGCATCAGCACTAAATCCAGCAAACACAACACTAACAGAGATGAAATGTTGATTAACAAACATACTATACATGTACTATGTTTTTTCTACTCCAAAACAGACCTTTATATATGGCCCTAATAAGGATTTCGACGAAATCCATATAATTCCATATAATACCATATGAAATCCATATAAAAACATATAATATCCATATAATTTTATTTGGTTATGTGGTAATATGGATAATATATGGCCATATTAAATCCATATAAAATCCCTATTTTAGCCATATAACGTTCCATATAACATCCATATATGGCCCATATATGCCCCATATAAAAATTTCGGTATGGGTTCTTATTTCCATGACTGCATGATCAAGAAATGATAAATTCAAATAAAGGCAGGAATTAATTGATGGATCTATATATTTACTGTGTTTTATTTCTATTCCAGCCTTGAGTCACTTGAATGTATTGTTTTATGATCAGTGAAGGTAATTTGGGGAAGGTCTATTGTCATGCAAGAGCATTGAGAGATATGTGAAATGTGCTATATAAGAACCACATAACTACAATTACAAGCAATAGCCATTCACATTCAATTGACCGCAATACATATCTCAAACTTTTTTGAAATAAGAGTATATCACATAGAAATTGCACTCTTTAAATTCTTTATTGTGATATCAATTTACCTATGAGGAGCTCCAATTCTTGCACATGCCAACATGGCAGCCACTGCTAGAGGTGATACAGGCATGTAGATACAAACAATGTCTCCTTTCTTGATACCATAGCTCTTGAACATATTGGCCATTTGATTAACCATCTCATAAAGCTGACTGAATATACGGACAGTTGAAATTAATAATAATGATAAGGATGATGCATGACAGTGATAATGGTGGTGATGACAATAATGAAAGTATAATGATGATGATGGAGTTGATCTTGATGTTGATTATGATGGTGTTGATAATGACAATATTATGTACGAGTCAAATCCAAAGGTGCCCATCCCCCCCCCCCCGGGCAAACCCCCGGGCATTTGACTTTTTGAAAAAAAATTGGTCAAATTCCCCACCATCTGGGCAAACTGAACAGTCAAATGCCCCACTATTGAAACAACAGAATGGTCAAATGCCCGCCCCTCGAGCTCGAGTCAGTGATAAACTCAAATTTTACTTTAAGTAGAAAAGAAAATACTTAAACTTCCTTCTACTACATGACGTCTCATGAACATGGTAGACAAAACTTGTACAATCAAATATGAAGGGAAATTTCAAAAAACGTTGAAGAAGAGAATGGTTATTGGCAATTTTTGATTGGTGATTGCACGACCGAAAGATGGATCTCGATATAATTCACAAATCTATCTTAAAAACTGAAATAACTTGGATTTTCTTTGCACTTTTCGACTCTAAAACACAAAGACAAGCATTTATACTTCGTCAATTTAATTTTACTTGTGAAAGAACAGTACCCAGAGCTCCTTTGCAATCGCTGTTCGTCAATCGCCAATTCTTTCTGACGTTTTTTGAGATAGGTGTATAACAAGGAAAAACTATCTATCAATTCTTTGCTTTTCGTTTCCGTTCCCGTGTGACTTTTGCCTGATCATGGGCTACCTGTGGTTAGGACTCCAATGCTTTCTGGGTATTTTTAAAGATGGCCGACACTCGTCAAATGCCCGCCCGTTCAAGTAGCTAATCGGCGTCAAATTCCCCACTATACGGAACCCAAGTCTTGTCAAATGCCCGGGGTTTGCCCGGGGGGGGGGATGGGCACCTTTGGATTTGACTCGTACATTAATGATGAAGTTGAAGTTCACTTTTTTTTATACTGAGGGTAGCCCATTCAGCCATAGGCTGGTAACCATAGCATAGGGGCCCTGGATGATGATGATGCAGATGATGATTGTTATGATGATGATGATGATAGTGATAATGATGATGATAACAATGTTGATGATGATGATGATGACAATTATGATGTTGATGATGACATGAAAGAAGAAGACGTGAAAGTCTAACCATTTGCAGATTTAATTACAAACGCATCACCTTCTCAATTATCTTAAGACTCTGAGTATGGGTCCAGCCGGGACACAAACCCTGCACCTCCCTGCACTGTAGTCCGGTGCTTAACCAACTAAGCCAACTGGTCAGCGGTTTAGATGTTTTTTGGCTCTTGTATATTGGGTGTTTGATTTAACACATGACCTTAAAGTTCTTAATCCACTGGGTTTTTTAATGTGTTTTGTTTACGGCATGCCATAATTCCTAGACATATTATACAAAATACTCACATGTATGATACATGCTCTACATCGCCAGGCTCATCTTTCTCCCATATAAGGGCTGTATGGTTAGGTTTGGATCTCATATGACGGTCAACACAGTTCTCTGCAAAACAATATTAAACAATAATCAAATATTAATTTATATGATCATAATTTTTGGAGTTGGTGCTTCATCTTTTTATCAAGTGACTAATGGTCTTATGTGTAGCTTGTATAAAACTTTGCACATTGATTCAATATGCTTAGTAAAAAAACTAGAGCACTTGATCATAGAAAAATTCTTTATGTAGCAGATTCACTAATTATAGAATTCTCAGTTTTCATGTGACCTCATCAAAATGCTAAAATCTAAACAACAAATTAGCAGAAGGCTGGTCCTCTAGCTAATATGTTGTAGATGTGTTTGAAAGATATTATTCCTGAAAGTTTGGTTGTTTTTTGTTGTTTGGTTATGTTTTCAAGATATTGGAATCAAAATTCACATCATGCAACACTGTCACGCATTTTCTAAAGCCGCAAAAAGATGTAAATTAGCCACAAAATGTCACATTTTTTTTTGCCTGGTACATAAACGAAATTGTTTGTTGATTAAACTTTTCCACCTTATAAGCGTTTTGGTTTGAGTTAAATTGTAATTTCGACGCCTGAACTTGTGTCCACCATGATGGTGAACACAAGCTGTACACCAACATAGCGGCGCCATACATTTCACCGTAATCAAGGCGCATATTTGCTGGCTCGTATTCGGTCACAATTAGTCCATTTACGCCTAAATTTTGGCAAATCATACTGTGTTTTTTCATGTTTTTCAAATATGTTTGTTCCTGAATCCATTAAAAACTAGAGCAACCGCAGAAAACCCCTTTATGCAGCAGATTCACTAAGGGGTTGCCCATTAGATTTTTGAGGGGGAGGGGGATTGTCAAATACTAAAAACAAATTCTAGCACAGCATTAAAGAAACAAATAAAAATCGTGCACAGCAACAATGACAACAAAAATATTTGTGCAAGTTGAAAAAAAAATTCCAGGACATACATAGATTGGGAAAAATATATCCTGCAAAAAAAATTGCCTTAAACCCCACCCCACACCCCCTCAAAAATCTAATGCTCCACCCCAGTGAGGGAGGAAATTATGTTTTGCCCCAACATAGAGCACCCGTATGCAAATGAGAGAACAGCATAACAAACAAACTCAAACAACATATGATCCTGAGAGTCCTTTTTGCAAATGGAGAACAACACAAAAAATACACTCACCACAACATGACCTAACGCTAAGCTGGGAAGTAAACAACTTCGCCTTTCGGGCCACCTATGTGCGAGGACCGGGATGGTGTGTAATATTAATAACAATAGGAATAATAGTTTCAATTTACACACCTATGTTATTGTTCTTTTTTAATTGATTTAAATGAACAGTAAAATATTTTCCATAGAAGGAAATATCCCGACATTATCTTAAATCTAAGCTATGTTCTCAAACAAGAAAAATAAAGTCTACATTGAAAGTAACACGTCCCAAGCACGCGAACAAACATTGGTGTTTACATTCGAAACGCGCAAAATCTACCAACAAACGCACAGCAAATGCATTTAAAAATTAAACAAACAAATGCAGAATAAAACAATGAATACCTGAGACGTTGATTTGTCCACCTAGAAACCACTTGTGTTGTCCTTCGTGCATATTACAATCCATGACCTTATCGAACGGCTTCCTCCATTCCAGTCTCGTTGCTCCAAGTTGGCCCCAAAATGTCTCTGGATCTCTAAGACTATGGTCGTATTGCACGTCATTTTCAGGCGACACGTAGCTCAGTTTCGGAGGAGTATATTCAGTGTTGAAAAATGATGAAACGCTCCTGTATACAAATGCTGTAGCCCTGCGAGGAGCAAGAACTCTAGAGAGAGTCAAGCACGCCATGTTGAACAGCAGTACATGCACGTGATCGAATGCAAGCTCCTTTAGGGGGGTAGAGTGGGGCTGATATCATTCGTGGTCACGGAAGTGATAGTCTAGTCCAGTCGATGTCCACGTGTCTAGGTATATTTAGCCGTATTTTCACAACCAAAACAGTCTTAATAACAAATCATTTCTTTAATTTATCGAGAACAATGGCTGGAGGACGAAAAGAACTCGAGGATCTCTTCCAAAAACTAGACATCAAGACACATACCATCGAGCACCCCGAGGTATTTACCGTAGAAGCCATGATGCCCTACCTCGGTGAAGCAAATGGAGTGGTCGGGAAGAATCTCTTTCTAAAGGACAAAAAGAAGAAAGGCTTATGGCTTGTCTGCGCTGTAGCAACGAGAGAAGTTAATTTAACCGATTTAGCCAAAAAGGTTGGCGCTCCGGGTGGATTTCGTTTTGCAGATGAAGCAATAATGCTGGAAAAGCTAGGAGTTGGTCAAGGATGTGCGACCGGCTACTCGCTGTTCAACGACACCAAGAATGAAGTAAAGCTTGTTTTGGATGAGGAAATGACTGACTCGTCTAAACATGAAATGGTTTATTTTCATCCTATGGTAAATACTGCAAGTACGGGAGTTTCGCCAAGTGATTTTGTGAAGTTTATGAAAGAAACTGGTCACGATCCCATCTTGATAAAATTCGATTGACTTTATTAGACAAACAATTAAGCAACATTACTGCGGTTTTCCACTCAGACATTTCGAACTCAGACATTCCCACGGCTTATTGTGAAACACGTTTTTAGCTGCCGTCAATCAAAACTAATTAGTCGGTACCTTTTATATCATTGATTGACGGCAGCTAAAAACGTGTTTCACGACGAGCCGCTGAAATGTCTGAGTTCGCAGAAAGTTGAAAACCGCAGTAAGTATAATTTTTTTTGCTCTCAAATATGTTACACCTATTCGACAATGATGGTTGTCTATGGCAACCGTTCATTGCAAGGTTGATAGAGATTCTGGGTATACTACATGTATATGTTACACGATCCGATACTTTAGGAATCACAATATTAGCATAATATAGCATTTTATTAGCATAAAAAAGAAAAGAAAAAAAGCCAGCTTTCCTATATATTGTTCTGTACAGAGCATGCACCATCTTGGATCATTAATTTTATGCTTTGATTCCATCATATTTGAAAACTTTTTGTTTGTCTGTCAACATGAAATTATACTTACCAGCCATATCACGAGGGAAACAGTATCCATGACTGAAAACTCCATTTCAAGATTTTCATTTTCATTAAAGATGGGGACATGGGGGATTGCAATGTTGATTAATATTTCTTGCGGTGCTGTGGTGAAAATTTGAAAGTGCGCAGTGTTTGCTTGTCCAAAACTGTGGTTTGCAGCAGTGAATTTTAAAGCTGTGGTGTTCGGTGAGAGATGATGCGGATTTATCAACATTTTTTGCGGTGTTGAGGACCCCATGTCCCCCTCATAATAAATATCCTGATACATGTAGTCTCCCCCACAGCCATGTTTAGCTTGTCACAGGAACTTTTACCATGATATTTATGTATCCAGCCATGAGGGATACTATGATACATAAGGATTGAGCCTTACTTATTTATTTACTTTTTATATTTTTTCCCCCTTTAGTCTCAAGCAAATAAAACAATATTACTCGTGACAACAACTATGGTGTTCATAAACTTGTTTAATTATTACTTTTTACAATGAGCTAAAAATCTCATTCTATGATTACAATGAATTCATTCAAATATTCTTCATAATATTCTATACATTAATTCACTTCCAGGGGGACTCCCTTTGTCCGTGTGGTAGAGCTAGAGGTGACCAGTGCTCCTTTTAGGGTGGAAAATATTTTTCTGTGTGTACAGTAAAAGCCTGTGTATAAGAACCTGGGTTTTAAGAACCTGTTAGGCTCAAAATTTTCATTTTAAACCCCTCGACATAAGAACCTATCAACATTTAATTACCATTTATATAAGAAACTTATAAGAACCTATTTAGGCTAAATTGAAAAATTCAGGTTTTTATATGCAGGCTATTACTGTAACCTGACTCTGTAACTGGTCATTTTCACATGGCTTTGTAACTAAACATAAGCTAAGCTGCCAAGAACATGGCACAGTTGTACCTCTTACAGGCTAAAATCATTTAACATTTCTTTTAATTCATGAGTACCATTTGGGGCCATTTTCAAAATCGACCACTGGACACCACTACCACTTGGACATAAGGGGTCCCCCTGGGGATTCACTTCAGTGAATAAGAACCTTTTCAAGGCATATAACTGTTACAATGTTCATCTTGATGAAGTAAAAAATCACGCTATGTTCTTAACTAGTGTTAATACAATATTTGCCAAATGTAATTGGCACAATGCTTCATTAATATAGTGTTTTTTTGTCAACTGGTGAAACAGTGTATTGCATTAGAGTGTGATAAAGTGCTTTCCCTGCATCTGTGAAAGATTAGCCATAGTGTAATATAGTGGTAAAGTTAGACTCTAAACACATTGTTTTCTTTTGTGTTAAATCAATTAGTAAGTTCAAACTTACCAGAGTGGAAACTCTATTAATTAAACAGTCACCCTCTATTAGGCGGCCACAATAAAAAGTCCTAAATCTATTCCTATACCTATTCTATACCTCTATTCAGCAGCCAACCTCTATTAAGAGGCCACTTTTAAAAGTCCTGAGGGTGACTGCTTAATATAGCTACGACTAGTCGTGCATCTAGACAATCTCCATTCTCGTTGTAAACACAATAAAAAACAAAACTATTAGAGTGCAATAGACATGCAGTATTAAACAGAAAACAAAATTCAGATTCAAATAAGACTAAGACCCCGTCTACACGGATCCGCATACTTTTGAAACCGCATACTTTTTGATGCGAATCGGCCTATCGTCCACACGAATCCAGTGAATCCGGTCACTGAAACCGCATACTGTCTTTTGAATAGGAAACGATCAACAGGATTCATGTGGACGCAAATATTTCTATGCGGTTTCAGCCGGATCAGATTCGTGTAGAAGAGGCCTAATGTTATGATGTTTAAAATACATGAAAGTATTTTCACAGGTATATGAAAACCACTCTTTCACTAAAAATGACAATCCTTTCTTTTGATAACTAAAAAAATAACCCTCTTCCCTCTGCATGGAGACTGCTTGAAAAAACACTAATGCAGGCCTAATGGTGATGCTATCCCATGTCAACATTGCTGAGAGGATTTTGGTGTATTGCCTTTGTACTATAGTGCACAAGTTGATTTTGCCATAATTACCAAAAGATTTGAATTCGAAACGTACATAGCAATGCATTAGCAGATTTTGTCAATAGCGCTTTCCACGATGAGGTCACGATGATGCATCATGGGATTGAAATGCAGACAAGTCAAGCCCAAAATATATACTGATATGTTGCAACAATGTTTTTTGTCTTGTTGTTTCTTATTCATGGAAAAACTATGGTTTTGCAACTGATATTGATCTTCTTTTCCTTGTAATCTAAGCCTTTTTTACAAAGTTTGTCCGCATTTCCATCGGCCACAAGGTTTTGCAATATCTACTTTTAGTAACCATGAAAAATGCTATTAACTTTGTTACTGCAAAAAGCCTAACTTTGCTACTGAAAAGGACTGGGGTTTTAGGGTCTTTCATATAAGGATTTAAGATGCCTATAAAACATTAAGTTTATTGTTCCTCCTTTGTTCCCTTGAGAAACTCTTGTGAATGCACGTTGAATCAGCTCACCAACTCACCATGATTCTTTAATGGAATACAATCCATTTGGTCTTGATATTAGGCTTTAGGATTTTATCAGTGGCAACATAACTTGATTGGCTATTTTATGTATGTTTCTACCCAATTTTAACTACTTGGAAAATAATTTTATTTGCCTTTGGTATCCCATAGAACTTTATAATTGAATGTTTCTGTACAGTAAAGAACAATCAGTCTCCACACATCACTCGTGACTTGCATTGTGGAGACGTAATAGAATATACTCCAGTGTTTAATTCTTCATTGCTCTGGAAGGCTCGACCAATGTGTACTGGAAATCTATTTGTTCTTTGTTAGCTTTGCCTATTAACTTGGAGTCTTTTGTGTTTCTATTCTATTACACAGACTGTATCTGGTGCAAGGAGGAGCCCTCGGGATAAGCCTTGATTGTATGATTGATAAGCCATGCTTGCATATTATATATTATTTTGTTATTTAGTGTAAAAGGAAAGGAATGCAAGCATCGAGAAACAATCAATACTAAGAAATATCTTCACTTTCTTTCTACTCTTTGAATAACAGACCAATTTCAAATCATTGCACAGTCTTTAGCCTTGATAGCATGTGATATATTCTTTTGTATTTAATACAGCCAATTATGTTGTGGTAAGGCATGCAAAACTGACATCAACAAACAAACAAAATACCTTTAGTTTTATCTCTACTCTTTTCTACACTCTTTGGTTAATTTACCTATAAGTGTGTTTAGCTTGTGGAACTAATGAAGAATGGGAAACTGGTCTTTTAGTGAGGACGTAACAAACCCTGGCAGTGATCACCCACAAACACTTGCTTATACTAACACACAAATTATACACTCACTAACTTGCATTAAGTTATAAAAGAACCACTGAGGATGTACTAAACCCTCGAAGTGGCCACCCTCAATTACTGGCTATACTAACACACAATACACTCACTAACCTTCATTGGGGAAAGTAAAAGAGCCGCTTAGGATGTAACAAACCCTGGCTGTGACTACCCTCAGTTACAATGACAACTGTGATGTCAATCTGATACAAGATCATCCTTATTTACATAAAATCTAACTTGAATAGATTTGCTTGCTTACTTACTTACTTACTTACTAATCTTTGCCATTATAGATTCCCATACAGACCAGCTGTTCATATTGCATTTATAAAACACTACACTATCTCACTAATTGGGGAGAAGGACTTTACATCAGAAGTCAAGTCTCTCCATATTACACTGACCATGCACTCACCTGCACTGGGGGATACAAAAGAACCACTGAGGATTTAAAAATCCCTCGCCATGACAACCCTCGATGACTGGCTCATACTTATACATAGTACACTCACTAACCTGCATTGAGGGCACCTAAAAGAGCCACAGTGACTGAGGATGTAATACACCCCGGCCATGACAACCCTTTAGTGTCTGGCTCATACTAATACAAATTACTATACTCACTAACCTGCATTGAGGGCACCTAAAAGAATCACAGTGATGAAGGATGTAACAAACCCTGGCCATGACAACCCTTTAGTGTCTGGCTCATACTAATACAAATTACTATACTCACTAACCTGCATTGAGGGCACCTAAAAGAATCACAGTGATGAAGGATGTAACAAACCCTGGCCATGACAACCCTTTAGTGTCTGGCTTATACTAATATACACACCAACATAGGGGATATTTAGGATATTACATCAAAGGTCTTGTCTCTCTGTTCTATGTTGACCACTAACCTGCATGTGGTGGGTGTAAGAGAACCACTGAGGACATAACAAACCATGTGACCATATATACCTATTTCATTGAATTATACTACAATTCTAAATACATTATGTGACAATGAACTATTATCACTATTATGGTCATCATTAATAATAATTCTCATCATTAATCATAGGTCCACAATTTGCATGAGTGTACATGAAACAATTGGGCAGTATTCCCACTGGAATATAGAATGTCTGACAAACATTGTAGATTTCAGAAAGATTTACTGCATTTACTGTTTTTTCCTAACATACTCTTAGAATACATAAATTTTCTGCAATCTATGTATATTTGTGCTGTCTATTTAGTTATAAAATTCATGAATAATTAATGAGCAATTGGCAAAAGAATTCACGGCCGTGACGAAGGTTGTATATCCGATACAGATTCATCCTTATTTGCATAAGTTTTAACTTGAATTTTTCTCGGCCAGATTTACTTTAATCTTGACAATTTTAGTAAAATATTAAAGAACTAATGTTGGAGTTTCATAAGTACTATACAATATTTGTGTCCGATCTGTATGAGATATACAGTGGCTTGTCTTCGACTCGCCACTGTATATCTCATACAGATCGGCCACTCATATTGTATATAGTACAAACACGTATTTGGCTTGTCAGACGTAGTACCAGTTACTAACTAAAGATAGAACACAATGGATAGTGGATCTATGAATTATCATCATCATTTTAACAGTTTCTAATTTGCAAAACTTGGTATCAGGTAGAAACATACACTATAATTATGATATCCAATCTGGTTGCTCATTCTTTGAACACAATAAAATAGATAATAATTAACCAATCCCTCATTCCCATAAAAATATATCAATATCATCTATTATTCTGTACTGGTGAAAGCCCTCCAGAGTTGCTCTGTTCACTGCAAGTGCTTGTTGTCGAATGGCTGTCGCTTGAAGTAGTCTTCTTAAGTTTCCGTCTTTTAGCTAGTGGAGCGTTCTGCACGTCCATTAACATAAAACCATTCTGTTTAGCCTTGTTGAAGGCGTCGTACGTAACATTTAAAGCAGATTCAACGTAAGTTCGTTTATGATGTCTACCTAACATTCCTGGTGTCATTAGTGGTGTGTGAGGTAACTGTGATCCTCCTGTTAACCAGCTATGGCGTAAGGCTTCTTGGACAGTGAGTCTCTCTTTAGGATCTACTGTCAACAGACCTGGAAATAAAAACAATGGATTATTAGCAATATTTCATTGGTTAGGAGCTGTGTGTTGTTTTGAAAAGTAAAGTTGTAACCTAGTAGAGCCTAGATGCTATATATCCATGAAACAAAATGAAATTGCTATCGTGGATTAGGTCATATTTACTTGGTTATTAGTCATTATCACAGACAAGTTCAATTTTAAAACAGGTATTGTTTCCTTTGTATTTGGTGTTTCTGGGTTAGTGACAATAACTAAATAGTCACTAAATAAAATATCTTATTCATAATCATAAATATATTTTTCACCACCATTATTGTCATTATCTTCTCTAAATCATGAATAATTAATGAGCAGAAAACAAAGTAAATCACTATGGCCATAATGTTGTTCTTGTTAAAAAACTCATGAATAATTAATGAGACATTCACGAAAGAAATCATGACCATGATGAGTGTTGTACATCTTCATACAACACTAGTGTTGTATATCCTGATTTGCATAAGTTTTGACTTGTAATTTCTCAGAGAGATTTACTTTAATCTTGAACATTTTAGTAAAATATGAAAGAACTAACCTAGATAATAATAATAATAATAATAATAATAATATTTTCCACAGCAGATCCACATAGTGGTTATTCTTCTGCTGGCACTCACACTCACTACCTCTAAATTAAATATTTTTCATACATCACTCCTCACATGTTGATTTTTGCTGAGGGAGGAAAACCGGATAACCCGGAGAAAAACCCTCGTGGCATGGTAGAGAACAACACATCAAACAAACTCAATTCACATATGATCCGGTGCCCGACCTGGGAATCGAACCCAGATCACAGCGGTGAAAGGCCGGCGCCCTCACCACTCGGCCAACCATGCCACCCAAAGCAGACGTTTTTTAAGTCCTTTACAACATTGGCGTCCATCTTGTATCCACTATACAATCACATGCCTTCAGCATCTGATTGTATCTGCCGATACAACACGGCCGCTCATGTTGTAAACATTACATTATGTTGTAATGATAAGCATAAAATTTGGTCAACTTTTGCTTTGATTTTCTCCTAGAAATATCCCATGAATTACCAGTAATAAATAATAAATTCAGTGAGTCAAAACAGTTGTACAAGTCTCACCTTGTATAAGGTCTTTAGCTGGATGTGATATTCCCTGCCAAGGTTGACCCTCAAATCTAATATCTCCTTGAGTAATTCTCTGCATTACAAATCCAGCAGATGAGCGGTACCAGCTCCCACTGCTTTGGAAAGGAACTTGTCCAGACAGCATGGTATACTACAACAAATAAAATGACAAAGGCAATGATATCTGATCTCTTAGTTGTACTCTGGTAACCTATTGTATTATTTGGTAGTTCTGTTCATTGTTTGGCTTGGGGTCTTTTGTTGTTTGTAAAGACTGTGTCTGGTACATGGCAAACAAAACCTCATAATTATCATTTGTGAAAATAATTTGCAAAAGAAATCATGCAATGAGTGTTAAACAGAATACAACAAGAATGGTGTAAATCATCATCATCATCATTACAGTGCGGACACTCCAACCGGGATCACTTTAGATGAATTGATAAGCAACCAATCATATTGCAGCTTTCAGTTCAAGAATGTTTTGAACATGAGAACACTATAATTTGATTGGCTTATGCTGTTATCAGTTCAATCTCTGTCTGGTTTAAATGTTTTTTGATTGGACAGTTTTGTCTCAGTGGTCCCGGTTGGAGTGTCCGCACTGTAACTGTTTTCTAACTTACCAATATAACCCCTAAACTCCATAGATCACAAGATTCATCATATCCAGTGCGGTCAACGGTCTGGTCCAACACCTCAGGTGCTGCATAACTGACTGTAAAACATGGCGTCTGCATTGGTTGGTTTTCTGGCTTTAAACATGCAAAGCCGAAGTCTACAAGCTTCACTGATGAATCATCAGAGTTGTCAACAAACAGAACATTCTAGTGGAAAAAGTCAAAAATAAATTTGAATTATGCTTTTTGAAATGAGAAACAGTTTTTTGATTATAATAAAAGCCTAATTTAGACTCTTGAAGGGACAGCAGAAAAATAATAAAAGATATCATGAGCTAGGAGATAACAGAAGAGAATGTAATCAATTTTCAAATGAGCAATAGTTTTTCTAATTCCAATAAAAGCCTCATTTAGACTCTTCAAAGAACAGGAGAGAATAAAAGAAAAGATATGAGCAGATGAGAGAAAAGAATGGAAGAGAATGGAAGAGAATGAAAGAGAATGAAAAGGGATTAAAACAGAATGGAAGAGAATGAAAGGGAATGGAAGAGATTGAAAGGGAATTGAAGAGAATGGAAAGGAATGGATTGAAAGGGAATGGAAGAGAATGAAATGGAATGATAGAAAATGAAAGGGAATGGAAGAGAATGAAAGGGAATGGAAGAGAATGAAAGGGAATGGAAGAGATTGAAAGGGAATTGAAGAGAATGAAATGGAAGGGAATGGATTGAAAGGGAATGGAAGAGAATGAAAGGGAATGGAAGAGAATGAAAGGGAATGGAAGAGATTGAAAGGGACTAAATATGAACAGAAAGACAACAAACAAAAGTAGATGGAAGGCAACAGCAGTGAAATTTATGAAGGAATGAGAATAACTATATCTTGGTTATAAACAGTGATACAACCTTACCTCAGGCTTAAGATCTCTATGGACCACACCCTTTTGGTGCATATATTCCACTGCAAGTACTAATTGCTTCATAATAACACTAGCTGCTGACTCGGTAAATGTTTTCTTTTTTCTAATCTTCTCTAGGAGCTCTCCACCAGAGAGTAACTCAAGGACAAGATAGGTGTGGAACTAAAAAAAAACAATAACAGTCTGATCTTAACATGCACTACACATTGGAACAGTCCTGAATTTGGATTGTAGTGAGGGAGAATTGCATATATCATTATCACTGTGTTGTCTCTACTACACACTACAAAGGATACTCACATCATCCTGGTAGACTTCATAAAGGATGACAATATTGGGATGTCCTTGACATAGCTTTAATGACTGTATTTCTCTTCTAGAATCACATCTATTAACACAACACATTGAAAACATTGATATCATCATTTATAACGGCATCTTAATCATGATGATGATGTTGATAATCTTATGATGAAATCTATAATGATGAGGATGATGATGATGGACATGACAAATGTGAAAAAGTGATGTCGATGATGATGAAATTGATAAAATATAGATGATGATGATTTAAGATTAAATTGTTATTTGATAATCATGATGATGATGGTCATAATAATGATGGTGGTGGTGGTAATGGTGGTGATGAAGATAATAATGACAATGATGATGATGATTATAATGATAGTGATGATGATAATGATAGTGATGATGATAATGATGATAATGACTATATAGTGATGATGGTGATGATGATTATAAAAAACTGGTCATGAATCACTGAGTGTCTAAGCTTATTATATATATAGTAAATAAATATAACTTTAGGGATTTACCTTCGGCTAATAATTTTCACAGCATAATTTAATCCAGTTCTTAGATGAACACATTTTCTAAAAAGCAACAAAATAAAGATATGTGAATACACTTTAATTGCAATATTTCTCTTGCTGTTTTTGATATAACTGTTGTTGTTGTTGTTGTTGTAGTAGTTAATGTTGTCATTGTTGTTGCTGTTTTTGATATAACTGTTGTTGTTGTAGTAGTTAATGTTGTCATTGTTGTTGCTGTTTTTGATACTGTTGTTGTTGTTGCTGTAGTAGTTACAATGCGACTCGCTGTACCGTAGTCACCTACAAAAACATTTGATGAATTTTTGACATTTTGACATTTTTTCATCTCAATCGAACCAATTACAGACATCAAAGTTTCTAAAGTCTCCGCCTCTCGATATAAACTTGTACCTGATTGGTCCACTTGAGATGAAAAAATGTGAAAATAGTGACTACGGAACAGCGAGTCGCACTGTAATGTTGTCATTGTTGTTGCTGTTGTTGATGATACAGTGGAACCTAGTTAATCCGGCCACTGAACGGACAGCCTAAAGTGGCTGTATTAACGGGGTGGCCATATTAAGCGGGTAAATTTTATAGAAAATGTATGGGCATGCTTTCGTCAGGACATAAAAAACTGGCCTCAATAACAGGGTGGCCGTATTAAGTGGGTGGCCGTAAGGCGGGGCTTCACTGTATTGCTGTTTTTGTAGTCATTGTAGTGTTGTTGTTGTTGCCATAAGATTGTCATAAGATTGTTATTGTTGTTACAGTTGTTACTGTTGCTATAATTGTTGTTGCCATTATCTTAAATTGTTATTGTTGTTACTGTTGCTATTATTGTTGTTGCTGTTGTTCCAATATTGCTATTGTTGTTATTATTGTTGTTATTATAATTGTTGTTATCGTTGCTAATGTGTTGTTTAGTTATTGTCTGCTGCTGTTGTTATAAGCAATGGCTACCATTGTCTATATTGTTGTTGTTAGTGCTGTACATGTTGTTATTATTATTGTTGTAGTCGTTGTTGTTATTGTCTATATTGTTGTTGTTAGTGCTGTACATGTTGTTATTATTATTGTTGTAGTCGTTGTTGTTATTGTCTGTTATTGCTGTTGTTAGTGCTGTACATGTTGTTATTATTATTGTTGTAGTCGTTGTTGTTATTGTCTGTTATTGCTGTTGTTAGTGCTGTACATGTTGTTATTATTATTGTTGTTGTTGTTTTGTTGTTGTTTTTTTATTTAAATATATTTATTAAAATGATAAACAGTACATCATTATTTATAATTAATAGATGCAGTACTAAGTACTGTATCCTAGATTTCTTTCTATTATTTACAATTTAATTTAATAGATGCAGTACTTACTGTATCCTAGATTTTTTCTAATATTTACAATTAATAGAATTGATGCAGTTCTAAGTACTGTATCCTAGATTTTTTCTAATATTTACAATTAATAGATGCAGTACTAAGTAGTGTATCCTAGATTGTTGTTGTTGCTGTTACTCACCTACAAGTAGAGAAACTTCCATCACCAAGGACATCACTTGTTACTCTATAGTTTTGAAAAAAGTGAGAACCCTGTGACAAGAAACAATAGAACTAGTTCAAAAACCTTCTAAAAAAATAATGGATGATATAATTTTTCAAGTTTATTAATGGCAAGTCCATAAAGAAACCTTTAGGCCATATGTCTTTTAGACTGCTTTAACATAAATATATCAAAAAGGGATTTAAAGATTCATTACCTCAAACATGGAAGCATAGTCTACAAGCCCTTGTGCTGGTCGATTGACTTGTGATGATGATACATTGAACTCGTTCTCACCAAAGATTATTGATGGAGCAACGAAGGAATAGCCCTGGAAGATATCAAACAGTCAATCACTTGATATATACTAGAGAACGTGGCGCTGATGATGATGATGGTTGTGATGATGATGATGATGGCAATGAGGATAGTGATGATGATAAATGTGATGATCATAATGAACAGATCATACACAACCACCATCATGATTATTGCTATCGCAGCCATCATCATTGTCATGATCATCATCTTCATCACAATCATCATCATCATCATCATCATCACCATTATCATCACAAAAACATCATCACCATCATCACCATTACAATCACCACAATCTTCACCATTATCATCCATTACCATCACCATAATCATCACCAACATCATCACCATCATCACAATCATCATCATCATTATCATCACCATTACCATCACCACAATCATCATTGCCATCATCACCATTACCATCAGCACAATCATCATCATCATCCACAGCCATCATCACAATCATCATCATCATTATCATCACCATCACCACAATCATTAACGCCATCATCACCATCATCACCACAATCATCATCACCATCATCACCATTACCATCACCACAATCATCATTGCCATCATCACCATTACCATCACCACAATCATTATCATCACCATCACCATTACCATCACCACAATCATCATCATCATCCATCGGCCATCATCACAATCATCATCATAATTATCATCACCATTACCATCACCACAATCATCATCGCCATCATCACCATTACCATCACCACAATCATCATCGCCATCATCACCATTACCATCACCACAATCATCATTGCCATCATCACCATTACCATCACCACAATCATCATCATCACCATCACCATTACCATCACCACAATCATCATCACAATCATCATCATCATCCATCGGCCATCATCACAATCATCATCATAATTATCATCACCATTACCATCACCATTACCATCACCACAATCATCACCATCACCATCACCACAATCATCATTGCCATCATCACCATTACCATCATCACAATCATCATTGCCATCATCACCATTACCATCACCACAATCATCATTGCCATTGCCATCATCATCACCATGCCGATGGATGATCATCATCATGACCATCATCACAATCACCATCATCATTATCATCACCACAATCATCATCACCATCACCACAATCATCATCACCATCACCACAATCATCATCATCATCACCATCACCATCACCATCACCATCATCATCAACCTCATGACTTACCCTGAACACCCTGTCAGCTGTTTTAGGTACAGCGGCAGGAGAGTATAGAGGAGCCAGTTCTGTGAACTCTTCAGAGAAGTTACTAGTGTCTAGTTCATCATTTATTCTTGGTTTGAAAGGTGCAGGGGTTTTCTTGGCTGACAGATCATCCCAGTTAATTTTCTGTTAAAAAAATAGATAAACCTTACTTGAAGGTGACATAACAGGACAATCACAGCAATACACTTGATCACAAAGCTGACAATTTGTTGCTTTTATTAACTGTTTATCAGTTATTAACAGTCGGACTAGGTCATTCAGTCAAGCATAAGACAATTGTCTAGACATTTCACCTTGATCATGTGAACAATGCCGTATTAGGTTCAAAATATGCTTGTGTGATCATTTCAGGGTTGAATATGCTTTATCAACACAATAATTATCAAAAAAAAAAATTATTCTAAGCTTTCGGATCACTGACCCAAGGACAATGACAAAAATGATGTTTACATCTATGCAACCACAACAAACTGACAATTGGCCAGTGACTCAAAAGATCAGAATTTAATTTTTTTTTAAATACTCAGTTGGGGAGTCAGCAAAATCGCCTATTATCTTTTCCAAATATTACCCAACTCCCCCTTCCTGGTTGGCAAAAATATCATAACCAAGTTTTTATTTAGACCCCTATAAAATAGCATACCATTTGTAGCAACCCCCTCCCCCTCCCCTCCTATATAGCTTCCCTCAATATTGCCAACCCCCATACACTAATAATTGAAAGCCCCTAAGATGAAACTTGAAAAATGACCATTTCAATATCTGTACATTTGTACCTTAAAGAATGCATGCCGTTTGATCTCATGTGCCCCCTTTGCACCAAGTCTCACTTTAGGATCTTTCTGTAGTAGCTTCCTTATAAGGTCAATAGCCTCAGCGGATAGATCATGTGGCATTGGTGCACTGTTATGAAGAATCCGTCTGGTGAAATAATTATCAAAAACATTAAAAAGGTAAGTAGGATGTCTGTTGAGTTCATTTGCTCTACAGCTCAGAGAGCATTATATCACAGTATATCTAGACACAAGCAGACTTGTTATATACCTACTGTCAAAGTTCATTTTTCTCAAACTTTGATTGGGCGAGAAGGTATCATGTGAACATCAACAAATTTGGATGTTTCCATGGCAAGGACTCTCAGTGGACAACAATATGTTATTTACCGGGAAATAACAAAACCGTAAGTTTATGAAGGTAATGAAGGTCATGTTTAGAATAATTATATTTCCCTCGGTCCCAGTCAATATGTGATAAATGTTATTTTAATAAACTATTTTTGATATTTTTTTTGCTAAATGTGTCCTCTGATATTAAAACACCAGCCAATCAATCTCAAATATCTCAACAATTTTATAAATATATTATTATTTAAACCACGGCATGATATAATAATGATTGTTGCTGTAAACTAAGCAATGGACCTTATCAGTCCTGTCTACTAACTTAAAGTTAAGTCTCAATAGCAGGTAATCAGGGTTCAAAATAATTTTTGAAAAATTGCTGAAATTTGCAGGCTTTTTGGGTGTGGCTCTTTTTTTTCGCAGGCTACTTACAAGATAATTATAATTATTAAAAAAAATTGAAATTGTAAGCTACAATGTGCTATTTTTTTCATAATATAATGCTGTAAACATCCAACAAGTGTGATACTATCATACTATTTGTGTCTTTATTTGTTAAAAAAAAAAATCCCCGGCAAAGACGCTAAAATTGCCGGCTATAACCGGTAGCCGGATCTATTTTGAACCCTGGGTAATAATTATTAATAATATTCTTTAGAATTTGATCACAGCTAGTGGAAATTTAGGGAATGTACACATTATCAAACAATTGAATCACTTACAAATATGTGCTCTGTAGTCAAATTCTAAAGAATAATATATTACACACCATGGAGACTGAGTTATGAGCACTATGAAAATTATGGTCTATGTATACTGTGCTTTGCATTAGAAAAGCCTGAAAATACATTCAGGGTTTTATTAGAGTTTAAGTAGAATAGACTAATAAAATAAAGCCATACTTTGAGATCTCTGATTGGTTATTTTTTTCTCCATCTACTGTGAATGGTGATGCTCCAGTCAATAGTTCATACATTAGAACGCCAAGGCTCCACCAATCAACAACCTAAAATGCAGATAGTACAACAAATGAACTGAGGAAAGGATTAATGATCCTGAGAGAAACTAAATTATGACAGGAGATTACAAACAACACATCATTCTTCATATGAGGGAAAAGGATAAATAAATAAATAAATAAATAAATAAATAAATAAATAAATAAATAAATAAATAAATAAATAAATAAATAAATAAATAAATAAATAAATAAATAAATAAATAAATAAATAAATAAATAAATAAATAAATAAATAAATAAATAAATAAATAAATAAATAAATAATTTGGCAATTGGTGCAAGCTGTTATGGTGTCCCTGCCTTCGTATGAACAAATAGCTAAATAAAATAAAATAAAATGAAAACATACACAAACAAGGTTGGCTAAAACCAACTCTGCAAATATTAGAAGATAAAACTCCAACAAAAAGATTAACAAATCCAACAAAACTTCACAAGTTGTTTTCAATTTCCTTGTCCGTACAAAATATGAAAGTGGACTATTGTCATAGAATCAGTCCGACAAATCTTTGGACCGACCCTGCATCAACCAATCAAAATTCAAGAATTTTTGGAGTCATATAATAATGCACTGAATGACTTTCACCCTTGTTATTATAACTTACATTGTCATGTCCTTTGCTTCCTCCTTTGACAACTTCAGGCGCCATGTATTCTATAGTACCACAAAATGAGTATGTTCTCTCGCCCTAAAAGTAGTCAAACCATTTTGTTATACTGAGTACTTAGTGTGAATTTGTTACTTTATTAATATTTGTCAAAATCAATGATCCAAAACCAGACTATCTTAATGCCTAGAAAAGTGATGAATTATTTATGTGTTTGAGAAACATCAGTAACCATAGCACCAACTGTCTTTCTCAAGATTACATACTCAGTTATAAAAACATAATATACATTTACAACCACCACTCCCCTAAGAGCCGTGAGGTTCGGTCACACTCTCTGCCATTACATTCAATATTTACAATACACAACTCTGCTCATATTTGATTTATGCGTTGTGAGGAAAACCTGAGAACCAGGAGAAAACCCCCTGTGGCATTGGAGAGAACAGCACCTAAAACAAACTCAACTCGCAATAATCCATGCCCAAGGTGGGTCTTGAACTTGGACCATATTGATTATCACAAATCACTCATTCAGTTTAAACCATAGACCAAATCGGCTAACATGTTGCTATGTACATTTTCCACCCGATTCAAATCCTCTGGGAATATAAACTTTAGTTCCAAAAATTTTCCTCGCGATACCTGTCGTGAATACATTTACATGTCTTATAAGACAAAGAATCTTATTCCAAAAAGATTTGAATTGGGTGGAAACATACATAGCAACGTATAAGCCGATTTGGTGTATTCGTTATACAATAATCATAGTTTTAATAATGATAATAATTATAATTAATAATATTTTATCGTATCCAACACAACACTTTACCATACCGAGTTTGGCTTTGAGAATTCTTTACTCAGGCCAAAATCCGTCAATACAGCATGTCCTTCATAATCCAACAGGATATTTTCAAGTTTGATGTCCCGGTAAATAATACCAAGCTAAAACAGAACAAAATTAGTGAGAAATTTGCATATATAAAAAACTATGTTGTCATTTGTAAATCATAGAAGAATTATTAATTTTTGCTCCTCATAATGCTAAATAACGTCAATATTATAACAAAAATTATAGCAATGAATTAAGGTTTGTACAAATTAAAGTAACAAAAGAGAATTTGCACGGACTTTAAAAGAACAAAAGACAAACATTTATTGTAATAGCTAGCAAGCAAAAGTAAATATACAATAGTAAATTAAGTAAATTACCCCCAAAATAAAATAGCATCATTCTAATTTTCATTGACATAGAAAACACTGAATATATCATCGATTGTTCAAAAACTCAATAAGACATTTTATGGAAGATAAAACAATTTAAAAACGCATAAAATGTTAAGTTTATACATTTCATAATAAAACTTGAGGTTTGTATATTTCACAATGTAAACCAATCATCTTACCAAAATAGAATTACAAATTTTACAAAAATAATAAAGAAACACAAATAATGACAATTAACTTCGACCTTTTTGTTTTTAAAGAGAAAACAAAACACACGAAAATTAGTTAATTCGTGATTTTGAAGATGGGAATTAACATCAGAATACTGTACAAACAGTTTGATTATACTTACTCTGTGTAAGTGCTCTAAGGCGACTACAATTTCTCCGATGTAGATACGAACTTCATCTTCGCTGAATTTCTCTCTTTGGTATAAATGTGTGAATAGTTCACCGCCGTTAACATAATCTACAATCAAGAAAAAAGGCATAAAAGTTGTAATTCTGAACTGCTTTAAGATCATGTTTTACCTTGGGTATATTGAGTTGTCAATTTTCAATATCATCAACAACAACTTCGACCGTTCAAATACTCGAACTTTTCAGGTCAAAATAATGATCATTTAAGTTAAAAGGAAATATCATTTAAAGCTAAATTACCCATGATTAGATGAAGTTTCGCTTCTGTTTGGAAAGCCCAGTGTAGAGTGACTAAAAAAGGACATCTTCTCACAGCTTCGAGAACTTGTCGCTCCGTTCTTGTATGCTCTGCCGTTTTAGCTTTCTGCACGATCGTTGCCTTCTTCAAGACTTTCATAGCAAACAAGCGTCCAGAATAATGCCCTCCTCGCTTACGAACGAGAAAGACTTTGCCATAAGCTACAGGAGAAAATGTATAAAATGTGAGCAAGGGGAGAAGAAAATGAAAATCAAGTTTAAAAGGCAACGAAGAAGCACTTTCCACAGACGAGCGCAATACGAAATGAAAAGATTGCGTTTTACCTCCGGTTCCTAGAACTTTCAAAAGTTCAAAATTCTCAATTCCAACCTTTTCATCTTGAGCCTCTGTTAAGTTAGCTAAAAATAAGGAGAAAAATGTCATTTTTGAAGAGAAAATAAAAGAAGTTTATTAATAAATCTAGTCTAATCTTTGGTGGCTTCTCTCGCGAAGCACAACAGAACACAGCAAAAACTTACTCTGATGGAGATCAAAGTGACGGAATCCCGCTTCTCCAAAGCCATTATTCGCCATCTTTAGCATAGCGAAGTAAAGATTGTAGGCTTTTGAAGCCTTTTTGGCGAGGAAGATGTTATGTTTTTGCAGACATTTGAAGTAAAAGTTCAGAAGGTTTCGGTAGATTTGCCAACCTCGGCTTATGATTGGTTCGCCGTCTGTTATTTCGCCACGATCACGTGACTTTCCATTGGGGGAGATGGGAGCAAAGATGGCTGCAACCTCGTCCCCAGGGCCTTCTCGGCCGACTCCAATTCAAGATGGCGGTCGTCGGGGAGAAGACCCTGGTGTACGCTGGAATAAGACGATTTTTGATTGGCCGTTGGAAATGACGTAATAGTGTTTCTTAAAAGTTTTTTTATTGGATTAGCGTTAACAATGCATTGAATACCAAAATGGAGCAAATTTGCTCCATGGAGTAATGGAGTAATAAAATAAAATAATAAAATGGAGTAATAACAAGGTAGTAGTTTAATATTTATAGTTTT
This sequence comes from Metridium senile, assembly GCA_949775045.1. NCBI lineage: Eukaryota > Metazoa > Cnidaria > Anthozoa > Actiniaria > Metridiidae > Metridium > Metridium senile. The sequence goes on from OX459098.1 coordinate 5,774,972, forward strand.
CGTTTTTTTTAACGCTGTTTAACGATTGTTGAATAGTAACTGAAAGAACCTTATTGCTGTTTATATGATAACTTATGTTCAAATGAATTTATTTGTGGAAATATATAAGCTTAGCTTACTAGATTCAAAAACTATCGAACGGAAAGACACGAGCAACTGCATTCTAGCAAAATGATATATTTTATAGTCAGTTCGATCTAAGCCAGTACATTCTTTATTTATTGTACAGTTTGTACACATTCTGAGACTGTGATCAAGAAATGAATATTCATTTGTTGTTGATTGAATGCTTTCGGACTCTTGCTTTCATGGGATTTAAGATTATCCTCCACTGCATGAATACATTTTTGTAAAAAAGTTGACACATTTATACTTAATAAATGAATTGAACGTTTTATAGATTAGTATAGTAATTTTATATCTTTGGGTATGGATAATGTCATCAATGTTAAATAATATATTTTAAAATGCACTGTGACAATACAATCTTTATGTAACTTAAACATTTGACATTTTCCATATCCCACGACATAAGAACATAGCTGTTAGCAAAAGCATATACTGTCAAGTTGCAAATTAATTTGTCATTAATCATTATGTTTACAACTATAGTGAGTTTCTATTGTTATTTTATTTGTAAATCCCAGTCCCAGTGCATCCAATCTCCTTTTCCATATCAAAAATAAGGCCAATCCCAGCTCCCATTTTATCCCTTCAGGACCCCTATAGTGCTCAAAGATGTGAATGCAATCACCACTTTTTGTGAATCAGCATAAAACCAAAAATTATGAAAAACACCTAAATCATTGCAAGAATATTTTCATACAAAGAAAGAACATTAGTGATTTAGTGAGAAATGAATTCATTTCATTACTGAGACAAAAGATAAAGTTCAGCTGCAGTGATCTTCTTTTGCCTTTCAATGAATTATTTTAATTTCCCACCAAATCACAAATGTACCTGCACAAGGTGTAAATTGCCATTGACTATCCCGAAATACCCAAACCTATTTTGCCAAACTTGTGAAAATTAAGTCAGGTTTTACACACATAAAAAATCACTTTTTTAATGTCTCAATCTTCTAGCTGGACATGTGTGCCCTACTAATGGGGGAGACTCAGAAACACACTCACCACCGCTACGTTTAATATTTTGTACACAACTCTGCTCACATGTTCATTTTTGCTGAGGGAGGAAAACCGGATAACCCAGATAAAAACCTTTGTGGCATAGGAGAGAAAAACACATCAAACAAACACATGTATAATTTTGGTGTGTTGGCTATATATAGTTCAAACTTTTATTATTAATTTTTATGCTTATGTTTTAATAGCTAAAACATACTCATAGCAATTTATTAGCTATTACGAAACTAACATTTTGCCAGTAATAAACAATATTCAACTAATGATGTTCTTGTATTTTTTTACTTTAAATATAACAGCAGTCCACTTTAAATTTGTTCATTTTCCAGTGTTATTCTGCAATATTACAGGATGCAGACACCCTGTTATCTCATAGTAAATTTATTGATGCCTGTATTAAATCAATATCTGGTAAATGAAAACATAAAATGAAACACCCTGGTGTCAATTAAAAAACAACAAGATATGTTTATTAGATGTAACCCTAAAATAATAAAAACACAACTTACTACTATTGCAATCCAAGCAGATGATTGTCCCACAATTATCTAAATATTATAATATTATCCTTTTTTAAAAGTGGACAACCAAGCTCAGTATTAAGCCAATTACCCTCACATATTGCCACCCATTTAATTTTTTTTATACTGACATTTGATTTTCTTTTGCAGTCATTAAAGTGCATGCACTCAGCTTACTGTAATAATGAGGTTTTTAATTGTTTACTTAAATAATAATTGAGCATAAATGTCAATTGAAACAGAAACTTGTACACATTAAAGCTGTCCATTGAATTAATCATATCAGTTTTTAATAGTGATATATAGTTAAACATGTACTATACAGCCAGTAAAGATAAGATAAAAGATTCAAGTAGTCTGATCCACATACTTTGAAATATAACACCCGGCCCATGTCAACTTCAGCATGTGTTTCTTTCCATATAGGGAATGTTCGACATAGTTGCTCAGCACTGCACAAGAAATATACTCACATTCATCAACAATAATTGACTCTATTAGCTTCAAAATAAATCCTGTGCTAGACTGTCAATAGGGGTCAATAGAACCAAATCTTCTCTGATTCGAACTATTCCAATGGCTAAATAAACACAAGCCATTGATTGATTGATTGATTGCCATGTGATCTGATTATATATAACAAGATTTTCGTAAGTATAAACGCCAAATTCACTTGAGGTTATTATCTTTTGGTTCTAAATGCACCGATTAACTCCATAACTTTCAATCGCCGGCAGCCATTTTGTTTTTAATTTTCAAAGGACTAACGCATGCGCAGTTTTATTTGGCAGCCATTTTGTTTAGTAAACACGTGATCAAAATCTCCACAGATCGTGGAGATTTTGGTCACGTGTTTCCAGCGTACACCAGGGTCTTCTCCCCGATGACCGCCATCTTGAATTGGAGTCGGCCGAGAAGGCCCTGGGGACGAGGTTGAGATGGCTGCTGGTCGAACGGAACTGAGCAGCCTGGGCACTGCAGAGATAAAAAACTTGAAATGGTTCGTGGATAAATAAATGAATGGATAAATGAATGAATGAATAAATTGATATATATCTATGAATAGATGAATAAATGAATGAATCTCTTAATAAATAAACGTAAAAATAGATGAATGGATAAATAAATAAATAGATAGATAGACAGAGAAAGAAATAAAAGAAAAATTCACTCTTAAATAAAAGAAAGAAAGAAAGAAAGAAATAGAGAAAGAAAGAAATAGAGAAAGAAAGAAAGAAATAGAGAAAGAAAGAAATAGAGAAAGAAAGAAAGAAATAGAGAAAGAAATAAATAAATAAATAAATAAATAAATAAATAGATAAATAAATAAATAAATAGATAAATAAATAAATAAATAGATAAATAAATAAATAAATAGATAAATAAATAAATAGATAAATAAACAAATAAATAAATAAATAAATAAATAAATAAATAAATAAATAAATAAATAAATAAATAATCAATCAATCAATCAATCAATCAATCAATCAATCAATAAATAAATAAATAGATAAATAAAGAAATAGATAAAGAAATAGATAAAGAAATAAAGAAATAGATAAAGAAATAGATAGATAAATAAATAAATAAATAAATAATTAAATAGATAAATAAATAGATAAATAAATAAATAAATAAATAAATAAACAAACAAAACAAAACAAACAAACAAACAAACAAACAAACAATTAAAAAACAAACAAACAAACAAACAAATAAACAAAGAATTAAAGAAAGAATTAAAGAAAGAAAGAAAGAAATAACAGGAAATAAAAGAAAGAAAGAAAGAAAGAAAGAAAGAAAGAAATAGATAAATAAATATATAAACAAATAAATAAATAAAAAATAGATAAATAAATAGATAAATTATAGATAAATAAATAAATAAATAAATAAATAGATAAATAAATAGATAAATAAATATGCAAACAAATAAAAAAATAGAGTGTCTGCTCCAGGTTTATTGGATTTCTTACAGTAATCATCACTATTTTTTTTACAGATATATATTTTTTTTTTTTTCATCAACTAACCATATTATGCTACCATCGCTTTTTTTTTTATTCTGTTTTTTATTCTATCATATTAAACCTCTAATTAATATTCAAACCATTATATAGATAACATGCGCATGCTGTATGAAGTTATTTAACACTCGCAGGATCTGAATAGGCAGAATCAGGAGCCAAGAATGCAAAACAATATACTTCCCTAGCGTTCTTACAATCCCAAAGTGCTTTATTGCAAACATGTTTTCTAGTACTTCTATAAAATACAAATTGACATCTTTTAATAGCATGCAATTAGCGTGCTGTGTGCTTGCATTTTAACACTATAATGTTATTCTAGAGCAGCATTGGAAATAATTTTTTTTAAATTTTTTATCAAAAGCTATATTCTTCAGTTCAAAATAATATATTTCAACCCCTTATCTCCCCAATATATTCATTATTCTGATCAATAAGGGAACAGTGAGATCGAGAAAAATTTAATAAGCACCGCTGCTCTTATTCAAGTAAATACGTTACAGTACATGTACATAACAACATTTGTTGGGCTACCTGTGTACTCTCAGCTTATATTAATTAACCACATACATTTACAGTACATGTACACATTGCTTGGGCTACCTGTGTACTCTCAGTACATCAACCACATACATTTACAGTACATGCACACATTGCTTGGGCTACCTGTGTACTCTCAGTACATCAACCACATACATTTACAGTACATGTACACATTGCTTGGGCTGCCTGTGTTCTCTCAGTACATGAACCACATACATTTACAGTACATGTACACATTGCTTGGGTTGCCTGTGTACTCTCAGTACATCCACAACATACATTTACAGTACATGTACACATTGCTTGGGTTGCCTGTGTACTCTCAGTACATCGACCACATACATTTACAGTACATGTACACATTGCTTGGACTACGTGTGTAATCTCAGTACATCAACAACATACATTTACAGTACATGTACATGTACACATTGCTTGGGCTGCCTGTGTAATCTCAGTACATCAACAACATACATTTACAGTACATGTACACATTGCTTGGGTTGCCTGTGTACTCTCAGCATATATTAACCACATACATTTACAGTACATGTACACATTGCTTGGGCTACCTGTGTACTCTCAGCATATATTAATTAACCACATACATTTACAGTACATGTACCCATTGCTTGGGCTACCTGTGTACTCTCAGTACATCAACCACATACATTTACAGTACATGCACACATTGCTTGGGCTACCTGTGTACTCTCAGTACATCAACCACATACATTTACAGTACATGTACACATTGCTTGGGCTGCCTGTGTTCTCTCAGTACATGAACCACATACATTTACAGTACATGTACACATTGCTTGGGCTGCCTGTGTACTCTCAGTACATCAACAACATACATTTACAGTACATGTACACATTGCTTGTGTTGCCTGTGTACTCTCAGTACATCGACCACATACATTTACAGTACATGTACACATTGCTTGGACTACCTGTGTAATCTCAGTACATCAACAACATACATTTACAGTACATGTACATGTACACATTGCTTGGGCTGCCTGTGTACTCTCAGTACATCAACAACATACATGTACAGTACATGTACACATTGCTTGGGTTGCCTGTGTAATCTCAGTACATCAACAACATACATTTACAGTACATGTACATGTACACATTGCTTGGGCTGCCTGTGTACTCTCAGTACATCAACAACATACATGTACAGTACATGTACACATTGCTTGGGTTGCCTGTGTACTCTCAGCATATATTAACCACATACATTTACAGTACATGTACACATTGCTTGGGCTACCTGTGTTATCTCAGTACATCAACAACATACATTTACAGTACATGTACACATTGCTTGGGTTGCCTGTGTACTCTCAGTACATCGACCACATACATTTACAGTACATGTACACATTGCTTGGACTACCTGTGTAATCTCAGTACATCAACAACATACATTTACAGTACATGTACATGTACACATTGCTTGGACTACCTGTGTAATCTCAGTACATCAACAACATACATTTACAGTACATGTACATGTACACATTGCTTGGACTACCTGTGTAATCTCAGTACATCAACAACATACATTTACAGTACATGTACATGTACACATTGCTTGGGCTGCCTGTGTACTCTCAGTACATCAACAACATACATGTACAGTACATGTACACATTGCTTGGGTTGCCTGTGTACTCTCAGCATATATTAACCACATACATTTACAGTACATGTACACATTGCTTGGGCTACCTGTGTTATCTCAGTACATCAACAACATACATTTACAGTACATGTACACATTGCTTGGGTTGCCTGTGTACTGTCAGCAAAATGTAACCACATACATTTACAGTACATGTACACATTGCTTGGGCTACCTGTGTAATCTCAGCATAAATGTACCCATTGCTTGGGTTGCCTGTGTACTCTCAGTACATACCAACCACAACTCCAAGCACCTACATTTACAGTACATGGACTGGTATTGGTTTGTTCGGAAAAGCTTAATTGGTCCATCATTTGTATTTATGATTAATGCTCAAGTGCATAAAGATGGATATCAAATGTACAATAAGGGCAGCACATAATAATAATAATAATAATAATAATAATAATAATAATAATAATGTGAGTTTGAAAACTAACTGTGGCTCACTTTTAGATACTTTCGAATAATTTTTTACTGATTCTAGTGCAAAATATTCATGGAGGAAACGCTTTTTGCAAAATAATGAGATTTTTCTCTCATTGAGGGCGATACATGACAGGAAAAGAAAAACGCGAAGCAAAATCAAATGGCCGTTTTAGTCTCCAGTAATGTAAATTAAATTGTGAAGAATTTTAAATTTCAATCATGCATTTCAGCAAATATTTTTTCCCACGGAAATTCCAGGGGTGGGTGGGAGGTTTACTTCAAAACAATTCCCTCCATTGGGGGTATGGATTATTTCTGGAACGTACTACACAATAGCCATGGGCAAGAACTACCAATTCTAAATATTATTTATTAATTATAATTCCCTAAAAGATACCATGCCAAGCTATTGACTTTTAACCCTATCAATGAGCATGCCTGATATATATAATACCTCCTCCCGGGCCCCTTCACTCATATACCTCCACTCTGCCTAGGTACAGTACATATACATAAGCACAATTTCATGTCTCTGGATATATAGTTTCTTTTTTACATCTGCAGTTCTGTTATACCAAACCATTTATCAAAACATCCATTAGGTATTTCTTTTGTTGTTATAAACATTATATCCTTCAATAATCTTCCTTGGAGTAATTCCACAAGGGTTTTCGATTTTGTGTTTATTCCAATTGGACAAGAAACAATCACACACTGTGAGGACGAAAGCCCACGACAGATTATATCTTCAAACAGTGCTTTAAGTAAAACTTGTACTGCTTCTGTTGAGTCTGCAAACAGTGGGCCCAATATGTATCCTTGGTCAGCAACATAAGCCACATTAGCAACTGCATAGCCGACTATATCTCCGTTGCCATTGGTAACCACTTTAGTATGACTCTCTTTGACACTGAGCCACTTTAATATGAAATCGCGCCGTTGATAACCAAACACAGTGGTGTCATAACTTAGCAGAGCTTCTTGGTCAACTTCATCGAGATCTTTAACCGTTAGACACAGTCGTAATGGGGTTGTCTTTAGAATTTCAAGAGCAGCAGAGAGTTGTAGCTCATATTTCGCGCACAACCATCTCGGTTGGAATCCATATTGCTTGTACTTGTCTACCATTCCTGTCCCAGCGTACGCAAAGATGTTCTGCGACCAATCGACCATTTTCATGACAGTATCAAATATCTGCAGCCCGTAGCCTTTTCCTCGATATTTCTCGTTCACAATATACATCCCAAAGGAGTAATAAGTGCTGCAGTATTTATAAAACGACACGCAACCAATAGGCACTCCGTCCAACTCGGCCACGAATATGCCAGGGTCGTTATTAACTGCTACAAAACATTCAACAAAGTTCGATCCAATTTTCCAATTGAGAGCGGTGATTTCTTCAGCGATAAACTTTATGTACATCTTATCAGCTTTAGTGACTTTGTGGATGTTAAGACTCATCTTTTTACGTTAGTTTATTCCCTGGTTGTTAACAAATGATAATGTTATCCTTTCTTGATCCGACGAAGTGAGACACATAAAAGAAATACTTTCTCTTCTGAAGGAAATATACATAGCCTCCTTTGTATCGTTACGCAATACGAGTCTCCTCACGCGCAGCACACTTTCCCCGGGGGGGGGGGGACTCCTTTATATGGTAGGGCGGGGGTGCTCGTCGTATCTTTTAGGGGTCAAAATCAGGGGTTTGGTATCGTTTACAAATGGTTTAGAGTGTCTAAAAGCTTTGTCAAAGCATGTTGTAAAGTCCGGACTCGGACCTGGACCCGGACTCGTCGGACCCGGACCCGGACTCGGAATTTGAAATATAAATAAATGTATGAATAAAATAATTACAATTATAAATAAATAAGTTACAAAAATACATAAATTTAATGTAAATTTAAATTCAAAACATGTATTTGCTGTATAACAACTCACTTTTAATTTACTTAAAAAACTCATTAATAATTCATGAGCTATTAGTCCAATCGGGGCATTCCAATTTGGTCACATGCATGACCTTTATACCCCTTCAAAAACTCATTAATAGTTCATGAGAAATTTTCAAAAGAAATCGTGACCGTGACGAGTGTTTTAAGTAATATATACAATATGAGCGGCCGATCTGTATCCGATATACAACGGCGAGTCGAAGACGAGCCGTTGTATATCGGATACAGATCGGACGCGAATATTGTATAGAACTTATGAAAGTCCAACGTTAGTTCTTTCATATTTTACTAAAATTGTCAAGATAAATGTAAATCTGGCCGAGAAAATTCAAGTTGAAACTTATGCAAATCAGGACGAAATCTGTATGAGATTTACAAACTCCGTCACGGACGTGAATACTTTTGTCAATTGCTCATTAATTATTCATGAATTTTATAACTGAAGTTATAGATTCACCCTAATTTACATAAACTTTAACCTTAATTTTCTCTAATAAACTTTCACAAATCCTTGATTTTTTTTTACAAAAACACAAAATATAGGTTGGAGTTTTTGAAGTCGTTCAATAAACTCGCAGATCGTGTTTTATCAGGTTTAAAACCACTTGGCTTCGCCGCGTGGTTTTAAATCCTGATAAAACACTCCTGCTCGTTTATTAAACATTACTTCTAATATAATTCACCCTGACTTTAATTTGTTACATGTCTCGTTTACATTACATTTTTTACGAACGTTTATTCATTTATTCTTCTACATATCACCCTATAAAATGAATGAAGGAATGAATTAATTCAAATGGATTAATAAATAAATAAATAAATATACAAACAAACAAACAAAAACTTTATGGACGAATGAATGAATAAATGAATGAATGAATAAATGAATGAATGAATGAATATATAATTAATAGGTAACTGACGATTCTTAAATTCTTTGCCATTTAACTAAATACACTTTAGTACTTGGTTCTTGTGTCTATTATTACGGGCCAACATGCGTATGAATTCTCTCTAGCTCGAACTAACTGGTATCTCTTAGGGGTAAAATTTCTTGTTGCCACGCCCACCTTTGTCTTTTAGGGGTTAATTTCTTAAATATCCGACGAACACCCCCGCCCTTTTCCGGCCGGAGAAAAGAGAGTTGTTTGCTGAGGAGACTAGTGCATACTATAATATGCTCAGACGAAAGATTAACCTCTTTTTCGTAACACCTTTGACCACCGAGAATCGTAGGGCCCGGGGGTGGGGGCGATATACTAGGGGAGATAATATACAAGGGGGGGGGGGGAATTTTAACAATTCTTGGTATCTATCTTAGGGATCAAGTGAGCACGGGCATTTTTAGGGATCAAGGGGGCAGAATATGATAAACCAATAGTTTTTTGGGATCATGGGAGCAAAAGGTAAAACATTTAGGTAGCCATCACCTTTGAAGGAGCTGGTATCACCTGAAGGACCACCGTCTATTTCATCCCTTCCATCTCCTTCATAAGGAGCTATAAACGATATCAAAAGCACAATATTGTAGACTTCATAGTTTTAGAATGAGTGGTCACTAAGCACTTCCAGTTCAAATAGCGAAGAAAATCGAGGGAAAAACGGCAAAAAAGACTGTAAATTCATTATTAGTATTCAGAGGATTATCTATTAGAATTAAAAGATACATGTGAGTAGTTTTTGTCTTATTTATTGTGATAAAACAAGTCCGCCATTTTGTAATCGTCAGCTTTAATCGTGGATTAAAAAGTTAATCTTAGTCGCTAGCAGGGTTAAATTTTAACCCTAGATTAGCTAGTTTTAACCCTAGGTTAAAGTTAATCGACCTTCGAGCAACGCAAAACTAACCCTGGGTTAATCTAACCCTCGATTTAATCCTGGATTAGCGCTAATCGGCTTTTGTACAACCGGGCTCCAGGCTATTACTGAATACCGCATCCCAAGACCGAAATGCATTACTTTATTCACCATGCCTCAAAGTAGCGAATCAAGCAAACTCTTCAGGAATCGTTGTCGCAACCGAAGCTACAGTCCACACTCTGAAGCTTGCAAAGGATGTCGGTAATATGAACATAATTTGTTATACATTTAACTTTTTTTTTTTTTTTCAAAAAATATTTAATTGTTTCATCATCTACCACTGCAGCAAATATTGATATCGTCATATAACACAAACACGTACAACCAAAATATGCTATGAATAAATTAAATAGATAACAAGAGAACGAGAAATATCGACATCCTTTGCAGGCTTTAGAGTGTGGGCTGCAGCTTTGGTTGCAACAACCATTTTTGAAATAGGTGTTTACATCGCTGGCAGCAGAAAACGAATTTACTGCACAACGCCAAACCCATTTAACTAATAAAGATACCAAACGTTTAGTGATTATATCTCTAAAAATAATGCATGCATTGATCTAAAACTGTGTACTGGTACTAAACAATGCAATATGTTTCGAAATTTTAATGAATTATTTGAAATAAAAAAGTGAACGACTGCCTCCTGTCATGCCATAAAATTGAGGAATCCAGTAAAACACTAAGATATGTTGTATGAGTAACCACAATTCCTTTCGGCCGTGCAATCGCCGTTCACTACGTCATCCTTGTTTGAAATAAGTGTATTCTGTGAATGGGGATTGCACGACCGAAAGGAATTGTGGTTACCAATACAACATATCCAAACGCTTTTCTTGATTGCTATACACACTCAGTTTCATAAACTATAGTCTCTTCCTCACTAACTGGGGCTGGTGTTGGTCCGTTTTCTGCCACAAAAGAGACATGAATAATCAATGCATACATTTTATTGGAACTCCCCATATAGGGCTTTTCAGGACAATTTACAAGTGATAATTTAAATATATATATTAAAACCTAATTTACAATCTAATAATCTATGTAATAAAAATTTAATGTCTTCTATTTATATGTTCATATTTATAATTTAAAATGTCCTAACTGATCCCATTCCGAAGCTAGTGGTCCAGTAACGTTCCTCTCGGAGAGCTTTGAAATGACTTAAGCGGAGGTCAAACGGCTATGATAGTTGATGATAGTTGAAGGCGTCTCAACTATCATCAACTATCCTGTACGCGCGTTCAAACGGCAAAAACTATCATCGACTATCATGTGAAATTTGAACATGTTCAAACTCTATGATAGTCCATGATAGTCGATGATAGTTGGTGGTCAAACGCACATGATAGTTGGAACTATCATGAACTATCATTGCCGTTTGACCGAGGCTTTAGTGTCTTTGAGGGAGTCTGATAGGTCGTTCCATAATGTCATACCTATGTAGGAAAAACTGTTCTGCTATTGTAGTTCTACATTTCAACTGATCAATATGAAAATATATATGAAATCAATTGTGAAAGACCCAGAGTTCCTAGCAGTCGTGTAGTTGCCGCGCGCTCCCCGATTCACAATTGCATGTGAAATAAGCGTAAATATAATAAAATAGAGCTGTACCCGTAGAGTACAAACACTAATAGTGTGCAACATGAATACCACTAAATACTGCTAAATTATGCAAATTCTTTTGTTCTCTATTGTTTAATCAACACTATTTAGTGGTAAATAGTACAAAGTATTGCACACTTTTAGTGTTTGTGCTCTAGTTGCTCTCGAGTTAAAATCTATCTCCCCAAAACCCATTTGCAATATGTTAAAAATATTTATATTTATAAAAACCGAGCCAATCGTTCAGTGATTTCCACTTAAAAAGTTTTAAAATGCTCACCATTTGTATTTGTTATTTTAACATAATTTACTTTAAATACGTCGGTCGTGATTATAGTAAATCGCGCGCGCAGATGGTTCGAAAACTTCGTACTATTTAACACTTAGACCCGACAGTATTTCTTCAAAAAGACTGGTTATTTTTACCTGTTGAAATAATCACTGACCTTTGTGTTTATACTAACTAGAAAACAGTTATTCTCCTTAAGCTCGATGAAAAATAACCTCGACTTTGTCTCGGTTATTATTCGTCGATATTCACCTCAACTTTGTCTTGGTTATTATTTGGTGGATATTCACCTCGACTTTGTCTCAGTTATTAATCGTCGATATTCACCTCAACTTTGTCTCTGTTATTATTCAGTCAATATTCACCTCGACTTTGTCTTAGTTATTATTCATCGATATTCACCTCAACTTTGTCTTGGTTATTATTCGTCGATATTCACCTCGACTTTGTCTCGGTTATTATTCGTCGATTTAGCAAATCGAATGTGGTTTAGCGTTGTCTGTACTCTTATCGACAACGATATTCGTCATGACAGTGGTCAAAATGTTGTGGACTCTCGACGCGCAGCGGAGTGAGTCAGCAACAAATTTTGATCACTGTCATGACGAATATCGTTGTCGATAAGAGTACAGACAACGCTAAACCACATTCGATTTGTTTTTTTACAACACAAACCAAAATAAATGTACAAAAAGTAAAATGTCAGTTAACGGACGAAAAATGACGAATTTGTCACGCATCGAACTCAATGGTTTCTCTTCAATCTACGGAAAATCACATAATTTACGAAAATGATCTTTTTTTCAGCTGGTAAAAAACAAATAAGCTTATTTTCATACAGAAATGCAGTGCACTGTTTGTCTTGAGAGACTGCTAATTGAAGTTAGAAAAGTACAAGAACGTCAAACACGGCCGATTAGCATGGGTTCTGGTGAAACGTTTTTGAAAATTTTCAAACAAAATGCATTTTTAATACATTAAAACTGTTTATATAGAAGATTACCAATATCTGATATGTCTAGCATTTGAACAACATTCTAAGCTTTTCAAATCAGTTCTGAACGAATGGTATTGCTCGTCAAAAATGTAATTTTGAGCACGTTTTTGTTGAAAAGACTACAGAATTGATTGTGAGTGAAGATTTGTCGAAAAGACTTAAAAATCGCATAAAATTAAAACGACAACAGCTCCATGACAGCATAGTTACATTTATTACAATTTTCTACTTACAGAAAAGGAATTTCCATTGATAGTTTATCCATAAACTTCTTTTTAAAATCTTTTTTTTGACGAAAAAACTTTGTGGATGACAAACTTTCCCTCAATTCCGCACGAGTGTTGTGTGACATGATGACGTCATCACCGTTGTCTGGACTCTTATTTACCACGGTAAATCAACCAATCAGCGCGCGAGAATTCACACAAGTGTTGTAAAAATTCACCTCGACTTTGTCTTGGTTATTATTTGGTGGATATTCACCTCGACTTTGTCTCAGTTATTAATCGTCGATATTCACCTCAACTTTGTCTCGGTTATTATTCGGTCGATATTTACCTCGACTTTGTCTTGGTTATTATTCGTCGATATTCACCTCGACTTTGTCTCAGTTATTAATCGTCGATATTCATCGCAGGCAACTCACTGGAATTCGAAACTTCCTTTCTATATTGGGCTTCCTTTGTCGGGAAAAAAGAGGAACCCCAAAAACCTAAGTAGCGTTGAAAGGCGAGAAGTTGCCGGCGGAGGAGGCTATGTCCGTGCAATGTGTCAAAGTTGCACTTGAATTTATAATGAGCAATTCATTCAGTTGATCGGCCGCACTCTTCTCTGCTTAATATGAAATCATTACCCGCCACCTTGATTATTATCACCATTATCATGTTATCTGTTATTAATAAAACCATCACCGTCATTTTTATTATTATTCGTAGTTATTCGTGTCATGACGTTGGTGATCCACCAACAAAGGACTTGTTGTTTCCATATCTCTCTCATCGCTACACTTTGGTTTGTGCGTTGTCCTAGTAAAAGTAACAACAATTAACATGAACAACAACAAAGACAACATAAACACTGACCAACAACTTGATAAACAACTTGAACAACAACAACTTGAACAACAACAACATCAACAACAACATCAACAACAACATCAACAATAACAATAACATCAACAACAACATCAACAACAACATCAACAACAACATCAACAAAAACATCAACAAAAACATCAACAACAACATCAACAACAACATCAACAACAACATAAACAACAACATGAACACTAAACAACAACATGAACAACAACAAAGACAACATGAACAACAACATAAACAACAACATGAACACTAAACAACAACACGAACAACAACAAAGACAACATAAACACTGACCAACAACTTGAACAACAACAACATGAACAACAACAACATGAACAGCAACAACATGAACAACAACAACATGAACAACAACATGAACAATAAAATGAACAACAACATCAAGATATGACGACAACATGAACATTAACAACACCAACAAGTACATAAGAACAACATGAACAATAACATGAACAACAACATAAAACAACATGAACAACAACATGAACAACAACATGAACAACAACATCATCAACAACAACAACCGAGAAACCACAACATGACAAACACCATGTACAACAACATGAGCCACAACATCAACAACAACATCAACAACAACATCAACAACAACATCAACAACAACATCAAAGCTAACTTACCCTTCAACGTTGTAAAAATAAATAGAAGGAACCATGATAATAAGACCTACAATATTCAACCATACTGTAATATTCATTTCTGGATGCCAGTGAAATGATGGTTGTTCTTTAAACAAAGTCCAGAATAGAAATCCTGTTGGAGTTACAATAGCCTGGTGGTATAGTGATAGCATGATTTTAGTTATCATTGTAAGATACTATGTGTATCAGCTAATAAATTAACGTTTCAAATAAGTAATTCAACAACTAATAATATATCTTGTTTAACATTTTTCACTAAAGACATCATCAGAATAATAATATCATTGCCAAAACACTATCGTTTCAATCATACGAGCATTAATTATCATCGCCCAATCATTATAGCCACCATCAACACCATCATCATTATCAACATCAACATCATTGCAATCACCACCACTATCATCACTTTCATCATTGTCATTATCATCATAATCACTGTAATCATATATCATCCCCACTATCAACAAATCATTGTCATCATCATCAACATTATTCATCATCAATGTTATTATTATCATCATCATCGTGGTCATCATCACTAACACTGTCTTACCGTTATAATTGCTAAGAATGTAGCTCCCTCTGAATATCGTAAAAGACAGGCTGCTCCCGCATAGTATATAATATAAGATATCACAAACAGAGACATGTACAGACCAGGGTACATAGAACAACCACCATGACCAAAACAACATTGTAGACCAAACCAAAAACTGGAAAACAACAATACACGGTGAGAACAACAGCGGTGATGATTATAATGGTAATGATGATGATGATGCTGATGGTGATGATGGTGATGATGATGATGATGATGATGATGATGATGATGATGATGATGATGATGATGATGGTGATGGTGATGATGATGATGGTGGTGATAATGATGATGATGATGATTATGATGATGGTGGTGGTGATGATGATGATGATGGTGGTGGTGATGATGATGATGATGATGGTGGTGATGATGATGATGATTGTGGTGATGATGATGACGGTGGTGATGATGATTGGATGATTATGATGATAATGATGAGGATAATTTTAGTGGTGATAATGACGATGATGACAAAAATTACATCATAAACTCACTTCAAATATACTTTCTCTATACTGTCCACATTACCAAAAACAGGAATGGCATCGACCCAGAAGAGTGCTGCACAAGTTATAAACTGGAACAGTTGATTTATAAAAAATATGTACACCAGATCAACTTTGTTGGCTGATGTGTTATGTTGATATTGGTATACCTTCTCTGATACAATATACATTAGAGCTGTCAACATCTAAATCAAAAATATAAGTTATGATCAGATGATGATGAATGATGATAGTGATGATGGTGATGGTAGTGGTGATGGTAGTGGTGGTAGTGGTGATGATGATGATTATGCTGGTGATGATGTTGGTAGTGGTAGTGGTGATGATAATGGTGATGGTAGTGTTGATGATGGTGGTGGTGAAGGTGGTGATGATGATGATTACGCTGGTGATGATGCTGGTAGTGGTAGTGGTGATGGTATAGTGGTAATGGTAGTGGTGATGATGATGGTGTTTGTTTGTGATGATGATGATGGTGGTGGTGATAATGATGATAATGATGGTGGTGGTGATGATGATGATGGTGGTGCTAGTGGTGTTGGTAGTGATGATGATGATGGTGGTGGTGATGATGATGATGGTGGTGCTAGTGATGTTGGTAGTGATGATGATGATGGTGGTGGTGATGGTGATGATGGTGGTGCTAGTGATGTTGGTAGTGATGATGATGATGGTGGTGGTGATAATGATGATAATGATGGTGATGGTGATGGTGATGATGGTGGTGCTAGTGGTGTTGGTAGTGATGATGATGATGGTGGTTGTTTGTGGTGATGATGTTGATAGTGGTAGATGGTGGAAATGACAATGATGATGATAATAGTGGTTGTAGAGTTGGATTGTGCTGGTGATGATGATTGTGATAATGATGGTCAATGTTGTTGGTAGTGATGATGATGCAGTTGTTTACTGTTAGTATTACTTACAAATCCTAGCATGAAACAAAGTGGCCAAAAAAAACCCTGCCATCCCACAGCTCCACCCATTTCTTTGTCATGACCATTATTAGGATCAATCCCAGGTACAATTGACGGCAGTAGACACACAAATAATGAGAATAAAGTTGTGAGGGCACATATTAGTTTTCGTTTTGTTGGAGGCTTTTTAAGAATAAAGTATCTGAAAGACAAAAAATTATTATTATCAAACCCTGAAGAATTATTATCAAAACCTGAAAAATTATTATCAAACCCTGAAGAATTATTATCAAACTCTGAAGAAATATTATCAAACCCTGAAGAAATATTATCAAACCCTGAAGAATTATTATCAAACCCTGAAGAAAATTTATCAAACCCTGAAGAATTATTATCAAACCCTGAAGAATTAGAAACTTCAAAGATAAATGGAAAGTGGTAGGAGGTGGGATTTCAAAAATAAACAAACAAAACCAGTTGCACATTAATGTCACCCAACAAGTCGATTCACAATGGCAATTTAATTACCCACCGAGAGGGGACAGTTTAATTGAAAACAGTGCACCCATGCCGAGTCCCCCAATTACCTTTATTTTCAACCTGACAATATTTATCACAGCAAAAAGATGAGGAATATATGGAATAAAAACTCTATTGTTAACTATATCTTCAATCAGTCCATGGAATAAAATAAAGTTGCTACTGCAGAATAGAGTAAAAGCACCATATCCATGAAGTAAAATTAAATTGCTACTTTTGAATAGGTGAGCATAGTGTTTACAATAACTGTTGTTTTACAGCCGTGGCCACCTAATTAAAGTTTTGTACAAGTTAACCAATCAGAAAGCAAGAAGACATGCCGAATGTCAAACGGTAAACACTTTGAAATGTTCAAAGCGAAGACAAGAGTGATGTTTAAATTTGAAAAGGTGTAGCAAATAATTTGAAAAGAGAAACTTTTGAACGCTAAGCTAACTTGTACAAAACTTTAATTGGGTGGCCACAGCGTGTTATGCTGTAACAATTTTAATTTTCTTTGCTTATATAACAATGGTTGGCTGGTAAAACCATAAATAAATACGTCCTGATAGAGTGCAAACTTTTATCCATGAAATCTCCTTACCTTCCCTCCCTTCCCCTAGGTAAAATATTTTTATTTTAAAAACAAATAGTTCTTCTCTTCCCTCCCCTCCCTCCCAATTATTACAAAATACAAAAATATTTACCTAAGTACCAAAGTTGAAGGAATTGTTGCATTCAATAAAACTGCCTGTAGATAAGGAGCTGTTTTTTTGCCACTTGAAGAAAAAACGATCATAAGACCACTAAAACCGCAGAGAAACCCAGCCAAGAATACGAGTTTGTGTGAAATCCTACGATCGTAGCTCTCTCCAGCGAGAAACGCTTTCACCAAACGAATAGCGAAACACAACCCGAAAAATACCGCAAAAATAAACGCTGAAAACACAGACACGAAGTAACTATCCATAAAAGGTTTGTAAGAAGAAGAATCAGTCTTTGTAGATGTAGAATTGCTTGGTTTTCCCGAATCAATCCATAACGGTAGAGACACATTTTGAACACACGTACCTAAAATCACTAGAAACGCGAAGAACACGTTGCGTAGAGTGGTGGATTTAGCTTTTCTTTCAATTACTAACAGCAATTCATCGTCTTCACTTTGAACGTTGAGCTCATTTGACTGCATTGCAATATTATTTTGTGAACCTTTTACTGCGTGTCATGTGAGGCTAATGTTTACGTAATAGGGCAAGTTGTGTGACAAATCCACACAGGAAGCCCAAAAGACAATGTGTGTGAGAGACAAGCGCTAGCACAAAGCATGATGGGGGAAATGTTCTTCTTTTTTCTTTGTTTCTCTTAATACGTCCGAAACGTCAATAGCTAACACTCTTTACTATCTATTTGTAATAAGGACACCACAGGCAACCCAATTCATTAATGGTGGCATGTGTGGCGTTGTCGTTTACCGCGCGCCTCTCAGCGCTGAGGCCCAGATTCGACTCCCCACTTATGCCAATTTTCGCGGAAATTTAGCAGTTGAGTTTGTTTGATGTGTTAATTGTTCTCTACCTTGCCACAAGGATTTTTCTCCAGGTATCAATAATATCTGATTTTAAATGTGAGCATGTGCTCGAGTCTCCCCGCCTTTCCGGAATTCATTAGGGGACTGGGAAGGGGAGTGTAGAAATATTACATCTAATTAAGAAACAAACCCCATCACATGAAAGACCACACTAAAATTATAAGTTTATCAAGTTTTAGAATGATTGGGCAAATACTAACTGATTTATGAGCTTTAAACAAATCGTAAAAATAAGAGAGAATGTATGGTTTTGGGGACGCTGTCCTTAAACCCCATACATTAATTCTCTCTTAATTTTGCGACTTTTAGAAGCTTATGGCTCAGTATATAAGTATTTATCCAAACATGCTCAAACTCGGTGATAATACTAATGTTTGTATGTTTTATTTTGTGATGGGGGTCATTTTTTAATTTAATAGGTTAATTTTTTCACTCGGCCCCAGTCCCCTCATGAATTCCGGAAAGGCGAATAGACCATTACCATGTTCGCTTGGATGACCACAAAACAATGGTTCCAATTCGAGGCTGAACTTGATTCTTTTATTTACCAAGGCCAACCTCGACTTGAAACCATTGTTTTGTGATCAATCGGGTGAATTCGGGAAAGGTCCATAAGTACTGGCAATTAATGTGTCTGGCAAGAAATACCCTATTTAAAAAAAAAGGCTCGACAAACTGGCTTCTTCCTGCAATGTATTTTGAGCCGAAATACGTTACAACGAAAAAGCTTATCCAACCTCTGGTGACCATGTTAGCTAGACAATTGAGACGTTAAAAAAGTGATTTATTTCCTTATTTCTGTCGTCAGCATACAAAAGGCAAGTCAGTTCAGTAGCAAATAATGCACATCGGTACTGAAGATTATTATTATTATACATCGATCGGTACTGAAGATTATTATTATTATACTTCGGTACTGAAGATTCAGTATTACTATTATACATCGGTACTGAAGATTATTATTATTATACATCGGTACTGAAGATTCAGTATTATTATTATTATTATTATTATTATTATTATTATTATTATTATTATTATTATTATTATTATTATTATTATTATTATTATTATTATTATTACTATTACTATTATTATTATTATTATTATTATTATTATTATTATTATTATTATTATTATTATTATTATTATTATTATTATTATTATTATTATTATTATTATTATTATTATTATTATTATTATTATTATTATTATACATCGGTACTGAAGATTATTATTATTAACAATAATCAATAGCAAAGATCAAAGTTACTTCTATCAGTCGTGTAAATACTATCTATAATAGCACTGTACCCGTAGTTAATTGTTTCACATTGTTTGTAAAAAGAAAAATATATTACAAATATTTATATTCATAAAAACGAGCTCATCGTTCAGTGATTTCCACAGTTTAAAAATGCTCACCATTTGTATTTGTTATTTTAACATAATTTAGTAGAAATACCTCGGTGATTATAGTAAATCGCGCGCCCTGATTGATTCGAGTACTTCGTACTATTTTTCGATAGTCACCTACAACGTACCCTGCGAGCAGAGATTTCTTTCTCTTATTTGGTTATTCTAGGTAAGAGAAAGAAACCTCTGCTCGCAGGGTATCTACAACGAACGTTTCGCGCTCTGTCAGAAGAAATGAACAGTTTTTATTGAAAAAAACCCTGATTATTTTTACTTCTTGAAATAACCACCTTTGTATTTATACTATAAAACAATTATTCTCCTAAACCTCGATGAATAATAACCTCGACTTTGTCTCGGTTATTATTCGTCGATATTCATGTCGACTTTGTCTCGGTTATAATTCGGTGGATATTCACCTCGACTTTGTCTTGGTTATTATTCGTCGATATTCACCTCCACTTTGTCTCGGTTATTATTCGTCGATATTCACCCCGACTTCTCGATTGTTGATGAAATCATAATAATTAATAAAGTTACGAACCGAGCCGAAAATCCAGTGATTTGGAATTATATATTTAAATAGATACATCTCAGCTACTTTTTGTGTAGAAAAATGTGTTAAATTCGTTTTTATTTGTCTATCAAAATCGTTAAAATATTGCAAAGAACGGTCTCCTATATATTATTATTCGTGTCATGACGTTGATGATCCACCAACAAAGGACGTTCCATATCTCTCTCATTACTACACTTTGGTTCCTGCGTTGTCCTAGTAAAAGTAACAACAACATGAATAACAACATGAGCAACAAGATGAACACTGAACAACAACATGGACAACAACATGAACAACAACATGAACACTGAACAACAACATGGACAACAACATGAACACTGAACAACAACATGGACAACAACATGAACACTGAACAACAACATGGACAACAACATGAACACTGAACAACAACATGAACACTGAACAACAACATGGACAACAACATGAACAACAACATGAACACTGAACAACAACATGGACAACAACATGAACACTGAACAACAACATGAACAACAACATGAACACTGAACAACAACATGAACAACAACATGAACACTGAACAACAACATGAACAACAACATGAACAACAACATGAACACTGAACAACAACATGGACAACAACATGAACACTGAACAACAACATGGACAACAACATGGACAACAATATGAACACTGAACAACAACATGGACAACAACATGAACAACAACATGAACACTGAACAACAACATGGACAACAACATGAACACTGAACAACAACATGAACACTGAACAACAACATGAACAACAACATGAACAACAACATGAACACTGAACAACAACATGGACAACAACATGAACAACAACATGAACACTGAACAACAACATGGACAACAACATGAACACTGAACAACAACATGGACAACAACATGAACAACAATATGAACACTGAACAACAACATGGACAACAACATGAACAACAACATGAACACTGAACAACAACATGGACAACAACATGAACACTGAACAACAACATGGACAACAACATGAACACTGAACAACAACATGGACAACAACATGAACACTGAACAACAACATGGACAACAACATGAACAACAACATGAACACTGAACAACAACATGGACAACAACATGAACACTGAACAACAACATGGACAACAACATGAACAACAACATGAACACTGAACAACAACATGGACAACAACATGAACACTGAACAACAACATGGACAACAACATGAACAACAATATGAACACTGAACAACAACATGGACAACAACATGAACAACAACATGAACACTGAACAACAACATGGACAACAACATGAACAACAATATGAACACTGAACAACAACATGGACAACAACATGAACAACAACATGAACACTGAACAACAACATGGACAACAACATGAACAACAACATGAACACTGAACAACAACATGGACAACAACATGAACACTGAACAACAACATGGACAACAACATGAACAACAATATGAACACTGAACAACAACATGAACAACAACATGAACAACAACATGAACAACAACATGAACAACAACATGAACAACAACATGAACACTGAACAACAACATGAACAACAACATGAACACTGAACAACAACATGAACAACAATATGAACACTGAACAACAACATGAACAACAACATGAACACTGAACAACAACATGGACAACAACATGAACAACAACATGAACACTGAACAACAACATGAACAACAACATGAACACTGAACAACAACATGAACAACAACATGAACACTGAACAACAACATGGACAACAACATGAACAACAACATGAACACTGAACAACAACATGAACAACAACATGAACACTGAACAACAACATGGACAACAACATGAACAACAACATGAACACTGAACAACAACATGAACAACAACATGAACACTGAACAACAACATGAACAACAACATGAACAACAACATGAACACTGAACAACAACATGGACAACAACATGAACAACAACATGAACACTGAACAACAACATGGACAACAACATGAACACTGAACAACAACATGAACAACAACATGAACACTGAACAACAACATGAACAACAACATGAACACTGAACAACAACATGGACAACAACATGAACAACAACATGAACACTGAACAACAACATGGACAACAACATGAACACTGAACAACAACATGGACAACAACATGAACAACAATATGAACACTGAACAACAACATGGACAACAACATGAACAACAAAATGAACACTGAACAACAACATGGACAACAACATGAACAACAATATGAACACTGAACAACAACATGGACAACAACATGAACAACAACATGAACACTGAACAACAACATGGACAACAACATGAACAACAACATGAACACTGAACAACAACATGGACAACAACATGAACAACAACATGAACACTGAACAACAACATGAACAACAACATGAACACTGAACAACAACATGAACAACAACATGAACAACAACATGAACACTGAACAACAACATGGACAACAACATGAACAACAACATGAACACTGAACAACAACATGGACAACAACATGAACACTGAACAACAACATGGACAACAACATGAACACTGAACAACAACATGGACAACAACATGAACACTGAACAACAACATGGACAACAACATGAACACTGAACAACAACATGGACAACAACATGAACACTGAACAACAACATGGACAACAATATGAACACTGAACAACAACATGGACAACAACATGAACAACAACATGAACACTGAACAACAACATGAACAACAACATGAACACTGAACAACAACATGAACAACAACATGAACACTGAACAACAACATGAACAACAACATGAACAACAACATGAACACTGAACAACAACATGAACAACAACATGAACACTGAACAACAACATGAACAACAACATGAACACTGAACAACAACATGGACAACAACATGAACACTGAACAACAACATGGACAACAACATGAACACTGAACAACAACATGGACAACAACATGAACACTGAACAACAACATGGACAACAACATGAACAACAATATGAACAACAACATGAACAACAACATGGACAACAACATGAACAACAACATGAACACTGAACAACAACATGAACAACAACATGAACACTGAACAACAACATGAACAACAACATGGACAACAACATGAACACTGAACAACAACATGAACACTGAACAACAACATGAACAACAACATGAACACTGAACAACAACATGGACAACAACATGAACACTGAACAACAACATGGACAACAACATGAACAACAACATGAACACTGAACAACAACATGAACAACAACATGAACACTGAACAACAACATGGACAACAACATGAACAACAACATGAACACTGAACAACAACATGAACAACAACATGAACACTGAACAACAACATGAACAACAACATGAACAACAACATGAACACTGAACAACAACATGAACAACAACATGAACACTGAACAACAACATGAACAACAACATGAACAACAACATGAACACTGAACAACAACATGAACAACAACATGAACACTGAACAACAACATGAACAACAACATGAACACTGAACAACAACATGAACAACAACATGAACACTGAACAACAACATGGACAACAACATGAACACTGAACAACAACATGAACAACAACATGAACAACAATATGAACACTGAACAACAACATGGACAACAACATGAACAACAACATGAACACTGAACAACAACATGAACAACAACATGAACAACAACATGAACAACAACATGGACAACAACATGAACACTGAACAACAACATGGACAACAACATGAACAACAATATGAACACTGAACAACAACATGGACAACAACATGAACACTGAACAACAACATGAACAACAACATGAACACTGAACAACAACATGAACAACAACATGAACACTGAACAACAACATGAACAACAACATGAACAACAATATGAACACTGAACAACAACATGAACAACAACATGAACACTGAACAACAACATGAACACTGAACAACAACATGGACAACAACATGAACACTGAACAACAACATGGACAACAACATGAACAACAACATGAACACTGAACAACAACATGAACACTGAACAACAACATGAACAACAACATGAAAACTGAACAACAACATGAACAACAACATGAACAACAACATGAACACTGAACAACAACATGAACACTGAACAACAACATGGACAACAACATGAACAACAACATGGACAACAACATGAACACTGAACAACAACATGAACAACAACATGAACACTGAACAACGACATGGACAACAACATGAACACTGAACAACAACATGGACAACAACATGAACAACAATATGAACACTGAACAACAACATGGACAACAACATGAACACTGAACAACAACATGGACAACAACATGAACAACAACATGAACACTGAACAACAACATGGACAACAACATGAACACTGAACAACAACATGGACAACAACATGAACACTGAACAACAACATGAACAACAACATGAACACTGAACAACAACATGGACAACAACATGAACACTGAACAACAACATGGACAACAACATGAACACTGAACAACAACATGGACAACAACATGAACACTGAACAACAACATGGACAACAACATGAACAACAACATGAACACTGAACAACAACATGAACAACAACATGAACAACAACATGAACACTGAACAACAACATGAACAACAACATGAACACTGAACAACAACATGGACAACAACATGAACACTGAACAACAACATGGACAACAACATGAACACTGAACAACAACATGGACAACAACATGAACACTGAACAACAACATGGACAACAACATGAACAACAATATGAACAACAACATGAACAACAACATGGACAACAACATGAACAACAACATGAACACTGAACAACAACATGAACAACAACATGGACAACAACATGAACACTGAACAACAACATGAACACTGAACAACAACATGAACAACAACATGAACACTGAACAACAACATGGACAACAACATGAACAACAACATGAACACTGAACAACAACATGAACAACAACATGAACACTGAACAACAACATGAACACTGAACAACAACATGAACAACAACATGAACACTGAACAACAACATGGACAACAACATGAACACTGAACAACAACATGAACAACAATATGAACACTGAACAACAACATGAACAACAACATGAACAACAACATGAACAACAATATGAACACTGAACAACAACATGAACAACAACATGAACAACAACATGAACACTGAACAACAACATGGACAACAACATGAATAACAACATGAACAACAACATCAACAATGACCAACAATGACCAACAACATAAACAACAACATTACCAACAACATGACCAACAACATCAACAACAAGACAGCATGAACATTGACCAACAACATGACCAACAACATGACCAACAACATCAACAACAACATCAACATGAGCATTAAACAACAACATGAACAACAACATGACCAACAACATGAACAACAACACGAACAACAACAATGACGACATGAACACTGACCAACAACATGAATAACAACAACATGACGAAAAACATGAACAACATAAACACTAAACAACAACATGAACAACAACAACAACGTGAACAACAACATGAAGACATAACAACAACATCAACAACAACATCAACAACAACATCAACAACATCAAAGCTAACTTACCCTTCAACGTTGTAAAAATAAATAGAAGGGACCATGATAATAAGACCTACAATATTCAACCATACTGTAATACTCATTTCTGGATGCCAGTGAAATGATGGTTGTTCTTTAAACAAAGTCCAGAATAGAAATCCTGTTGGAGTTACGATAGCCTGGTGGTATAGTGATAGCATGATTTTAGTTGTCATCGTAAGATACTATCAGCTAATTAAAACGTTGTTCACTAAAGACATCATCATCTTAATAATACCATTGCCAAAACAAGTATCATCGTCATCATGGTCATCATTAAGGCCGATTTACACGATTTTGACCTACGACTGTAGTATACGATTTGCCTACAAATTGTAGTAGGTACCATTCACACGCGCACGACTAGTCGTATACGATTCGTATACGCCACTGCTAAAATAGTGAGTGATTGGACGAAATACTAGATCCAGTCCTAATATGGGACAAATCACGTCATTTTCAGGTTTTGATCCTTGGTTCAAAATCCTACTACAAGTTGTAGGTCGCGTGTGTCAGTCGTAGGCAAGTCGTAGGGGCATTTACACGGCACGACTTGGAGCTCATTTGAGTCGTATACAAGTCGCACACGACAATCGTGCCGTGTAAATCGGCCTTTACTGACAATGTCTGACACTGACTTACCATAACAATCGCTAAGTATGTAGCTCCCTCTGAATATCGTAAAAGACAGGCTGCTCCAGCATAGTATATAATATAAGATATCACAAACAGAGACATGTAGAGACCAGGGTACATAGAACAACCACCATGACCAAAACAACATTGTAGACCAAACCAAAAACTGGAAAACAACAACACACGATCTGGTGAGAACATGATAATGATGGTGGTGGTAATGATGATGATGATGGTGGTGATGATGATGATGATGGTGGTGATGATGATGATGATGGTGGTGATGATGATGATGATGGTGGTGATGATGATGGTGGTGGTGGTAATGAAATTGTTGTTGATGATCATATGATAATAATCACACTGATAACAGCAACAATAACAATGAGGATGATAATGATGACAATTATTGATGATTATGATGACGATAATGAAGGTGGTGGTGGTAATAATTATGACAATAATAGTGATTTGTGTTAGGGACCGGTCATTATTTACAGGGAGGGGGGCTGGTGGAAATAAGGGGGGGGGGCATTTTTGTGCACTAAAAAAGGGGGGCCAAAAAGAATTGTGTGGGACCAAAAAAAAAACTTTGTTTGCATAATTTTCATAAATACTCGATAGAGTATGTAACATTTTGTTCCATTTATTATTCTGGAAGTCTTAGTTATTGGGGGGGCACTAAATTTGGAGTTCTCTATAGAGGGGGGACCAAAAACAATTGAGCATAACATTTCTCTTTGCCACCAGCTCCCCCCCCCCCCCCCCTTAACTACAATTTTGATTATGGTGGTAAAAATGATGGTGATAATGAACGGATGATTATGATGATAATGATGATGATAATGGTGATAATTATTGACGACGTTGACAATGGCAATAACAAAAATTACATCATAAACTCTTCTAAATAAGTCAGTAAAGTATCTGTAATTACTCACTTTAAATATACTTTCTCTATACTGTCAACATTACCAAAAGCAGGAATGGCATCGACCCAGAAGAATGCTGAACCAGTAATAAATCGGGATAGTTGATTTAAAAAAAATATGTACACCAGGTCAACTTTGTTGGCTGATGTGTTATGTTGATATTGGTATACCTTCTCTGATACAATATACATTAGAGCTGTCAACATCTAAATCAAAAATAAAAGTTATGATGATGATAGTTGATATAGATATATGACTAGCTGGTAGTGGTGGTGATGGTGGTGGTGATGATGATGGTGGTGATGGTGGTGGTGATGATGATGGTGGTGATGGTGGTGGTGATGATGGTGGTGGCGATGGTGATGATGATGGTGGTGATGGTGGTGATGGTGGTGGTGGTGATGGTATGGTGGTGATGGTGATGGTGATGGTGATGGTGATGATGATATTAGTGGTGGTGATGGTGATGGTGGTAGTGGTGATGATAATAGTGATGATGATAATAGTGGTGATGATGGTGGTGGCGATGGTGATGATGGTGATGGTGGTGGTGGTGGTGGAAATGACAATGAATAGGGTAATTATTAATGGTGGTTGTAGGGTTGGATTGTGATAATGATGGTGCTGGTGATTATGATGATGATGATGGTCCAGGTGGTTGTGGAGATGATGATGATGGTTGTTTGTGGTTATGGTGGTGGTGGTTGTTTGTGGTGATAGTGGTACTTGTTGTTTGTGGCGGTGGTGGTGGTGGTGATGATGGTGGTGGTGGTGGTATTGGATTGTGCTGGTGATGATGATTGTGATGGTGATGTTTGTTGAGGTGGTGGTAGTGGTGGTAGTGGTACTGTATTATACTTACATATCCTAGCATGAAACAAAGTGGCCAAAAAATCCCCTGCCATCCCACAGCTCCGCCCTGTTCTTTGTCATGACCATTATTAGGATCAATCTCAGGTACAATTGACGGCAGTAGACACACAAATAATGAGAATAAAGTTGTGAGGGCACATATTAGTTTTCGTTTGGTTGGAGGCTTTTTAAGGATAAAGTATCTGAAAGACAAAAAATAATTATCAACACCTGATCATGTGAAAAATATAATCTTCTTAGATAAAGGGTGCTTTCAATTCAACTAAAAAAATGTACCTTTATCCATTAAATTTGATCACTTTTAGCAAGAATGTCATATATATAATATAACGAATAATGTCAGCTTATTATTAATTTGTTGACACAAGAGAGTATGTCACAAAGAAAAAATGGCTTTCGTAGGTGAGTTAGTTTTGAGATTGTTGTCATGCTTGTCTGGATCGAAGTGTAGTGTCACAAAATGAGCAACTGAGTAACTGAAATGAGTAGTTCTGAGACGACTCAATTACTCATGAGCAGCTCATTTATACTGCTCAGTTGCTCATTTAATAAATGAATAAACGAACGAATGAATGAATGAGTAAATAATAAAATGAGCAACTGAGTATCTGAAATGAGTAGCAGTATATTTCCACTTCCTACAATACACATGAATACACAATGAGATATGGGAAAGACGGAGAAGGCTCGCTGTCCACGGTAGTGGACAGCGGTATATCCATGTGTACCGTAGTTTTGCCACGTCATGTCGGGGGCTGGGTGGGTGGGCAGTCTCGAAGTGCTCTTTCCGTGGTTCGGACGAGAGTGAACAAAGCGGGTGGTTCCCGGTAATATATACAACGCAGGGGATTGTGGGATACTCATTGTTATGTAAATTTCACGCTTTATTTCCGGTAGTGAAAATAGTATTAATATCTTGGTGTTGTGTTTCTGTTTGTGTATATCCGGAAAACATGGAGGTTGCGGCCACCGGCAGGTGACAAGAAAATGGCAGCCCGACCCAGTTAAACCGGGAGGAGAGTTGTATCCCTGTTTCAAGCTGCCCTTTACCTCAACCGTCCAGTGCCGCTTGCCTTTCCTTAAATGGTGATCTTGTTGCCCGGGCTAGAAGAACAAATGTGGTGTTCCGTACCATAAGGACAATGGCTATTATTCAGCGAGGTTTTAATCCCCTGTGGGAAAAGAAAGCTTAGGCCTCGTCTACACGAATCCGATCCGGCTGAAATCGCATATAAATATTTGCGTCCACACGAATCCGCGTATCCGGAGGATTCAAGTAAAAGTATGCGATTTCGGTGACCGGATTCACTGGATTCGTGTGGACCTTGGTGTTCAAACACTGTGCATACCAGCATTTGTTCGCGCACAAAGACGGATCAAATACACAGCGAACCGTCATGTTGCACAGACGAGGATTTCCTACATCCTTTCCAATGCAAGATTTCCCTCCACAACTTCAAAATTGAGCGCGAAATCCTGTATTTATACGGTGGTTTCATATTAACTATTACCATTGTGTAGATGTCAGTTTGTACAATTCTAATATTTCAGAGGATTTGTACTTCGTCAACCATTATAACAAAACTGTCTTACGTAACGATGAAAGGGCTCGCTAGGGCAGGTGGGAGGTTGAGTAATAATTATGTTTGTCACGTTTGTCACACTATCCGATCGAGGCAGAAACAACACATGCATAGTTCAAGTGCCATGTTGACATAAACTGTCACCTATGTAGGATTTGTACCCATAGTTACGTAGGATTAATGTGCTCCCCGTTGAGCAGTTTAAAAGTGTATTAAGCTCGTCATGATTGGCCGATTCGCATCAAAAAGTATGAGGTTTCAAAAGTATCCAGATCCGTGTAGACGGGGTCTTAGATTCTATGAACACAATTAGCCTGTGAACTTGGTTGTAAAGCTTTCTATTGAAACCGTGTAATTGCATAACATGCAAGTGATGTAATTTGCAGCGCATCCTAGTACAAAAGTATACACTTTGTCTTGCTAGACTAAGTAACATTCTATTTGCTGGCCTCGCCTGGGCCGTATTCCACAATTCAAGTCAGTCTCTCCTGGACTTTTTCTGGCCTCGCCTGGGCCGTATTCCACAAGTTGGTTTATCCTAGACTGTTAAATTTCTGGCCTCGCCTGGGCCGTATTCCACAAGTTGGTTTATCATAAACTGTTAAATTTCTGGCCTCGCCTGGGCCGTATTCCACAATTAAGTCAGTCTCTTCTGGACTGTTAAATTTCTGACCTCGCCTGTCAGACCGAAATATTTTTACTTCAAATAGTTCCTCTCTTCCCTCCCCTCCCCCTAACACCCAATTATTACAAAATACAAAAAAATTTACCTAAGTACCAAAGTTGAAGGAATAGTTGCATTCAATAAAACTGCCTGCAGATAAGGAGCTGTTCTTTTTCCACTTGAAGCAAAAAAGGTTAGAAGACAACTAAAACCGTTGAGAAACCCAGCCAAGAATACGAGTTTGTGTGAAATCCTACGATCGTAGCTCTCTCCAGCGAGAAACGCTTTCAATAAACGAACAGCGAAACACAACCCATAAAATACCGCCAAAATAAACGCTGAAAGCACAGACACGAAGTAACTATCCATAAAAGGTTTGTAAGAAGAAGAATCAGTCTTTGTAGATGTGGAATAGTTGCTTGGTTTTCCCGAATCAATCCATAATGGCAGAGTCACATTTAGACCAAACGTCCCTAAAATCACTAGAAACGCGAAGAACACGTTGCGTAGACTGGTGGATTTAGCTTTTCTTTCAATTACTAAAAGCAATTCATCGTCTTCAGTTTGAATGTGTAGCTCATTTGACTCCATTGCAATATTATTTTGTGAACCGGCTTGTCGGCATCACATGAGAGAGCGTATGTCAGGTAGCATCAGACATCGGCTTGTAAATCGTGGCAATGGTCAAAAATCCGATTTTGCTAATACTTTTATATTTTGTACCCTATTATATCCCAATCATCACAATCTACTTCATTAGTAAAAAAATATTGCTTAGTTTTCGAGAAATAAGGATTTTTGTGAGAGTGGGTGAATATGCTAATTTTAGCGATCTCAGATTACCCCACTTCAATGGCCTGGCGTGACGAAAGTATTTAACCTTTGAAATTTTAAGTGACATAATATTCTTGTTCATTATTTAGACATTATATTGTGTAGTTTTCAATGATTAAAATCAAAAACTAATTTTTTTACGAATTTTCTTGTGGACCATACTTTTTCTGCTACTAAAAATAGCCTCAGAAGAATGGACTTTTAAACTATGTGCGATACAACCAAATCCAACGACATTCTCGATTTATATAGAAGAAGTGATGGCCTTGATGCTGATATAAAATTTTACGTCCGTATTTGGTTGTATGGCATGAACAGCGATCTCAAAGTTGGTTAAAATTCAACTTTAGCGACTCTGAAATTGACATGTTTTGTCTAGCCGTTTAATACTCGTTTTGCCGTGTAAACTATCGCCAAACTATTGCGAAAATCTTCCATAGATTTATAAAACCACTCACCTTAGCTATTTAATGAATACTAGTTTCAACCAACATCTGTTATATTAGTTATTTCTGGGATAAAAGCAATGCATACATCCCGATGTGCATGTAACGCAATGTGCTCAAATAACTGTCAACAATTGTTTTGCTTTGTATGACTGATCACCTATTAACTTTTTTGAAAGTTTTGCACGAATACAAAACACTGCCCATGATAACTCGTTTAATAACAGTTAAAATAGTTATTTGAATAGTTATTTTTCAGAGATAGTTGAGGCAACAAAAAGCTATGTCAATGTTTTTAGCCGTACGCGGACCAATGGTCCTTAATGAACAAGAATATTATGTTACTTAAAATTTCAAAGGTTAAATACTTTCGTCACGCCAGGCTATTGAAGTGGGGTAATCTGAGATCGCTAAAATTAGCATATTCACCCACTCTCACAGAAATCCTTATTTCTCGAAAACTAAGCAATATTTTTACTAATGAAGTAGATTGGGATGATTGGGATATAATAGGGTACAAAATATAAAAGTATTGACAAAATCGGATTTTTGACCATTGCCAGTAGTTGTTTGATGCTTCGTGACATACATAGGGCACGTTGTGTGACAAATATACCACAGGAGGCCCAAAAGGCAATGTGTACGAGCTCTAGAAGAAAGCATGATGGGAAACTTTTTCTCCTTATTCTTTGTTTCTCTAAAACGTTCAAAATTAAACGTCAATTGCTAACAATCTTTACTATTTATTTGTGATCATGGCACTACAGGCAACCCAATTCATTAATGGTGGCATGTGTGGCGTAGTGGTTTATTACCGCGCGCCCCTCAGCGCTGTGGTCCAGATTCGACTCCCGACATATGCCAATTTTGGCGGAAATTGAGCAGATGTGAGTTGAGTTTGTTTGATGTGTTGTTCTCCTCGATACCGAGTATTTTCTCCGGATTTCAGTAATATTTAATTTACAATGTGACCAGAGTTAGCCTGAGAAAACACTCAGGCATTATTTCGCTCCTCTTCCCCGGAGGGTGACCAAGGGGTAACGCTTCACGCGTGATTTAGGCTAAAATAAGTTCCTCATTCGTGAGAATAACGAACAATTTAGATGTTATTCGTGAATACTATGTTGAACGTGACTTAAATTTGTACGAGAACATAAACAGCGATTCATAAATAACATAAATATATAATAACATAGTAGCATAAATAGCGATTCGTGAAACGTGATGACGCCGCAAAGCCATCCCCCCTCGCCCCTTGGCCACCGTCTCCACGAAGGTAGAGCGAAGGAACGGAAGAATATACTTTTCCCAAATTCACTTGGATGACCACAAAACAATGGTTCCAAGTCGAGACTCAAGACCAACCTCGACTTGAAACCATTGCTTTGCGGTTTAATCATCCAAGAGGCTCGACAAACTTTCTTCTTCATGCAATGTATTTTTAGCTGAAACACGATATAACGATAAAGCTTATCCAGCCTCTAGTGACCATGTTAGCTAGACAATTGAGACGTTAAAAAAGTGATTTATTTATGTCGTCAGCATACAAAACTAAGTGAGTTCAGTAGCACATAATACACATCGGTACTATAAAGATTAACAATAGTTTAGGACCAAGAACTCGACCTTGCAAGACACCACATGAGCCTCCCACATGAGCCACCCGAACGAGATCGGAAAAGTCAAAACATTCAATAAAAAGTTTATTAAAGATTCATTAATTAATGTGTAAATTTACAATCAAAATTACGATTGCTGTATGCTGCATACTCTCTTTGACCAAGTGGTAGGGGTGATCGGCGATCCTTTTGGGGTTGAAAATATTTCGTGCGTACCTTTTAGGGTCCTTTTAGGGTCCTTTTAGGGTCCTTTTAGGGTCCTTTTAGGGTTCTTGCCTAAAATTATTTGACAGGCTTTGGCAATTCTCTTAATTTTTGTGTACCTTTCAGGGGTCGTTTGCGAAATCGACCGCAGATCACCCCTACCACCCCCCCCCCCCCCCCTTCCCCTGCGCGTCACGCGTAAATGTAGGGAGTACTGTTTTGCAGTCTATATTTTAAACAACATCAGTGTTTCTATGAAAAAAATCCAAACAACAAATGTCAAACATACACCATATCATATACACCTAATTGCAAGAACGTTGTCCTGATCATACATTTTTGTAATTTAGTGGGAATTGAAAGTTAATTAAAAATACAAAAGAAGATCACTCAAACTTATTACTTTCTTACTTTCTTACTAATGTTCTTTTTTCATGTGACAACATTCTTGTAATTATAGGTGTATAATACAAGAGAGTTGGGATTTTCTGACATTTCCTTCGTTAATCCTTCAGTCATGCATAGTACCAGAAGAAATATTTTGAGAGAAAAATTGTGTGCATGGGTTTATGAAGTTAAGGATATTGATCCTGAAACTTTCCAAAACTCCAGCAAGCAATGTAAAATATAAAAGATACTATTACTATTCATACTGGAAAGATTAACGTCCAAAACGTCAGAAACACTTTCTTTTCTTTCTTATATAAGTTACAATTTAACTCAGACGAAATTTCAATGTCTGAAACATGAACAAGTTCAAACTCATGGTGTATGTTTTGATTTTTTTCTCCAATAGGTCACTACAGAGAAATATATAGTCAACTAACACAAGTACATTATATTATTATATTCATATTCTTCCATCAGTTGACATCAATATGCAATACTACTAATATCTTTACAAGTTTTGTTCTAGATTGAGGAACTCGTATTTCACAAGTTCATTATTATTCAATTCAAATAAAGTTCGAATGAATGTATCTTCTGTATGGTGCTGTGGTGGTACTAGCAGTCGAGATAGTTCAGTTGAATTCACAGGAGCAGCATATATAAATGCGTTGTTTATTAACTCAAAAAACATCAAAACAGAACTGTGTGTAGAGAGGACTCCCACAACCAAACACGAAGACGATAAAAACACTATTTCTCTAAAATCCCAAAAAGGAACAGAAACCCTATCTAAGATTGTTCCATCGTTCGTATGAAATACAAACACTCCACTTTTATAATACAAAGCAAAATATTTTCCATCATCAGAAAACTTGAAAGGATTACCTTGCATTTCAAATGATCCAAGACCTGACAAATATTTCTTTGGAATGCAGTAGTAGATTTTCTCATCTGCTTTGGTAAAGTGAATGGTATATATTTTACGACAAGTCACATTCTGTGCGACTGCGTTTACCCAGAACAGAACATCTGTGAGAGTGTCGACGTCCTCGTATGGCTCATCTTCTTTCCACGTATTAGATATCAGAATGTGACCACACTGACTGACGGTTTCTATTTCGTCATTTTCTCCGACTTCAATTTCTTTATGTAATTGTCCATTCAGACCATCCAAAATGTATATTTTTGGATCACCTTGAGCCTTTACGACAATGTACCATTGCTCATCTCCAAATATGTAACATGAATCAACACGATTTATGGGACAGTTGTACTCTCGTACTTTTTCAAGTGTTGTAACATCAAATAGTTCTAACTTGCTGCTGTTAGTTTTAGTGATGATCAGAAATTTCTTGTCTGGAGAAACACCTCTTGCAAGTGAACTGACAAATGATTTTGGTTCATCATAGCTCCCATCATCTTTAATGTTAAGAACAGTAGAGGTCGGGGGTTCAGCCTCGGGATCAACATTAACAGCAATGAAACCATTTGTAATCTGGTATAAACCAAGGAAGGAAGAAGGCCTTTGATGTTGGAAGGCATTTGGAAGACAGACAACACATGGATCAGGCAAATGGCGTGGAAGTTTATATTTAATTTGCAGATCACTTAATTCCTGCACCTGCTTGTCATTAAGGCAAAGGAAAGAACCGACAATGTTCAAACAATGGCCAAAAAAGAATTCCTTCTGTTGAATGCCAGGTCCACTAAATGATCTATATTTATTGGCCCATAAAGGTGAATTATAATAATATAGGACATACATTTTCGCAAATAACGGAAAGTCAAAATTAAATTTCACAAGCGATAACTTTTTAAAAGCAAAATGACCACTTAATAAAATTAATGTGATAATACTTAAGCTTCCAAATATTTCCTCTTTTTCAGATGAAACAAGCTTAGAGCTGGCAAGTATACAATCCATTCCTAATCCAAGTGCGAATAATTCACTATCTGAAAGTACCAATGGCTCGATTAAGGGCCTTTCTACTTCTTTGACAGCTTTCTTAAAAGCTTTAAGAACGCCCAAACTTTTTTGGGCAAGGAGTTCGCCGCCATTGCTTGCAGAAACACTGAATTCATGCGTGTTTTCACCATCAAGATTTAACCAATCAGTGACAGACTTGTGAAATACATTGACGTGGTCATTCTCTACTGGAAATATTGTGTGTAACATTAGCACTGCGTCATTTCTTTCCATTCTTTTTGCTCGATGAACCTCTTCTACACTTTTAAGGCACAAGATTTCGTAGAACATCGCTTTAGGAATTGGACTCTTTGCCGCAACCACAGCTTCAAGCATCTGGAAAAAACTTTCATCCTCACTTTCAGATGTACGAATGTAGGGATTGATGATTTTCTGAATACGTGTGAAATAATATTTATACACTGATGAGATTCCATGTGGGAAACATTCCAAGACTTCTGATATTGGCTCGTATCCATTGTCTTCCAATATCTTAAGAACAAAGTGTGCAACCAAAAATAACCCATTCGATATTTTCATTAGTTTGTCAATAAGTTGCTGATCGTTATGTTGCGCTAGATGCAAATTAAAAAACTTTCTTAAATCCTCTACATTTCTTGAATCTGATGGATCAATTTCTATCTTAACTACATGGGATACGTTACAACAACTTGGAAGATGTCTTGTTGTGATGACAAATTGAATCCATGATGGTAAATCAGAAAGCTTTCTATTAAGAACATCTTCAATTTCTTTCTTAAACTGACTTGCACATTCGTCCAGAGCATCAATGACAATAACAACATTATGATCTATGCAGATTTGACTGAGTGGCTCTTCAAACAAAAGTCCAAACAGTTCTTCACAGTTAAAATCAGAGATGTCTTTTCCTTGAAGTGTTTTCAGCTTTGTTTCCAAAGCTGCTTGATAACCAGTAAGAGAGTTACATAACTGTCTTGCGATGGACTGCAGCATCATTCTGGGGTTATTACGAAGGGAGTTGCTGTGCTGAAAAAAATGACATCCGCCAAGATACCCACTCTTTTTGTAGATTTCACATATTTTTGCAGCTACAACAGATTTACCCATTCCTGGGCCAGCTCTAATGAGCACTACACTAGCTCCAGAGCTTGCTTTTTGAACAGTTTCTTCAACTTGGTTGAAAATCCATTGTCGAGTAGATTGATGGTAAAATCTACAAGACTTCTGTATCAGGCTAGTGCAATCTATATGAGCCAGTTTAGAGATTTCACGTTCTACTTGTGTACAGGCCATCTTTGATTTGATATCTGACAATTCGGACTTTATTTCTGCTGTCTCTGACTTTATCTCTGATGTGTCTGTCTTGATAGCATCCAGCTTATGTTTAATTTCTTTATCAGACTTATACCAGTACTCCACTAACTGTTTGTAGTCTTTAGACCCTAATGAAGATGACTTCAGCTCATCAATATCATCTTGTTGCAATCCTAGTGACACAAGAGGACCTGAAATATCACTCCAGTAAACTTTAAACATAGTGTCATCAACTTCGGCCTCAGCATTATGAGCAATAACGTTGTTCCTGTAATACTTTATCCTGACGATGTTAGCTTCAAGGGATGTATCTGTTGATGGTGGCAATGCATCCCATCCTGTGGCTGGTGGAGTAAGGCCACAAATGTTCCTCAAAAGAAAAACGAGTAAAGTAATGTCAAAGTCTTGAGATCTAGGGCTGGCACCACTTGAAGGATACAGTTTGTCCCACTGATCTTGATTAAGTACCTTTCCTGCTGGTTTCTTAAACTTTTGTAGTTTACATTGATTGGCCTTAAGTGTTGCTCCTAAAGACGTTGGTGGACTTAGCCCATCAAACACAGTCCTCACAGCTAATGTTCCTCCATCGAAAAGAAGCCTACACAGTTTAGTATAGTTTCCTTTCTCTTTCGTTTCGGTAGTCCACGTTGTGGCCATTACACCACTTTAAAGTATCCAGCACAATCAACCTGATACAAAGGTAAAAAAAGAATTGTTTTATTTCATCAGAAATAAGCTTGTATAATGAAGAATTTTTAAGAAACGAATTATTTTCACTATTGCGAGTTGCAAATGTTCAATGAATGGTCAACGGTCAGTTCTTATAGATGTATACGCGCGCGGATAGATGCAAGAGCACAAAGCTAGCGTTGGCCCATTTATACTTAATAATAATAATAATAATAATAAAGAAAATTTATATAGCGCTGTTTCATCTGGGGATTGCAACAGCGCTTTACAAAATTATGATAAAAGTATTTAATTAAAAATATAAAATGACAAAACAGTTTGTATTTAAAATACATACTATAAAAAGAGAGTTTAAAATTGGAAACAACTTTTTTTCTTTTTTTTTTTGTATAATTCATGATAACGTTTAATTTGAGCTTTTTACTTTTTATAAAATTCAATAAAACATTAATGGTTAAGACTTAACTAAAATTTAAATCACCATGCATAAAAGTAAAATGGCGTTCATTTATCTAAAGAAAACCAAATGCTCGCTGAAAGAGCCAGGTCTTAAGATTACTTTTAAAAAGATCAATAGAAGGACTGGATTTTATGTTAACTGGGAGGCTGTTCCACAGTTCAGGTGCTGCATAGGAGAAAGCCCTCCTACCATAGGATTTCAGATTAAAAGAAGATCTTTTTAAAAGATTGGATGAAGAAGATCTCAAGGACCGAGAAGGTGTATACACTCTAATGAGGTCGGAGAGATACAAAGGAGCAATGTTATTCAAAATTTTAAATGTAATCAAAAGTATTTTAAATTCGATACGTTGTTCTACAGGGAGCCAATGCAAATCTAGAAGAACAGGCGAAATATGATCATGTTTACGACATATAGTGACGAGCCTTGCGGCAGAATTTTGTACATATTGCAGTTTTTGTAGGGAAGACTTGGGTAGACCATAGAGTAAAGAATTACAAAAGTCAAGCTTGGAAGAGATTAATGCATGCACAAGGATTTCACAAGATTGTTGGCTGAGGTGCCTACGGATTTTCCAGATGTTGTGAATGTGGAAAAAGCATGATTTACAAATAGAAGTAATGTGGGCTTCAAGAGACAGCTTGTCATCAAAAATAACCCCAATATTACGGGCAGATAAGGTTGGAGAAATGTCATACCCAGAAATGTTTATGCTGTCAATAGAAGGGGGAGGGCGATGAGCAGCAGATAATACAAGGATTTCAGTCTTGTCTCCATTCAACTTAAGCTTGTTGTCAACCATCCATTTATCTATATTATTTACACACAACTCAAGTCTATGTTTGGCATCATTTAACTCATGAGAACAAGATAAAGAAAAAGAAACATACAGTTGAGTATCATCAGCATAAAGATGATAGTCGATATTATGAGAATGGATAATATCAGCTATAGGTGAGGTATATAGTAAGAATAGTATAGGTCCTAAGACAGATCCCTGGGGGACACCACAGTTAAAAGAATGGGAGTCAGATGTGCCACCTTCGACGCTCACATAAAACTTTCTATCGGTGAGATAAGATTCAAACCATTTCAGGGCGGTTCCTTTGACACCAAAACTTGTAGAGAGTCTTTCAAGTAAAATATTATGGTCAACTGTGTCAAAGGCCGCCGATAAATCAAGAAGAACAAGAAAAACTGAACATTGTTTATCAATAGCACACAGGATATCATTGTGCACCTTCAAGAGAGCTGTCTCAACACTGTGATGTTTTTTGTAAGCAGACTGAAGACAGACATGAAGATTATTATTCACAAGATGTTCATTCAATTGAGAGGCAACAACCTTTTCAATTAGTTTAGATAAAAATTTTAAATTTGAGATAGGTCTAAAGCTTGAAAACTCTTTGGGGGACAAGGTTTGCTTTTTAAGCAACGGTCTGATCAAAGCTTGTTTTAACTTAGATGGCATAGTTCCAGAGACCAAGGACAAATTTACAATTTTGGTAATGGTAGGAATTAAAAGGTGAATGCAATTCTTTAGGATTTTGCCCGGAATAGTCCCTTTCACAGTTCCCTGCGCTTACAGCGCGACGCACCTTACCGTGGCCACCTAATTAAAGTTTTGTACAAGTTAACCAATCAGAAAGCGAGAATTTGACCTTAAAATAAAAGACACGCCGAGTGTCAAACAATAAACACTTTGAAATGTTCAAAGCGAAGACAAGAGTGAAGTGTATAAGTGGCTGAAAAACCTCCCAAGATGTTTAAATTTGAAAAGGTGTAGCAAACAATTTGAAAAGTGAAACTTTTGAACGCTAAACTAGCTTGTACAAAACTTTAATTGGGTGGCCACGGTAAGGTGCGTTTTGCTGTAACACCTTTCACGTGTCTCTTTCATTGTAAGGTCAACGTTTGTCTCGCTTCAATGCAAAGGCCCGCTACCTTTCAAGATGGCGGAGGGAACTGTGAAGGGGACAATTGCATCGAGCGATGTGACCAGCGATTTCAATGTGATTTTATTGCGTGAGCAAATAGCAACATGCTCGAATATAAGTTTTTGCTATTAAATTCGAGGCAATTAATTCTTTTTGTAGCTGTAAAATTGCCATGCTCCGTTTTTTCATTGATCTCATATATGGCTCGTGTACATCAAAAGAGTTCGGAGGTAAAATTACTGATTTGTAACCTTTTTTGACGAAATTCTTAAATTCACCAGTAAGTCTGATAACTGAGTTTATCTACTTATGTGAAAAATATAGAAGATTTGAGGACGTTTTTTGGCAATTGCGGAGTTATTAAAGATAAAGGTTGTCTCGTAAGCGTTTCAGTCGTCCTTTTACGCCGACGAAGGGCTAAAGCTCGAAACGTCAGTAAAGTTAAGTCAACATTTTTTTACGGTGTTACAAATTTCATTGTATTACCTATCATTTATATCAAACACCGACGCAGCCTATACTAGTTTACCTGCTAGTTTCCAATTATGTTTCAGTCGTTGATTTCAGTGGTCGAATCAAATGTGTTTACAAATTAAATGTGCTCATAACAAAGCGGCTATTTGATGACAACAACTGAAAATTGATGTCACAGATATGTCCTTGGATTTAATAGGGTAGATATTGCAATACTCATTTTGAAGATTATCGAATTTTTAAGCTAGATGATCTAGATAGAAGGTATATATATATTTTCGTCAATTTGATTGTGCTAGCTTACTTCACTGCAGAATTAAATTCGACTACATCTGTAAATGTCAACTATTTACTAATTATTTTGATAATTACCACAATATCACATTCTTAAGAGTGACTGTCAGTAAAAATGGAGAATCCGCCGACAGTTGTGAAAAATTCAATTCTCTCATTATTTGTCCAAAAGACCCTTTGGATGAACTCTTTTAAAAAAAAATAGTTAGAGGTTTGGCCGATTTTTATTTTTGGAGAAATCGAGAAAAGTTGAAATTCACGTCCGAGACCGTCTGGCGGCCTTGAAAACTTGTCCAAAAAAGTTCATTTTTGATCGGCGTTCACAAACTATTTAAATAACCTGCGAACGTAGAAATCTAGTATGTTGTTAAACAGTCTTAAGTCTATCTCTGGAGGAAATTTGAGCTTCAAGAGTTTATTATTTCATTTTGTTCTATTTAAATGAAAATATCGCATTTCAGCCATCGGAGAAATCATCGAATTTCGGTCAAGTTCTATGCGATAGTTCTAAAAGGCCATACATTATTTTTACAAAATAACAATTTCCACTGAGAGCCCAACTATTATAGTTGGTCACTGCCGAATATCTAAGCTGGCCCGCAAAAACTATGCTTTTTAGGAGAAGATTTCAAAGACACAGTTTAATCAATTGTCACGCAACATCACATTTAGCGTTACTAATGGTTGATATCTAAAATGTCTCTCAAACATGAGTTTTACTCATGAAATGCACAGTTTCTATTGTAATTCATCAATTTATGTATATCGTACGTTAACTATATCAATTAAAAGCCCACAGCTATAAAATATATCGATAATTTATCTAATGAGCGTCTGTTATTGCACTTTGTGTATATACCTCGGTAACACATTCAATTTAAACAATAACAAACATTCTACTAATTTTAAAATGTCTGTGAAATAGTCAAGTTTTTGAGTAATAAATGCTGAAAATCAAAGATATAGAGCCAAATGACTTACATTATATCATATATCCTGTATATTATCAATGAATAAGAGATTCAAGTCGTGAGAAAGCTGGATTAACGTGAGTTTCAAACCCGCCGTGACAGCTACGAGTTATAAACACGTGCAAGTAACGAATATCATTCCTTAGTCTAATTACTATATCATTATGAAATAGAATAATCTTTCTCACCATTGCTAGAAGATGTGAAGATGTAGTTTATCTGCAAGCTGGCAGAAATTTCCTCAACTTAGACCATGATCCTTGCCTGAATTGCTTATAGGCGAATGATATAATTACAATAGTTTGCCTATTTATCATACTTGTTTAAGTCAAGAACATTGCAAACCGAATCCAATATTAATATTAGTAATCTAAGAAATGTTTAGTTATTTGCAATCAATACTTTCCGAGATATGAGCTTTCAAATTACTACAAATCCAAATGTAAACAACATGAAACAATGTCGTCAGCGAACGTCTGCCTATTAGGGGTGGACCATTATTTTTTTAGGGGGGGGGGGGGGGGGGGGTTTCCCATTCTACGTATGTGCAGGAATTTGTTTGTCATTGTTGCTGTGCACGATTATATTTTCTCTCTTTAAGGCTGTGCTTGCATTTGTGCTTTTTTGGTATTTGTCCAACCCCCCCCCCCCCCCCCCCTCAAATATCTAATGGTCCGTCCCTTACATAAGGCTATGTACATTTGATTTGCAGAAATTTTCCTTTTTTAATATTTTAACACAAAGGTAAAAACACTACCTGTGTCAAAAGACTTCAAACTTTTCCCTATTTTTACACAAAACTTCGATCAAAGGAATTGAAGTTGTTAAAGTCAGCTCAGTATAGTAGGACTCTATTAGTGAGGTTGTGGCCGAGAGAGAATGAGGAGAGGGATGAACCTTATATGCCACGCCTCTCAACTAACGGACAACGTACACTTTCTTTTTTTTTTTTTTTTGTGAGGGAGTCGTCTTCCGTCATTTCGCAGATGTTGTAGTGGTCGTAAACAATGGGGTGTTCATTTTGAAAATGGGCCAAAATCTCCAGTTGAGCATGTGTGAAATTACTTTCTTCTTGTTGTGCGATGATGTCGGCTTCTGTTTGAGCTGTAGTGTGTTTGGAAGCTTGTCTTGAAAAAAAAAGGACTTGATCTGTTGTGCTGTCAAAAACTCAGACACTTTACATGTAAATAGCCTTGTTCCATCTGCGCCAACAGACCGCCTCATCTCCTTTGCCACCACCTCCGGGGTTACTTTTCTTCCTGACGTCAAACCGATGTTGAACTTGGCCAGAAGATAAGATTTTTGATTTTCGTTAAACCGGTAGGACTTGGTAGTTTTTTTCAAAGACGATCCTTCATCGAGAACTGTGGTGGTACTGGCACTTCATATTACTTTTACGGGACTGAGTTGTCATTTGCGTGCGGTCCATCCGTTTTTCTCATTATCACAGAATGACTAACTGTTAATTCCTGGCCACAAAAAATATTCGTAAACAACTATTTCATTAAAAATAATAAAAAATGACGTAGAGAGACAACTAGGCTTTCATCTCCAGTTCCCGACATTGTAACATTTTGTCAAAATAGAGCTTTTATTTATTACTAATACGTATTACTAACCCTACCCCTACCCCAAAGGGTATTTTGTCAATTATTGGTCTGGTACATTTCTGAAGTACTATCGCGCTTCATTTCATCCCGAAAAGATTGTTTGTTTTGAAATTAATGTCAAATCAGTACACGACTTTGGAAGCTTTATTCGTTCAATTTTAATATACAAATCACGAAGAATGACGATAACAAGTTAACCGTACCGGTCTTAGCTGTGCATAGCCGAGGTTTATTACACAAGTCCGTTGCTGTAATTCAGGCAAGGATCATGGAAATTTCTGCCAGCTTGCAGATAAACTACATCTTCACATCTTCTAG
Source organism: Metridium senile (assembly GCA_949775045.1). Lineage (NCBI taxonomy): Eukaryota > Metazoa > Cnidaria > Anthozoa > Actiniaria > Metridiidae > Metridium > Metridium senile. The sequence continues at coordinate 5,819,923 of OX459098.1, forward strand.
CAATGGTAAGAAAGATTATTCTATTTCATAATGATATAGTAATTAGACTAAGGAATGATATTCGTTACTTGCACGTGTTTATAACTCGTAGCTGTCACGGCGGGTTTGAAACTCACGTTAATCCAGCTTTCTCACGACTTGAATCTCTTATTCATTGATAATATACAGGATATATGATATAATGTAAGTCATTTGGCTCTACATCTTTGATTTTCAGCATTTATTACTCAAAAACTTGACTATTTCACAGACATTTTAAAATTAGTAGAATGTTTGTTATTGTTTAAAGTGAATGTGTTACCGAGGTATATACAAAAAGTGCACTAACCGACGCTCATTAGATAAATTATCGATATATTTTATAGCTGTGGGCTTTTAATTGATATAGTTAACGTACGATATACATAAATTGATGAATTACAATAGAAACTGTGCATTTCATGAGTAAAACTCATGTTTGAGAGACATTTTAGATATCAACCATTAGTAACGCTAAATGTGATGTTGCGTGACAATTGATTAAACTGTGTCTTTGAAATCTTCTCCTAGAAAGCATAGTTTTTGCGGGCCAGCTTAGATATTCGGCAGTGACCAACTATAATAGTTGGGCTCTCAGTGGAAATTGTTATTTTGTAAAAATAATGTATGGCCTTTTAGAACTATCGCATAGAACTTGACCGAAATTCGATGATTTCTCCGATGGCTGAAATGCGATATTTTCATTTAAATAGAACAAAATGAAATAATAAACTCTTGAAGCTCAAATTTCCTCCAGAGATAGACTTAAGACTGTTTAACAACATACTAGATTTCTACGTTCGCAGGTTATTGAAATAGTTTGTGAACGCCGATCAAAAATGAACTATTTTGGACAAGTTTTCAAGGCCGCCAGACGGTTTTGGACGTGAATTTCAACTTTTCTCGATTTCTCCAAAAATAAAAATCGGCCAAACCTCTAACTATTTTTTTTGAAAAGAGTTCACCCAAAGGGTCTTTTGGACAAATAATGAGAGAATTGAATTTTTCACAACTGTCGGCGGATTCTCCATTTTTACTGACAGTCACTCTTAAAACTCCACCAGCTTCAAAGCGACTTTTTAAACTATCAAACTTTGAGATATTTAGACATACTTTGAGTAAGTAGCGAACGAACCATTGACAAGTAGCGAAAGTGCTGTTTCAGTAGCGGATGTAATAGTAGCGAAGCTACGAGGTACCTCGGTCCAATGTTTAGACAAAATTAACGTAATAGGCGACAACTTATTAAGAACATAGAAAAATCAATTAATTGTATCACTGAAAATTGTGCTCTAAACAACTTCCACTCACCTGTGTGTAGTTTAACAATATAACTAGTACTATGTCTGTGCACATCGCCAAAGTTAATCAAGCTTGTCATTACGAAGTTCGAAGAATGTTCTAGGTCTACCTGTCATTCTTATCTATTAGATATGCACAAACGACACCACATATCGTAAGTACCTCAATGGCAGACTTGATACGAGAGTAATAGCCCTACATGGTGATGCTAAAATGGGTAGATTCTATCAAACATTCCTACTCATAGAGCTTCCTTTTAGTTGGTAGCTGAAAATCAGGCTTTTTAGTTGGTAGAACTCGAAAATATAAGGCGAAATTAAAACTTCCTGTTACTAAAAATCATGACGTGTAGTGGTATGGTAAGGCGAAAATTAAAACTTTCTGTTACTAAACATCATGACGTGCATGTAGTGGTAGGGTAAGGCAAAAATTAAAACTTCATGTTATTAAAAATCATGACGTGCAGTGGTAGGGTAAGGCGAAAATTACCACTTCCTGTTACTAAAAATCATGACATGCAGTGGTAGGGTAAGGTGAAATTAAAACTTCATGTTACTAAAAATCATGACGTGCAGTGGTAGGGTAATGCGAAAATTAACATTTCCTGTTACTAAAAATCATGACGTGTAGTGGTAGGGTAAGGCGAAAATTAACACCTCCTGTTACTAAAAATAATGACGTGCAGTGGTAGGGTAAGGCGAAAATTAACACCTCCTGTTACTAAAAATAATGACGTGCAGTGGTAGGGTAAGGCGAAAATTAAAACTTCATGATACTAAAAATCATGACGTGCATTGGTAGGGTAAGGCGAAAATAAACACCTCCTGTTACTAAAAATAATGACGTGCAGTGGTAGGGTAAGGCGAAAATTAACACCTCCTGTTACTAAAAATAATGACGTGCAGTGGTAGGGTAAGGCGAAAATTAACACCTCCTGTTACTAAAAATAATGACGTGCAGTGGTAGGGTAAGGCGAAAATTAAAACTTCATGATACTAAAAATCATGACGTGCATTGGTAGGGTAAGGCGAAAATAAACACCTCCTGTTACTAAAAATAATGACGTGCAGTGGTAGGGTAAGGCGAAAATTAATACTTCCTGTTACTAAAAATCATGACGTGTGTATCACCCGTAAATGTAATAACAACCGTAAATATAATACCCACCGCAAATGTAATAAAAATCAACCGTAAATGTAATACCCACCGTAAATGTAATAACTATCAACCGTAAATGTAATAACCGACCCCACCGTAAATGTAATAAAATTTAACCATAAATGTAATAATCAAAACCCACCGTAAATGTAATAACATTCAACCGTAAATGTAACAAGTGTTTACACTGTCATTTAACTGAGCTTCAATACAGCATTGCAATACAGCATTGTGACGTCATGACGTCATCAACCAAAGGGAAAATGTATAGTGCATAATTGGAAGAATTAAAGATCTGTAAAATATGTATAATATTTTCCGCGACATGCACGTCCGTATGATTGGCTCTGGACCGGCACTCCGTGACACCTAATTGAAAGACGTCCTACATAATATGTGACAATTGATGTGAGCTCTGTGGACTTCAAGAATATTTCTACAGCCTCTTATGCAATTTCAATTTAAAAAAATTATTTTGTAAGGGTTCTTGGATATATTATTACAGGTGACTCGGCAGGTAACTCGGCAGCCTTTCATAACTGAAGATTCTCAAATTGCAAGAAGGTAATCCAGTTAGATATTTACAAGCATGGCCGAGACACTGGATTTAAACTAAAAGGAATCAGGAAAAAATAAAGCCTCAGATCAGGGCGGGATTCGAATCCGAAAACTCCCCAGTGCAAAAATAAAAACCGTTCTGATCACTGACTCTATCTGGTCTGTGTTTCTTTTTCCTATCTTTTCGTTGCACATTTCTACTGAGAGTCCCATTTTCAGTTTCCCATTATTCATCCTAATGATAGTTCGGCTACTCGCGTGTTCCATTCGCATTTTAATTTGCATTCGTACTTGAAAATTATGTAAAAATATCATTTTATGTAGATGCTAATTAAAAGTACAAGCCTTATATTGTTTACCAATATAACAGGGTACAGGGTACTCACAATCACTACAGTACATTCAGCATTCACATTCAGCATTTATATCAAACAGAAGTTCAAGATCACTTTGGAAGAAAAAAAGAGATATTCCCTTTAGTTGCTGACGTCATAATGTCACGTGTTCATTTACAGTAAAGGAGGGAATACTAATTGTTATGCAATGCTGTATTGAAGTTCCGAGTTAAATGACAATATAAACACTTGTTACATTTACGGTTGAATGTTATTACATTTACGGTGGGTTTCGATTATTACATTTACGGTTAATTTTTATTACATTTACGGTGGGGTCGGTTATTACATTTACGGTTGATAGTTATTACATTTACGGTGGGTATTACATTTACGGTTGTTATTACATTTACGGGTGATACAACGTGTAGTGGTAGGGTAAGGCGAAAATTAACACCTCCTGTTACTAAAAATAATGACGTGCAGTGGTAGGGTAAGGCGAAAATTAATACTTCCTGTTACTAAAAATCATGACGTGTAGTGGTAGGGTAAGGCGAAAATTAACACCTCCTGTTAATAAAAATCATGATGTGCAGTGGTAGGGTAAGGCGAAATTAAAACTTCCTGTTACTAAAAATCATGACATGCAGTGGTAGGGTAAGGTGAAAATTAACACTTCCTGTTACTTAAAATCATGACATGCAGTGGTAGGGTAAGGTGAAAATTAACACTTCCTGTTACTAAAAATCATGACGCAGGGTAGTAGGGTAAGGCCGTAATTAAACTGCAATCGGTTACTACAAATAGCACAAGAGTTTCCCAAAAAATCATTACCAATCATTACTTAAAACTTCTTTAAAAATCAAAATCATTACTCAGAAGCGTCTTCAACAAAATAGAAACCAGTTGAGCAATATACGTCATCAGGATCGTACAGAATATAAAAGCACAAAATAAAACATGGCCACTTATAGGCATTTTTCTAAAAAAACATTCTTTAATTTTACAGGATAATTGCGCTGGATACTTTTAAGTAAAATAATAAAAAATAGTGTAAAACTCGTCGCAAAACAGAAATGTCTTGCCCTACTGATATTGGAATGGTTCTCCAAATATGGTGCTGAATGTTTTGCAAGACGTCTATGTTATCACGATGTATCGCTTCGTTAATATTGTGGAAAGACAAAACGAACATTGGAGTCAATAATGGCAGCGATATGAACAGATATTCCTAGTATAAAACATGTTTAAACTACACCCAGGTGAGTATCTAATGTTGTTGAATTGAGTTGAATTGCATAAATTGATTTTAGTTGGAATATATAAACAAATGTTGTATAAAGTCATATCATCATATTTTTAAAGTTGTATAAAGTGTTCATTTATATCTAAATTGCATAATTTAACTAAAAATATTTAAAAGTTTTTCAATTACTTTATTATCCTGTATAATCATGTAAAGCGTTGTTGAACGTGAGGATTTTGACGCTATATAAATCATAATTATTATTATTATTATTATTATTATTATTATTATTATTATTATTATTATTATTATTATTATTATTATTATTATTATTATTATTATTATTAATGTACTAGTTAATATGACATACAATACAATGTCTTTATTCAAGGAGAGAGACGCAACAACCATTTACAGTTTTCTTCTAACTCACGACCCTCTAGCTATTACAGTGCGAATCGAAAAACCGTGGGCACCCAGAAATATTTTAGAAATCATATCGTTTATTGTTCGTTGAACAACTCACAAACTACTCTAGCTACAAAAAGTTTATCATACTACACATCAGTCAAACTTCTTGCGGTGATATAGTTGTTTCCGAGTTGTTCCACGAACAATAAACGATTTCTAAAATATTTCTGGGTGCCCACGGTTTTTCGACTAGCACTGTAATAGTATATTGTAAAATTTCCTAGAAGACTAGTATTCCAAAGCTTTAATTGACAGTTCTTGATACATATGAATGCTGGAAGTAATTTTCTTATGGATGTTCACAACAGTATAATTGTTTCCACCAATTGTTGACTATTGTAATAGTAGGCCAATAGGACATTTGCATGATGACGTCATTTTACTACCTGTGCGAGTGTTTCTCTCCTCTTCCTTCCTGAGAATACTAAAACATTCGTTAGCAAGGCATTCTGGGACTGGTAGTATATGACGCAATAATGCAAATGGCCTATTCTGTACTTTTACATTAACCATAATTTTGGTATTTATTAAATTTTTGCCATCTTAAATATCTAACTACATTTTATGTATTAAAACATGGCCACAAGGCTATTTTCTTATGGGGGGGGGGGGGGGGGGGGAGGTGGGTTGGGTAGCTATTGTTATTCAAATCAAACAAATTGTAATTCAAATCAAAATTAAAATTACCATATCTACCCCCCAAAAACAGAGGGCATTATGGTTATGTGAAAGTAGAGGATATATATTTTTACATTTTTGCGCGTTTTTTGTATCTATACCACGGTGAATGTCTAGAAAGTTGATGTAGTTTTATATACTTAAAATTATACTTTACAACATTACAATAAATATTATAAATATAATTTTTTACATTTTTGCGCGTTTTTTGTATCTATACCACGGTGAATGTCTGGAAAGTTGATGTAGTTTTATATATTTAAAATTATACTTAGAGCACAAACATTAAAAGCGTGAAACATAAATAGTGCTAAATAGTGATATTTTATGCTAATTCTATAATAATAATAATAATAATACATTTCTTATATAGCGCGGCCCATTAAATCTCGGTGCGCTTTACAAAAATAACACGAAAAATGAAAAATTACTATGAGTCAAAAAGAAAAGTTTTTAACTTGTTTTTGAAGGAGGATAACAATTTAATGTTCCTGAGATCAGCAGGCAAAGTGTTCCAAAGAGAGGCAGCAGCAACAGAGAAAGATCGAGCACCATAGGTTTCAGTTCGGTAAGATGGCAGTTGAAGAAGCAGGCCAGAAGAGGTTGAACGAAGGTTACGAGCCGGACGACGTATTTCCAGTAGATTAGTAAGGTATGAGGGAGCCATTCCATTAAGAGCTTTAAAAGTCAGAGTGATTATTTTAAAACAAATTATTTTTCTAATAGGGAGCCAATGCAGATTATGGAGTATGGGAGTGATATGTTCATGTTTTTGAGTCCTTGTTGGGATTCGTGCAGCGGAGTTAAGTATGCGTTGTAGTTTGTCCGTGTGTTTCTTAGGGAGACCAAACAAGAGGCTGTTACAAAAGTCCAATTTTGAAGTGACAATGACAGTGATGGTGTTGATCAATGACAGTAATGATGATGATGATGGTGGTGGTCATCAATGACAGTGATGATGATGATGATGGTGGTGGTCATCAATGACAGTGATGGTGCTGATCAATGACAGTGATGATGATGATGATGGTGGTGGTCATCAATGACAGTGATGGTGCTGATCAATGACAGTAATGATGATGATGATGGTGGTGGTCATCAATGACAGTGATGATGATGATGATGGTGGTGGTCATCAATGACAGTGATGGTGCTGATCAATGACAGTGATGATGATGATGATGGTGGTGGTCATCAATGACAGTGATGGTGCTGATCAATGACAGTGATGATGATGATGATGGTGGTGGTCATCAATGACAGTGATGGTGCTGATCAATGACAGTAATGATGATGATGATGGTGGTGGTCATCAATGACAGTGATGATGATGATGATGGTGGTGGTCATCAATGACAGTGATGGTGCTGATCAATGACAGTGATGATGATGATGAGCTGGTGATCAATGACAGTGATGATGATGATGATGGTGGTGGTCATCAATGACAGTGATGGTGCTGATCAATGACAGTGATGATGATGATGAGCTGGTGATCAATGACAGTGATGATGATGATGGTGGTGGTCGTCATCAATGACAGTGATGGTGCTGATCAATGACAGTGATGATGATGATGAGCTGGTGATCAATGACAGTGATGGTGCTGATCAATGACAGTGATGATGATGATGATGGTGCTGATCAATGACAGTGATGATGATGATGAGCTGGTGATCAATGACAGTGATGATGATGATGGTGGTGGTCGTCATCAATGACAGTGATGGTGCTGATCAATGACAGTGATGATGATGATGAGCTGGTGATCAATGACAGTGATGGTGCTGATCAATGACAGTGATGATGATGATGGTGGTGGTCATCAATGACAGTGATGATGGTGATGATGGTGGTGGAGATCAATGACAGTGATGATGATGATGAGCTGGTGATCAATGACAGTGATGATGATGATGAGCTGGTGATCAATGACAGTGATGATGATGATGATGGTGGTGGTGATGAATGACAGTGATGATGATGATGATGGTGGTCATCAATGACAGTGATGATGATGATGGTGGTGGTCGTCATCAATGACAGTGATGGTGCTGATCAATGACAGTGATGATGATGATGATGGTGGTGGTCGTCATCAATGACAGTGATGGTGCTGATCAATGACAGTGATGATGATGATGAGCTGGTGATCAATGACAGTGATGATGATGATGATGGTGGTGGTGATGAATGACAGTGATGATGATGATGATGGTGGTCATCAATGACAGTGATGATGATGATGGTGGTGGTGGTCGTCATCAATGACAGTGATGGTGCTGATCAATGACAGTGATGATGGTGATGATGGTGGTGGTCATCAATGACAGTGATGATGATGATGATGAGCTGGTGATCAATGACAGTGATGATGATGATGATGGTGTTGATCAATGACAGTGATGATGATGATGAGCTGGTGATCAATGACAGTGATGATGATGATGATGGTGGTGGTCATCAATGACAGTGATGATGATGATGATGGTGGTGGTCGTCATCAATGACAGTGATGATGATGATGATGAGCTGGTGATCAATGACAGTGATGATGATGATGATGGTGTTGATCAATGACAGTGATGATGATGATGAGCTGGTGATCAATGACAGTGATGATGATGATGATGGTGGTGGTCATCAATGACAGTGATGGTGTTGATCAATGACAGTGATGATGATGATGATGGTGGTGCTGATCAATGACAGTGATGATGATGATGAGCTGGTGATCAATGACAGTGATGATGATGATGATGGTGGTCGTCATCAATGACAGTGATGGTGCTGATCAATGACAGTGATGATGATGATGATGGTGGTGCTGATCAATGACAGTGATGATGATGATGAGCTGGTGATCAATGACAGTGATGATGATGATGGTGGTGCTGATCAATGACAGTGATGATGATGATGAGCTGGTGATCAATGACAGTGATGATGATGATGATGGTGGTCGTCATCAATGACAGTGATGGTGCTGATCAATGACAGTGATGATGATGATGATGGTGGTGTTGATCAATGACAGTGATGATGATGATGAGCTGGTGATCAATGACAGTGATGATGATGATGGTGGTGGTGGTCATCAATGACAGTGATGATGATGATGATGGTGGTGGTGGTCAATGACAGTGATGGTGCTGATCAATGACAATGATGATGGTCATGATGGTGGTGGAGATCAATGACAGTGACGATGATGGTGGTGGTGGTGTTGATCAATGACAGTGATGATGATGATGAGCTGGTGATCAATGACAGTGATGATGATGATGATGGTGGTGTTGATCAATGACAGTGATGATGATGATGATGATGGTGGTGATCAATGACAGTGATGATGATGATGATGGTGGTGTTGATCAATGACAGTGATGATGATGATGATGGTGGTGTTGATCAATGACAGTGATGATGATGATGATGATGATGGTGCTGATCAATGACAGTGATGATGATGATGATGGTGGTGGTCATCAATGACAGTGATGGTGTTGATCAATGACAATGATGATGGTGGTGGTGGTGGTGGTGGTGGTGTTCAATGACAGGGATGATGATGGTGGTGGTGATGATCAATGACAGTGATGATGATGATGATGATGATGGTGCTGATCAATGACAGTGATGATGATGATGATGGTGGTGGTCATCAATGACAGTGATGGTGTTGATCAATGACAATGATGATGGTGGTGGTGGTGGTGGTGGTGGTGATCAATGACAGTGATGATGGTGGTGGTGGTGGTGGTGATCAATGACTGTGATGGTGGTGGTGGTTGTGGTGATCAATGACAGTGATGATGGTGGTGGTGGTTGTGGTGATCAATGACAGTGATGGTGGTGGTGGTGGTGGTGGTGGTGACCAATGATAGTGATGATGGTGGTGATCAATGATAGTGATGATGGTGGTGATCAATGATAGTGATGATGATGATGATAGTGATGATAGTGGTGATCAATGATAGTGATGATGGTGGTGATCAATGATAGTGATGATGATGATGATGATAGTGATGATAGTGGTGACCAATGATAGTGATGGTGGTGTTGATCAATGACAGTGATGATGATGATGATGGTGGTGTTGATCAATGACAGTGATGATGATGATGATGATGGTGCTGATCAATGACAGTGATGATGATGATGATGGTGGTGGTCATCAATGACAGTGATGGTGTTGATCAATGACAATGATGATGGTGATGATGGTGGTGGTGGTGGTGTTCAATGACAGGGATGATGATGGTGGTGGTGATGATCAATGACAGTGATGATGATAATAGTGGTGGTGATCAATGACAGGGATGATGGTGATAGTGGTGGTGGTGGTGGTGATCAATGACAGGGATGATGGTGATGGTGGTGATCAATGACAGTGATGATGATGATAGTGGTGGTGGTGGTGGTGGTGATCAATGGCAGTGGTGATGGTGGTGATCAATGACAGTGATGATGGTGGTGGTGGTTGTGGTGATCAATGACAGGGATGATGGTTGTGGTGGTGATCAATGACAGTGATGGTGGTGGTGGTTGTGGTGATCAATGACAGTGATGATGGTGGTGGTGGTGGTGGTGGTGGTGATCAATGACTGTGATGGTGGTGGTGGTTGTGGTGATCAATGACAGTGATGATGGTGGTGGTGGTGGTGGTGATCAATGACAGTGATGATGGTGGTGGTGGTGGTGGTGATCAATGACTGTGATGGTGGTGGTGGTTGTGGTGATCAATGACAGTGATGATGGTGGTGGTCATCAATGACAGTGATGGTGTTGATCAATGACAATGATGATGGTGATGATGGTGGTGGTGGTGGTGTTCAATGACAGGGATGATGATGGTGGTGGTGATGATCAATGACAGTGATGATGATAATAGTGGTGGTGATCAATGACAGGGATGATGGTGATAGTGGTGGTGGTGGTGGTGATCAATGACAGGGATGATGGTGATGGTGGTGATCAATGACAGTGATGATGATGATAGTGGTGGTGGTGGTGGTGGTGATCAATGGCAGTGGTGATGGTGGTGATCAATGACAGTGATGATGGTGGTGGTGGTTGTGGTGATCAATGACAGGGATGATGGTTGTGGTGGTGATCAATGACAGTGATGGTGGTGGTGGTTGTGGTGATCAATGACAGTGATGATGGTGGTGGTGGTGGTGGTGGTGGTGATCAATGACTGTGATGGTGGTGGTGGTCTCAGGCATATTAAGGCCTGGGTATTCAAGATGGCGTCAATAAAGTATGAGGGGGTGGTCTATCTCATCTATTTTTTAAGGTATCGAAATAAAACATTGACATACCAAACATAAACACAAAATAAACAATTTATTATTCTGGTTGTCATGGATACAGGTAATGTGACCTTTGAACCCTCATTTGAAGAAATTTCTAAAAAGGTTTGCGGGAGAGTAGTAGAAAGTTTTTATTAAGGACATATTCTTCTGTAAATAGATTAAGCATAGTGATCCTCATTTGGTTCCAACTAGAATGCTTGGAAATTATCTATAGATAAGATATTATTAAAGGGTATCATATTACACCAATACCTTAACTAGGGTTGGGGTTTATTTTGACATGTTTTCAAGTTGGACCCAGGAAGAATGTACTAAGACTAAATAATTTCCATAAAAACGTCTGCCAAATAAATAAGTTCTACTACTCTTCCAGAAACTTTTCCAAAATTCATTAAAATCAGGGTTCAAAGGTCATATTACTTATCTCCACGGCAACTGTAAACTTAAAATATCACTATTATGTGTCCGTTTCATATGTTAAATTTTCAACACCATATCTTACAACTAAGCAAAAATAGACCACCCCCTCCTATTTTAAGGCTGGCATGTCAAGACCCAGGCCTTAATATACCTGAGGTTGTGGTGATCAATGACAGTGATGATGGTGGTGGTGGTGGTGGTGATCAATGACAGTGATGATGGTGGTGGTGGTGGTGGTGATCAATGACTGTGATGGTGGTGGTGGTTGTGGTGATCAATGACAGTGATGATGGTGGTGGTGGTTGTGGTGATCAATGACAGTGATGGTGGTGGTGGTGGTGGTGGTGGTGACCAATGATAGTGATGATGGTGGTGATCAATGATAGTGATGATGGTGGTGATCAATGATAGTGATGATGATGATGATGATGATGATAGTGATGATAGTGGTGATCAATGATAGTGATGATGGTGGTGATCAATGATAGTGATGATGATGATGATGATAGTGATGATAGTGGTGACCAATGATAGTGATGGTGGTGTTGATCAATGACAGTGATGATGATGATGATGGTGGTGTTGATCAATGACAGTGATGATGATGATGATGATGGTGCTGATCAATGACAGTGATGATGATGATGATGGTGGTGGTCATCAATGACAGTGATGGTGTTGATCAATGACAATGATGATGGTGATGATGGTGGTGGTGGTGGTGTTCAATGACAGGGATGATGATGGTGGTGGTGATGATCAATGACAGTGATGATGATAATAGTGGTGGTGATCAATGACAGGGATGATGGTGATAGTGGTGGTGGTGGTGGTGATCAATGACAGGGATGATGGTGATGGTGGTGATCAATGACAGTGATGATGATGATAGTGGTGGTGGTGGTGGTGGTGATCAATGGCAGTGGTGATGGTGGTGATCAATGACAGTGATGATGGTGGTGGTGGTTGTGGTGATCAATGACAGGGATGATGGTTGTGGTGGTGATCAATGACAGTGATGGTGGTGGTGGTTGTGGTGATCAATGACAGTGATGATGGTGGTGGTGGTGGTGGTGGTGGTGATCAATGACTGTGATGGTGGTGGTGGTTGTGGTGATCAATGACAGTGATGATGGTGGTGGTGGTGGTGGTGATCAATGACAGTGATGATGGTGGTGGTGGTGGTGGTGATCAATGACTGTGATGGTGGTGGTGGTTGTGGTGATCAATGACAGTGATGATGGTGGTGGTGGTTGTGGTGATCAATGACAATGATGATGGTGATGATGGTGGTGGTGGTGGTGTTCAATGACAGGGATGATGATGGTGGTGGTGATGATCAATGACAGTGATGATGATAATAGTGGTGGTGATCAATGACAGGGATGATGGTGATAGTGGTGGTGGTGGTGGTGATCAATGACAGGGATGATGGTGATGGTGGTGATCAATGACAGTGATGATGATGATAGTGGTGGTGGTGGTGGTGGTGGTGATCAATGGCAGTGGTGATGGTGGTGATCAATGACAGTGATGATGGTGGTGGTGGTTGTGGTGATCAATGACAGGGATGATGGTTGTGGTGGTGATCAATGACAGTGATGGTGGTGGTGGTTGTGGTGATCAATGACAGTGATGATGGTGGTGGTGGTGGTGGTGGTGGTGATCAATGACTGTGATGGTGGTGGTGGTTGTGGTGATCAATGACAGTGATGATGGTGGTGGTGGTGGTGGTGATCAATGACAGTGATGATGGTGGTGGTGGTGGTGGTGATCAATGACTGTGATGGTGGTGGTGGTTGTGGTGATCAATGACAGTGATGATGGTGGTGGTGGTGGTGGTGACCAATGATAGTGATGATGGTGGTGATCAATGATAGTGATGATGGTGGTGATCAATGATAGTGATGATGATGATGATGATGATGATAGTGATGATAGTGGTGATCAATGATAGTGATGATGGTGGTGATCAATGATAGTGATGATGATGATGATGATAGTGATGATAGTGGTGACCAATGATAGTGATGATGGTGGTGATCAATGATAGTGATGATGATGATGATGATAGTGATGATGGCGGTGATCAACCATAGTGGTGATGATGAATGATTGTGATATAGTGCTGATGATAGTATATTTCAAGTTTGGTATACAAGTCATACAATAAGCAACCAGACCTTGTTATAAATAGCTGTTTACTTACTATGTGAATCAAGCCAACAAACAAACCAAAAAATGTCATCCAAATAACGGTCATTCCAATTGTATACTTTGGGCTTTTCCATAAAGAACAGTCAAAAACATCTGAGTATTTTATCATACAACCATTATTGACAACTCTATCATCAGTTTCTGGGTATCTTTCAACATTTGAAGTGAATGACAAACATAATATACCAACAAGCAACCAGATGCCAGACAGGACACGTAGTGCATTTCTCCATCCGATAGAGTCACAGATCAACTGAGTCATGGGATTCAAAATCATTGTTCCTATGCTTGCCCCAGAAATAACTATTCCTAAAGTAAGTCCAAGGTTCCTTACAAACCATTTTTTCATCAGAAAAAGGAATGTATTACCAGTAAAACATATACCAAGTCCCATGAAAAGACCATGTGTTATGTAAAGAATGTAAATCTTGTTAACAAATGAACTAGCTATGAGAAAAGCTGCAACAGCCAGACATCCACAAATTCCAGTGATCCTTTCATTGTAACCTAAATGTATCTTGATTGCAACAGGTGCAACCAGGAATGGCAATCCTGTTGCGATGGAGCCAATCCAAGCTGAGAAAGGAACATCAAAAGGAGTATTAAGTTGGTTTACCCTGGTGTGTTGAGAAAGACTGTTGGTGTTATAAGTGACTGATGTTTGAATGGTTGAACCCAGGTGTAATTGATAATGGGTAATTGTGATTGTCTGGGTTTATGTAATCTTGTTACTGTATAAAGCTACTTCTCATGTTTCAACAATATGTTTTTACCTGTAGCACCTCTACTGAACTCAAATTCATCGCTCCATATGGGTAGTAGTATGCTGAAAGCATTTATTGTACCAACGCTGATGCCGATCCCACAGAAACAACAAAACAAGACAAACCATGCATAGCACCCATCACGGGGGTGGGGTGTGTCTCTCTTTGTACATGGAAACATTTGATGCTTGGTTAATTGTGATATCAACTCAACTAGAAAGAAAAACATAAGAACAAGGATATTGTTTACTTAGTCTGTGGAGTAATCTAAAGTTAACCTGACGCTCTAGGAGCGTGAAGTCGGGCTAGTCATAAAATCAACACAGGAGGCTAAACAATTCTACGTTGGGCTTCCTGTGTTCGTTCCCAAAGCATCATGGGGGACTATACGCGACTTGACAGATAGATACATACATACATACATACATACATACATACATACATACATACATACATACATACATACATACATACATACATACATACATACATACATACATACATACATACATACATACATACATACATACATACATACATACATACATACATACATACATACATACATACATACATACATACATACATACATACATACATACATACATACATACATACATACATAGATTGACTAAAAGGTAAACCTAGAGTCGCGCCCTCTTGCCCGACTAATAAGAGCTACAGCATTCTTAATGTCAAATCTTATCAGGCTCTTGACTGATTGAAATTAAAGCAAACATCAATATTAATTAACATGTGTGAATGTGATGACTTCAGTTATCATGTGGTTGAAAAAACAATTTAAAACCAGTTCATAAACCTGATTTTCTATCATTTATTCGTCCAGAAATATGGATGTAACTCATGGGTGCCGTCAGAGGTTGCTTTGCTAGTCAGAGAAAAAACCTCTGCTCATAGGGTACTATCCTTCTTTGTATGTTCACTGGAAACATATTCGCCTTTTCTATATCAAGCAGTTGACTGGGTACGAGTGTGAAAAACTAATTTAATTATGGTTCCAGAAAAAATAAGCCCCTCTCATGGGAGAGTAAAGTTTCAGAACGTTTGGCTAAATAGAAAAAAGATAATGAGCATCCAAACTCTGCCAAAATTACAGAGAAATGTATGGTGTCCTTCCAAAACGTCCTTCCAAACCATACATTCTTTGTATTTTCAACAACAACAAAATTCCATAATTTCGTTGCAATTTGCACAAACTTGTTCAAACTTTCAATTCTTACTAATTTGTATTTGTTCTTTCATGTGAAGGGGTTTATTTTTGAATTAAATTAATTTTGATAAACTTGGTTCCAGTCACTTGCTCGATTTGAAAAAGGCTAATTGTTTTATTTGTTACTTTTGGTAACTGTTTAACTTGGGAATTTTTGTTGTTTCTATTTGATTATATATTCATACACTGTACATCTGTCCATGCTTTTCTTTTCTTTCTTTTTTGCTGCTTTTAAACGGAATATTACGCTACTAATACTGTACATTATACTATGCTAATATTGGGATTCCTGTGGAATAAGGTATATATCATGATGTACTGGCTGTAATTTACAAATTTATACATAAACAGTAAACTTGAGAGGGAGATTCAAGTCTCTATTTTTGACAGTTTACAAATACTAGAGAGTTTGTTACTGATTTCCCTATCCACTTACCATGGTTACTGGTTCATAACATGAGTATGTTACAACACAAGACCTTTATGTAGAAAGCATTGGAGTCCTAACCACAGGTAGCCCATGATCAGGCAAAAGTCACACGGGAAAGGGAATTGATAGATAGTTTTTCCTTGTTATACACCTATTTCAAAAAACGTCAGAAAGAATTGGCGATTGACGAACAGCGATTGCAAAGGAGCTCTGGGTACTGTTCTTTCACAAGTAAAATTAAATTGACGAAGTATAAATGCTTGTCTTTGTGTTTTAGAGTCGAAAAGTGCAAAGAAAATCCAAGTTCTTTCAGTTTTTAAGATAGATTTGTGAATTATATCGAGATCCATCCTTCGGTCGTGCAATCACCAAAAAATTGCCAATAACCATTCTCTTCTTCAACGTTTTTTGAAATTTCCCTTCATATTAGATTGTACAAGTTTTGTCCGCCATGTTCATGAGACGTCATGTAGTAGAAGGAAGTTTAAGTATTTTCTTTTCTACTTTAAGTAAAATTTGAGTTTATCACTGACTCGAGCTCGAGGGGCGGGCATTTGACCATTCTGTTGCTTTCAATAGTGGGGCATTTGACTGTTCAGTTTGCCCAGATGGTGGGAAATTTGACCAATTTTTTTCAAAAAGTCAAATGCCCGGGGGTTTGCCCGGGGGTTTGCCCGGGGGTTTGCCCGGGGGTTTGCCCGGGGGTTTGCCCGGGGGGTGGGGGAAGGGCACCTTTGGATACAAGACCCTAGCTGTTACAATATAATTCAAAAACACAGGAGCCCCAAAGTAGTTATCCCCCCCTGTATTGCAACTCATTAATATTCAGTATTTTATAGCAACTAATTAATATTCAATATTTTATAGCATCCTTTCGGAATAAAGGAAAGAAATCGGAGTTATGGTTGTGAAAAAAATTCCGTTCATAACTGTAAACATTGTCTTGACACGCGTGCTGTTATCGGTATGGTAATCACAATGTGTACAAATAGTGCCAACGGGTGACCAGGAAATATGTATTGTTAATTCTAGAATAATGGTGTGGAACGTGTGTTCTTGTTAGCTTATTGTTTCTGAAAGTAAATAGAAAAACAGTTTTAAAATTCTTTTCTATTCAATGTAGATTATAAAGAGTGAGTTAGTTTGTAGTACTTCCATTTCAACTCCATTAGATATATCAGAACATTTTTAAAATTATTTTCACTGAATAGATATAAAAAGAGGATCTTATTTAAAAACAAAGTAACTAGGCTAGTGTCGTTTTAGTTCGTCTTGAAGTCGCAAAGCGTGCACTCCAACCAGTTTATTCGCGGAAAACATATAACCTTGAATATGTCCGAAAATCAAATTAAAGTAGAAGTTAAAATCGTTAGAGGGAAAACAAAAATTCTCATACGAAATCAGAATGAAAATCGGGCCAAAAGCAAATCATCTGTTACTAAATCTCTGACAGGTGATGAATGGAAAGAGCTTAAGAGATCAGCTCAGGCTATCGACAAACAACTACTGAAATCGAGCACCAGCAGAAATACACTCCAATTACCAGTGCTGCATTCGGAGCCTAGTAATGCTAAAGACAAAATGGATATCATTCAAAGTTCATTTGCTGCTGCAACCCCACTAGTTGATGTTACCAATATATGCAATGATGTAGAATGCAGCACTGCCGACCTGTCAAAAGTTGATCTTCCTAACATCCAGCCTTTTGATGAAGAAAGTACTAAAGCTGTTGCAGAGCTTCTAAACATTTTACAGGAAATCAAGTATCCTGATCAAGGGTGGTAGATAGTTACCATACTTAATCATATATTTAAAACTGCTCGAAGGAGCTACTCATTTGACAACTCAACCGAAAGTGCTCATAGCTGCCCATAAGCACAAAGAAAAAGAAACTCACTTTGATCAAGAAAGAATGAATGACACAGAAGTGAAATTTATCATGAATCCAAACTGTAAGAAACATTATATCATTATCAATGATAACGAAGAGGTCATTTATGATGCAGAAAAGGAATTAAGAGTGATAGTCAGCAAAAACCAGACATTTTCGCAAATTCGTGGCAAGACTTGAAAATTAGATTTCGCTCATATTTTAACCATAGGTAGGCCCTGATGTAAGAAGAACTGCTATGTATTTAGTTTTGTAAAATACCGCTTAGTTTTCGAGATATTCGAAAAAATAGGTTTTCGGCTAAATTCGCTAATTTTCGACCGATAATTTATACCAGTTTTAAAAGCTTGTCGCAAGCAAACTAAATAATGTATCGTTGTTTAAAGACCACAGAATTATTAAATAGTATTTAAAGTAACATTTTGAAGGCTTTTATGAACTTTCATAAAATCCTTCTATTTTAAATAAATTTATTTTTAGAGGACACTTTTAACCTCTCTAAAAGTAGGGTGAATATAATCAACGTTTTTTCCATGTGCTACGCAAACATTTTACCAAAAAAACACCTCAAGGGTAAGTTTAAATAATGGCCTTTACGAAACAAGTAAAATTGGTTTGGGGAAATGTACTTTTCGTGTTGTATTACACTCTCGAAGTTGTAGAAAAGTTGTAAATTTCATGTATCGGCATGATTAATGTAATTTGCATAAATTAAACTTATTTCGAATTTAAAGCGGCTTCGTGTTAACTTCCAAGAAAGAAAACGATTTTGAAGACTAACAAGAAGTTTATACTGCCATTTTAAAAGAAATGATACGTATTATTAATAAAATAGAACCAAGAAGTGATTTTATTCAAATCATATCCGTCCGTCAATTCTCAGTAGTATATCTTGCATGGAATTAACCACCTGGGGTGCAGGGGTGCTACGGGGTGCAGGGGTGTAGAGGGGGGAGCGAATCGGGGAGCGAATCGGGGTGCAAATCGGGGTGCGAATCGGGGTGCATTCGGGTTGCCATCGGGGTGCGAATCGGGGTGCATTCGGGGAGCATTCGGGGTGTATTCGGGGTGCATTCGGGGAGCGAATCGGGGTGCCATCGGGGTGCATTCGGGGTGCCATCGGTGAACATTCGGGGTGCATTCGAGAAATATTTATAAACGAAGCTTATTTCCGAGTAGATTATCAAGCCACGATCTAAGCTTACAAAGAAATGGCATCCATACAAGTTGACGAAAACAACCTATTGTTCTCTCATAAAGGTGGACTTACAGTGTTTTGTTATGATTTTGCCCACCAATCATTAATGTTGAAACAAAATGGATGTTTGCTTGACTTTATTAAACAAAAATTACAACAACAAAAATATGAAATGTCAATTATAATTTTTATCATCTACGAATATATGGGTTATAAGTTTCATAATTGATAACAGTTTGTTTCGGCACTTCTTCTTTCATAAATAGCTTGTTCAGCAAATACTTTCTTTGACTTATGGCTGATTCGGTTGCCTCTTCCCAACCGTAGTCTTCCACGTTAATTAGATTTCTTTGTGTAGCCACGATCTTCTTATAAGTAGGATCTCTCTTCAAATGATGAAACCATTTCTGTTCCTCAAATAGAACCTCCCTGAGCTCTTTCCTGTAAGTGGTAACCAAGGCATTATGCGCTTTTGCGTGTGCTACTTCATCACTATCCCCATTTTGCTTATAATTCTGCACCAGAGATCTCCATTCTTCCTTATGCCTTTCTATAGCTTTATCTTGCATTCTTTCCCAGACATCGATTTCTTCATCAAAATCCTCCTCATCACCCTCATGACTATCTTCAGAAGAAAGGGATTCATTATGATTCTCCTCAACACTTTCGTTATCACTATGCAAACTTTCATTTTCATAATAGTTGGATTTTGATATGCTGCTGCTCTTAACTGCTCTAAGGTCACTTCTCAAATAAAGAAATAGCCAGGGTTAGCCCCTTTTATAGTGTAACTGTCGTGGGATTATTATGTGATTAATTGAGAGAATTTCATTTTCTGTTTTACAAGGTTGTTTCCGCTGACCAGTGACAAATGAAGAAAATAAAAACTTGATTAAAAAGTAATGACCCTGATGCGACTCGAACACGTAACCTTCTGATCTGGAGTCAGATGCGCTACCATTGTCTTCCTATGAATTCCCTATCATAAATATCAATATCTTACTCAAAATTCACATCGACCTGTTATCGACCTGTCATCGACCTGACATCGACCTAACATCGTCCTGTCATCGGCCTAACATCGACCGGACATCGACCTGACATCGACCTGTCATCGACGTGACATCGACCTGACATCGACCTAACATCGACCTGTCATCGACCCGACATCGACCCGACATTGACCTGTCATCGACCTGTCATAGACCTGATGACCAATAAATAATTTCAATACATTTACAGGCTCATAGTAAGCTAGCGTAGAGCCGATTTAATTTATAAATAGATTAAAACAGTTAATCAACACTTTTAGATA
Organism: Metridium senile; assembly: GCA_949775045.1. Classification (NCBI taxonomy): domain Eukaryota; kingdom Metazoa; phylum Cnidaria; class Anthozoa; order Actiniaria; family Metridiidae; genus Metridium; species Metridium senile. The sequence goes on from OX459098.1 coordinate 5,840,473, forward strand.
TAAGTTATAATATTTTCCATTTTAGTTTTCTTCTCTGTATCGTTTTTGATTATTCTTTCTTCCTTAACTGATTACAGTTTTGCTTTCTTGGTATGGTTTGATGATAAATGATGTCAGTTTTATGTTGTTGTTTTTGTTGTTGTTGTTGTTGTGACGTTTTGAAGCAAGCCTTTGAACTTTTTGCCGATTCATTCTCTTGATAATTCATCACTTTGACTTTTGGTTGTAATTTAGCTTCTTGTAGATATTTTTTCCTTTCATCATAATCCAATAAATGCACATCAGTAAGATGATTTGATAGTTTTACAAGATATTTTGCACCGCATCCAGGAATCGGACAATCACGGCAGACTCTGTTGACCATGTTTACAACTGGAGGTTCTAACGCAGAATAATAACTTTGTTAAAGTTTTATATTTTTATAGAAAACTTTTACAAGGACAAAAAGGACACTGGGCAAAGGACAGAAAGGACATTATAAGGACATTCAGGACATATCAAGGACATTCGGGTCGAACCGGACAACTAACTGGCATAGCTATTTTCACTCCTAAATCACCCCTAATCACATTTCAAGCTTGATAATGAATTTATTGATAAAATAAACGATTTATCGTTGATTATCGATCAAATGAAATATTCTTTGATTTTGATTTAGCATAACGAAGTTAGCATTAGTAATACCATAAAATGTCAGGTTCATGTTGTTGTTGTTTATCTCGGTCTCTCTTATTCATTTTGGCCCGTTCGCGCATGATCAAAGATAAATGTACTTTCTCTTAAAATACGATAACAAGATAAACAACAACAACATGGGGTAATAAATAAGCTTCGTTTATAAATATTTCTCGATTCGCTCCCCGAATGCACCCCGAATACACCCCGAATGCTCCCCGAATGCACCCCGATTCGCACCCCGATGGCAACCCGAATGCACCCCGATTCGCACCCCGATTTGCACCCCGATTCGCTCCCCGATTCGCTCCCCCCTCTACACCCCTGCACCCCGTAGCACCCCTGCACCCCAGGTGGTTAATTCCATGCAAGATATACTACTATACTACTAATAAATAATACGGCGTCAAGCGCTATTAAAATGTACAATTGTTAAAATACATAATGACAGCATCGATGATAGTATTAATAATAAATAATACAACAGCTTCTAAACTTCATCTAGGTTAGAATTACAAGTGAAACCTAATGTTTATAGCATTTTTCCTGCTGTTTTTTTTTTTGAATAACAATATGTGATTCGAGAGCAGAGAATTGACGGACGGATATGATTTGAATAAAATCACATCTTGGTTCCTGTTTTATTAATAATACGTATCATTTCTTTTAAAATGGCAGTATAAACTTCTTGTTAGTCTTCAAAATCGTTTTCTTTCTTGGAAGTTAACACGAAACCGCTTTAAATTCGAAATAAGTTTAATATATGCAAATTACATTAATCATGCCGATACATGAAATTTACAACTTTTCTACAACTTCGAGAGTGTAATACAACACGAAAAGTACCATTGTTTAAACTTACCCTTGAGGGGTTTTTTTGGCAATATTTTTGCGTAGCACATGGAAAAAACGTTGATTATATTCACCCTACTTTTAGAGAGGTTAAAAGTGTCCCCTAAAAATAAATTTATTTAAAATAGAAGGATTTTATGAAAGTTCATAAAAGCCTTCAAAATGTTACTTTTAAATACTATTTAATAATTCTGTGGTCTTTAAACAACGATACATTATTTAGTTTGCTTGCGACAAGCTTTTAAAACTGGTATAAATTATCGGTCGAAAATTAGCGAATTTAGCCGAAAACCTATTTTTTCGAATATCTCGAAAACTAAGCGGTATTTTACAAAACTAAATACATAACAGTTCTTCTTACATCAGGGCCTACCTATGGTTAAAATATGAGCGAAATCTAATTTTCAAGTCTTGCCGCGTTAATTATATTTGATTTTTGCTGACTATCACTCTTAACCGTTTACCTGGTCAGAACAAAACCTGAAAAAGGAGCAAAATCACCACATGTTGGATACTATTGTCAGAATATACCGAATGTCATTTACGTCTAGGACAAAAGTTGAAAGCAGAATGCTGTTATTGCAAGGACAATTTCTTTGAATGCAGTTGCTACTATGGGATGGATCAGTAATATAGGAGTGCTCTCTCCTTTTGGTTCATAGCATCATTCATATATGTTTGACTTTAGTATCGTAAATAAAAGGGTACCAGTATGAGCTATTTATAGCTTTCCTTACTCGAGTGCGTTCAAATTGAAGGTTATAAATGAATAGATGAATAAATGGATGGGTGGATGAATGAATGAATGAATGAATGAATGAATAAATGAATGAATGAATGAATGAATGAATGGATGAATGGATGGATGAATGAATGAATGGACGGATGGATAAATGAATGAATGAATGAATGAATGAATGAATGAATGGACGGATGGATAAATGAATGAATGAATGAATGAATGAATAAATGAATGAATGAATGAATGAATGAATGGATGAATGGATGGATGGATGAATGAATGAATGAATGGATGAATGGATGGATGGATGAATGAATGAATGAATGGATGAATGGATGGATGGATGAATGAATGGATGAATGAATGAATGAATGAATGAATGAATGAATGAATGAATGGATGAATGGATGGATGGATGAATGAATGAATGAATGAATGAATAGATGAATGAATGGACGGATGGATAAATGAATGAATGAATGAATAAATGAATGAATGAATGAATGAATGAATGGATGAATGGATGGATGGATGAATGAATGAATGAATGAATGGACGGATGGATAAATGAATGAATGAATGAATGAATGAATAAATGAATGAATGAATGAATGAATGAATGGATGAATGGATGGATGGATGAATGAATGAATGAATGAATGAATGAATGAATGAATGAAATATCAGATAAATATGTAAACTAAATGAATGAATGAATAAATGAAAGACTAGAATAATTTGTAGACAAATTAATTAAATAATAACAATGAAATAAAATAAATCAGTGAAGAGATGCATCTTTAAATACATTTTCCATTTTTTAATCTTAGCCCTCTTTTGTTTGTTTTTCAGTGTCAAAAGAATGAATTTTAAACACGGTCCCATATTTTCGCTTGTCGTATTTTTTATTCATTTTTAAATAAAATTGTCAATCTTAATCTTAACGCCTAACTGTTGTTGTTATATGTTATCGTAGCGTTTATTACTGACACGTGTTAACCGTCAATAATAGTGTTACATAAACATATTCGAACGGTAATGATTAATAATGGTAAACTATTATTTTGTATGTATTGTTTGAAGCTAAGAATTGTCAACATTTCGATTTCTAAATCGTCACATATTATTAACGTATAGCGTGTATATGTGTGTGCTTTTTTAACAATTACTCCATTGAATCCTATTCGTTGCTCTCCTTGCTATTATCTTCTAAATATTGTGGAATAATTAAATCATTCAATAGACATTTTCTTTGGTGAATAGCAAGTTTTGTTGCTTCAAGCCACTCATAGTTTCCAGTGTCCAACAGTTCATTTCTGGTTTTCATGATCTTTTGAAAATAGAAATCTCTTTTCATTGCGTGCATCCACTCCAACTTTTCCTTCAAGATATTTCTTAGTTCTTTTCTTACAATCGGAAGCATTCTATTATAAGCAACTTGTTTGGCATTTTCTTCCGTTGCACCATCAGATTGAAGCTTTTCGACTATTTCTCTTCTTTCTTCCTCGTGTTCAGCAATAGCTTCATCTATTAGAGATTGCCAGTACCATGGATGTTCAGAATCATCGGATTCGGATTCGGTGTCATGCTCACTTTCACTACTGGAATCAGATTCGTTATTATCGTCATCAGTTGATATATCGTGAGAACTTCCAACATTACTACAATCGTCCTCAGTACTACTCTCAGCGGCATAACTATCCATGTTATCAGTCATTTTACACGAGTTGTTTTCTAAATGACGTCTCAAATTAATAGTCCAGTCATTTTATCGAAAAAAATAGGTCAACCCACCACTAATTGCACTGACAGAAGGTTTTTCAACGTTTTTCCCATAAGAAAACCTTCCTCTACAACACATCAAAAATCATATGAAATCATAGTAGGGGAAGTGGCCAAAAAATAGCATTTTTAAAAGCTATCTGTACCCGCTCTTAGCTGTATATGAAAACGAGGCTATCATAAATATAATATATTGAGGCTATTCATTAGATTGCAAATGGATTGTATTCCAGAGATAAGCTGTTCGCATAAAATTGGCCCAAATAATATTACAATATTAATCAGGCCAATAAGACCTTATAGTTCAATAATAGGCCCTTTGCAGGACATGGTCACGTGTTTCAATCCTCCATTCTATTTCTGTTACAGAAAAACATGAAAAATATACTTGAAACGGGAAAAACTAAAAGTTACCCCGATTACTAACCTTCAAAAGTTGCTATCTTGGTGATGTTCACAAACGAATAGAAAAAGAAAACCAAAAAAACGCTAACTTTTCATGTGCAAAACAACATTTCAAGGAGGTAAGACGGACGACAGGTTTATAGAGGAAGAATTTTAAGTATTATATTGAATTGACACTTAAAACTAAAGAATAAACGAACCCCAAAGATGAAGTGTTTTGTTTTTAGTTTTGTAAGGATTTTTTAACAAAAATCCTGTTGCTATGCGGTATCTAGGTATGTGACCAAGTCCTGCAAAGGGCCTATTAATTTTTTATAATCGGCCTTCTCCCTCCTCCCTTTATATTTTGATTCTCCCTCCTCCCTCTATACCTTTTTTTCTCTTTTCTCTCTTTTTTCTCCCTATTTATTTTTGCTGTTTCTACCTTCTCCATGATCCGTTCCTCTCCTCTGTGTGTGTGTTTTTTTTGCTTATTGTGTTCTATTTATTTTAACTATAAATAAAAGAATTAAAAAAGCAGTAGATAAATAATTTGCAAATTCAACGACTTAAAATGAAGTACTAATTAACGTACTCACAATTGTATTCACATTATTAAGTTTTTCGAAGGAAATGAATAGTATTTAGTTACTGAAACATATCTTAAGTTATCTTTCGCGTATGCATTATCATATTCATTTATTCGTATGCACTACATTCCTTTTTGTATATTTTTTTATATTAGTTTCATATTGTTTGTTTGTAATTTGTTTGTTTGCTTGTTGTTTTTTATTTAAAGTGTTGTTAGTATCAGTAAGATCACATTTCAAATTCAAACCAATCCTTTTTTTTTAGAACCTAGCATACAAAATCTCAGTCAAGATATATATAATAAAGAAAGTTTTTTAAGCAATTCCCGTTGTCACACAGTAGTCAGCAGTGATCATAAAATAGAAATCTAGTGAAATTTAATGAGAGTAGATACATTATTACCGGCTACTCAGTAGTTTACATAATGGACTTCAAATGAGAATCTGTCAAGGAAGCAAGGCTATTGAAAAGCATGGTCAAGAAACTGAATTTGATCATGAACTTATCAGAATCAGGACAAATATTAACACAGCCTCAGCTAGTGGATCAGAGTGTGGCTGGATTCCTGCACCATCATATTGTGAGACCAACTGCATTTTCCCCCAAAGCACTTTGCTCATTACTGTCTGTGATAAAATCAACAGGAGCAGACAGTAAAATAATGATAATTTAATATTAAATGTAGTTCAAAAAAATCCACGGTACAACGCTGTTCAGAATAAACCACGATCATGCGCATGCGCAGTTGTGAAATGGGATCTGTTTGTCAATAAAGCATGTTCATGTTACAATTTCCGAAGGAGATCATTTTTGCGGTAATACGGAAATCATTTTTGCTGCAACTTGGGGGTCATTATTGTGTGCGGAAAGGATCAATATTGCAGCGGTGATCATTGTCGCGGCAGTACAACCATGTACAACCCTTGTACTGATCTAGAAGAATGGGGCTGGAGCATGAAAGGCAATGATCAGATTGTTCCTGTGGTGACAACAGAAGTAGTGCATCGAATTTATATGCGGGAGGCCGGGACCAACAACCATAATCTAGGAAATTGAACTGACTTGAAAATATACCGGGGGAAATCTCTACACGTGCTTCACGACACTAAAACTAAACTAACCTACATTATTTGGGACATAAAAGAACCACTGAGCACGCGTATCAAATCCTTGCTGTACTCCCTCAGTGACTAACTTATACTTGTACATTCTAACTACAACTTCTTTCATGTTTATATGTCACGTGGCTGCAAAGTACCCCTTGCAATAGCACTCTGTACATAAGGGATTACAGGCTGGGACATACCAAACAACAAGTCTCTTTGTCTGTATTGCACACATATTTAAAGTTCAAACCAGATTGAATGTATGTGGGGTTTTTTTAAAGAAAAAAATCTGCCGTAGAGAAACAATTTCCCATGAGTCACAGAAAAATAATTGTTTCTGTAACCTGTCGACCCCGCGTCGTGTCACAGCCACTTGTCGCCAAGTGAGTACCGGCCTTGATTGTAAAGTGCATATTGAGAGTGACGAGGAATGTGCTATCAGTATTAGCAAACATTACATCCTCATTTCTAGGTACGAGTATACTGATCACAGCACTAAGAGATGCACATGCAGTAATAAGAACACATTGGAGCGTTTTATTGGTCCTGATTGATGTAAGCTCTACATGTACCCCAGTCCAGACAGTGGCTAGACGATGACAACAATGGATATATATAATTTGGAAGTATAGCAACAGGACCCACAAACGTACAGACAAAAATACCACTTAAAAAGCGCTATTATAAAATGTTATATAAAAAAATGTCTTTTAAAGAAAACAATTGCAAATAATTACTTGTCAATGAAAACGAACATACAAATTAGAAAAATCTTCACTCCAATTTAGAGATTATACCGAACCCCCCCCCCCCCCCCCCCCCCCCCCTTCCCCGGAATTCCCTAGTTTATACTGAATATGTTAATTAAGACAATTAATTACAGTGTATACTGTAAAATCTGTGGGGGAGAAAATAAAATATGTTGTTCTAGATGCTATTTCAGGTCAGATTGTGAAGAAAAACCTTCTGTTGCAATTAGTGATGGGTCAATCCGTATAATGACTGGACTACTGGGTTTTCACAATTTACATGCTGTTGATGTCATATTCATGACCATTTTAGTTTGCTTGAATGCTCTTTGGAAAATACTCTAAAAAAGCTATTATTGGATAATTTTAAATAATCATGTGTAAAATATGATAGCTAGTAATAATTAGTAAGGATCTAAAGCAGTTTACCTTTAATTTTGTTTGGCCATTTTTCACCACGTACACACCATCATGTCATACGACTGTCTATAAAAGTGTCTAACTGATACAGTACAAAGATTTTCACGATTTGGGCTTCCTGTGGTCTACGGCACAAATTATATGAGGGTACCCCCCTACTTTCTTACTTATTTACGCTTACTGATTCATTTTAACGAAGAAATAAGTCAAAAATAATAATTAGTTCTTTTATACAATTTACAATTATTTTCTTTTTGGTTGTTGTGTTGGCTTTTCAGCCAGTTATTGCATGCGTGACAGCTGCGTTACTCAAACATGTACCACAGGTAGCCCAACATGCGAAGATCTAAAGCTCACATTCTATCAAAATATAGTATGATACGGTGCTTGTACTTCATAACTAAACTTAAGACTTCTCCTTCTTCTGTTCCTTCTTCTTCCCTCTTGAGAATACTAGAACATTCTTAGGCAAGGCATTCTGGTACTGGTAGTACATGACGCTATAAAGCTAATAGCCTATAGATGATTTTTACATTTTTGCGCGCTTAATGATGATGTTAGCCTGCGTAGCCTCTCCCCAATCCCTCCGCCCCTCTCCCCAATCCCCCAGGGCCAGTTATGCAGGCTATCATGATGTAGTTTTATACAGCTATTTCAAAAAACGTTGAATACCGAATAGTGCATTCCAAGACCAAAGAGCGTTGTGGGTCTCATTAAATATAAACAGCAATATTTACGCGATCCCCATAACTAACTCGTATATTGTTTTGAATGGAATACTGAGAATAAAATAACTGTGTCCAGAAAGTGTGAGAAAACAATATGAATGAAAGTGGAGGAAAAGGTTTTATTTCTTGTCTTTCCATGTAAAAGATAAAAGCATTTAGAAGTCAGTACCCGGGGGATCAAGACTTACAATTCTTTTAATTTATGGTTACCTAAGTTCTAGTGTTGATTTACAAAATTGACCGCCCACCACCCCTACCACTTGGTCAAAGGGAGTCTCCCCCTGGATATCAGTGGTCTCTCGCTATTTGTTGTGAAGCGACGTTCTAATGTTCAGCCATTGACGCTTTCAGGAGCACGCTTTCAGGTCACCAGTGTGTGAGGTGTATTAATGTATGGTTGTTGTATGTTATGCGATCTCGTCCCTGTTAAGTGGAGAGGTATCTGGACATTGATCACTAGAACCAACCAAGCGTTTCCCTATAAGTCCTAATTCAGTCTCTGTTGTTTCTTCGGCTGGTCTATGTTTGGGTCCAAGTAGTAAACAAAATGGTAAAGCACTAGATAGAACAACAATAGAGCCAATAAGGTAGAACGCTGGTACATAAGACTTGAAATAATCAGCCATAAATCCTATAAGAGAAGTATACGTTCATTAGTGATTGGTATAAACATATTAAACATAGTGTATGTTAAGAGTGAATGGTCTGATCACAGGTGTACATGTAATCAATGTAGATGAGGCATGATCGTCCGGGGTGGTGTAGTCTTGAGAAAGACTGATGGTGTTGATGTTTGACGTTTCGACAGCCTGATCGGAAGTCATCTTCAGGTTGTCGAAACATCAGACATCAACACCATTAGCCTTTCTCAAGACTACACCACCCCGGACTATCATGCCTTATCTACATAGTATATGTTACAATATGTTATAGTCAGTCATAATCATTACCAGCAGCATCACCATTATCATCACTTTCACCATCACCACCACCATCATCATCACTACCATATAACCATCACCACCACCACCATCATCACTACCATATAACCATCACCACCACCACCATCATCACTACCATATAACCATCATCACCACCACCATCATCACTACCATATAACCATCACCACCACCATCATCATCATTATCATCACTGCCACCATCATTATCATTATCATCACTGCCACCATCATTATCATTATCATCACTGCCACCATCATTATCATTATCATCACTGCCACCATCATCATCATTATCATCACTGCCACCATCCCCACTATCATTCTAATCATCATCCTTTCATCATATAATCACCATCACCATCACCATCATCATCACTACCATATAACCATCACCAACACCATCATCATCATTATCACCACTGCCACCATCCCCACTATCATTCTAATCATCATCCTTTCATCATATAATCACCACCATCATCACCACTACCATATAACCATCACCACCACTATCACTACCATATAATCATCACCACCACCATCATCATCATTATCATCACTGCCACCATCATTATTGTAACAGTATCTAGTTCTTATTATTGTTATTGTCACGCATGTCAATTTCCTGATTATGAAATGTACAACTGATCACGTGCAGTGTTTTCCCGGCCCACGTGCGATCTAGGTATTGTGCAATAAATCACTTGAGCTTCGCATGAGTTGAGCCTACGTTTACTTTTACATGGTTGTCAGAAGCGGGATTTTTCAAGACTAAAAGGTCGGAAAACCCTTCAGAAACGTAGTAAACACAAATAATAGTACCAGAGCAGTCAACAGAGCAAGAAAATGAGTGATTTAATCGGATTCGATCCACCTAAAATCGACTGGACTCCAGGACCAGATTTACCACAACGCTTGAAGCGCTTTCGACAAAAATGTCAATTGTTATTTGATGGCCCGCTCAAAGCTCGTACTAACGAGCAGAGATGCAGATATGTACTACTGTGGACCGGCGACTACGGGCTAGATCTGTTCAATACTTGGAACCTCAGCGAGGATGACCAAAATAAACCAGAAGAGTACTGGAAGAGATTCGAGGAGCACGTAAAACCTCAGTCAAACCACCTACTCAACCGATTTTACCTCCGAAACTTGAAACAAAGCGGACGACCACTTGATGACTTTCTTACTGAAGCCAAACTTCTAGTGTAGAGCAGCGGCTTTCCTGTGGATCTACACGACGAATTGATACGAGACGCCCTCGTATTCGGTGTTGACTCAGATGTTGTGAGAAAGAAGTGTATCGCCGAGGGAAATAGCCTGACGCTTAAAAAGGCAAGAGAAATCGCCCGTACTCACGAAGCAACGAAGTTACAGCTACAAGCGATGTCTAGCGAAACGAAACCCGCACAAGTAAACCACTTACGCGCGAATAAAAGCACAACAAACCTAAACAAAGAGTCCAAAGGTCAAATCCAGCAAGAAAACCGAGCAACAACAAGTCACTGTGTAACCGTTGTGGCAACGAACCCCACACAGCCGACAAAAAGTGTCCAGCTAGCGGCGCAGAATGCCACTATTGCCACAAACGTGGACATTTTAGCAAAGTATGCCAAAAAAGAAAGCAAGTTCATGAGATACAAGACCAATCAACAAGTGAACAAGAACAGGACTCTGATTACGACTATGATGATATGTTTCTTGGCTCACTAGAAGTAGACAGCATCGACAAAAGAAACCGTAACAAAGTCCTCACAACTATCGAGGTAACTGCTAAGTCTCATCACAAGAAAACCACACCGATTGTCTGCAAAATAGACACTGGAGCAGAGACCAATGTGATATCTAAAGCGGAATTCGACAAAATTCTAGCAAACCCTAGTGAGAAAGCACTTGGACCACCGCCAGTCCTCAAAGCATATGGTGGACAGCAGATACAATGTATAGGAACTTGCCAACTATTTATCCATCACAAAGACGGGATAAAAGAAATACCTTTCACAATAACTAACATACCAGGACCTGCCATGCTAGGATGCAAGACGTGTGAAGAGCTCGGATTCGTTACAATCAACTGCAGCCTAGAGAAAAATGTACCTCTAACTAAGGAAACTCTCCTCGACAGATACCCGACCGCTTCGAGGGACTAGGAGCCTTCACAGATATGAAACCCTACCATGTCACCCTCGACCCAACAGCAGAGCCAGTCATCCACCCACCAAGGACAGTACCAGTACACCTGAAAGACCTCTACAAGAAGGAGCTAGATGACATGCTGAGACTTGGTGTCATAGAGACTGTTGACAAGCCTACAGACTGGGTAAACAGTATTGTCCTGAGTGAAACAACGAATGACAAGGGAGAAGTTACAAAGCTTAGAGTATGCCTGGACCCCCGAGATCTGAACAAACACATCAAAAGAGAACATTACCGCACAAAGACAGTTGATGAGGTAATTACTGAAATCAATGATGCTAAATTCTTTACTATTGTTGACGCAAGGAAAGGATACTGGCACGTACCACTTGATGAAGAGAGTTCATACCTCACAACCTTCAATACCCCATTCGGCCGATACCGCTTCAGACGGCTACCATTTGGCCTTATTGTCTCACAAGACGTGTTTCAAAAGCAACTCGACACAGCATTCGAAGGCCTTAACGGTGTCACTGGTATAGCTGACGACACCTTCGTGTATGGCTCATCTGAAGAAGAGCATGACCGAAACCTGACCAAACTAATGGAGAGAGCACAGCAGAAGGGCGTGGTGTTTAACAAAGCCAAACTCCAATTCAAATGTAAGGAAGTCGGCTTCTTCGGACACACCTGGACACCACAGGGCATTAAACCTGACAACAAGAAAGTGTCCGCGATTATAGACATGAAACCCCCTGAAGACGTCAAAACCTTACAAAGCTTTCTCGGCTTGGTAAATTATCTAACCAGATACTCTGGACGTCTAGCTACGCTGTCAGCACCACTACGGGGCCTCACGAAGAAAGACACCGTATACTCATGGGGACCCGAACATGACCGGGCCTTCACCGAAGTCAAGAAGGAAGTCTCGTCACTCGGCGTACTCAGGTACTTCGACCCAAACGCTGAAACAATCATTGAAACCGACGCGTCGCTGAAAGGATTGGGCGCGGTATTGCTGCAAGACGGAAAACCTGTGTGCTACGCCTCTAAGGCCCTAACTGAAACTGAACAGCGGTACAGTAACATTGAGCGTGAAGCACTTGGTGTTGTCTGGGGACTCGAACGTTTTCACTACTTCATATATGGTAAATCCTGCACCATTCACACTGATCACAAACCCCTTGAGGCGATCTTCAAAAAGAAACTGAGTAGCTGCCCCGCAAGACTTCAAAGGTTTGTCCTACGAGCACTTAAGTATGACGTCACTGTTAAGTATGTAAAGGGTGCAGACGTACCCATTGCTGACGCCCTCTCCAGGGTATCGCCACTACCAGCCTCACCTGGGGTACAACTCCCACAGCTGGACATACACCAGATCACCAAGACACTCCCAGCATCACCGATAAAGCTGCAGCAGATTCGCGGTGAAACCTCAAACGACCCAACACTAAGCAAACTGCGTGCCGTAATCCATGAAGGATGGCCAGCAAACAGAGACAAATGTCCTAAAGCACTTCATGAGTATTGGAACTTCCGCGAGGAATTGACTATTGAAGACGGCATCATACTGAAACAAGAGCGGATAGTCATGCCTACTACACTTCGACGTGATACCCTCAACACCATCCACCAAGGACACTTGGGACAAGAGAAATGTCTCCTGCGAGCTAGAGCATCTGTCTTCTGGCCAGGCATCACCAAAGACATTATCAGCCTAGTTCAAAACTGTGAATCATGCCAGACACATCAGCGAAAACAGCAGAAACAACAAATCCTCCAGCCTGAGCCGCCTTGCCACCCATGGCAAGTACTCACCTCTGACCTGTTTCAGTTTAGAAAGAACCAGTACCTCTTGATATCTGACAAGTACAGCAAATTCCCAATCATCAGGAAGCTTACCAGCACCACCTCTACTGCCATCATTAACCACTTGAAAAGCATCTTCGCTGAACATGGAATACCTGAACAGCTTACCACAGACAACGGACCACAATATGCATCACAAGAATTTCAGCAATTTATGCAGACTTATGGAATAGAACACATTACCAGCTCACCATTGTACGCCCAGTCTAATGGCTCTGCAGAACGTGGAGTTCAAACTGTAGAAAACATCCTCAAGAAATGTGACGAGGAAGGAGAAGACCCTTATCTTGGACTACTATCCTACCGTGCAACACCTATCAGAAGCAGTTTGAAATCTCCAGCAGAACTATTGAATAACCGCAAGTTCAGAACTACACTACCTATGTCTAAGCGAGTCAGCGTCAGTGATGCTACAAGCAGGACAAAAGAAGAGCTGTATCAACGACAACAGCTCCAAGCCTTCTATTACAACAAGACTGCTGGACCAGCACTACAACCCCTCCAACAAGGACAGTCCATCAGCATCTATGACCACCACAGCCAGAGATGGGAGCGCGGAACAGTCCTTAGACCTGCAAAGGGACCAAGGTCATACATTGTCCAGAATGACCGAACAGAAGGTACCTACCGCCGAACTCGTTCACAGCTGAAGCCTAGACCTGATGCAAAGAACAACACTACAGAACCACTACAACTTGCTCCTGAGCCGACGGCATCGCAAGAAGGTCCGCCTACACAACCTCAGGACAACCAAGCCTACATGACAAGATCCGGACGTGTCTCAAAACCTCCAGATAGACTGGATATGTAAAGGACATTACATGAACACTATTTGTTGACATTTAAATGACTTTGATTTAATAATCTTGATTCAGAACATTGTTATCTGTTATGAGCATTTGCTCTATTATGAACATTATGTTTGTTTGCATAAGAAGGAGGATGTAACAGTATCTAGTTCTTATTATTGTTATTGTCACGCATGTCAATTTCCTGATTATGAAATGTACAACTGATCACGTGCAGTGTTTTCCCGGCCCACGTGCGATCTAGGTATTGTGCAATAAATCACTTGAGCTTCGCATGAGTTGAGCCTACGTTTACTTTTACAATTATCATTATCATCACTGCCACCATCCCCACCACTATCATTCTAATCATCATCCTTTCATCATATATTCACCATCACCATCAGTATTACTACCATATTATCACCATCACCACCATCACTACCATATAACCATCACCACCACCACCATCACTACCATATAACCATCACCACCACCACCACCAACACCATCATCATCACTACCATATAATCATCACCACCACCACCATCATCATCACTACCATATAACCATCACCACCACCACCACCATCATCATCATTATCACTGCCACCATCCCTATCATTCTAATCATCATCCTTTCATCATATAATCACCATCACCATCATCACTACCATATAACCATCACCACCACCATCATTATCATTATCATCACTGCCACCATCCCCTACTATCATTCTAATCACCATCCTTTCATCATATAATCACCATCATCATCATCAGTATTACTACCATATTATCACCATCACCACCATCCCCTGTTAAGTTCACGATTATATGACTATTTACTTTGTAATTAGCTTAGCTTAGCGTTGTTTATTATAAGTTACTATGCGTTAGTCACTCGACACCATTACTAAGCTTACTTAGTAATCACGGCATTTCCGTTGTAATCCTATACTTAAGCGTCCTTTTCAACTCGTGCAATGGAGTAGTTTGGAGTATAGTCAGACCACTAGATGTAAGTCTTATAGTTTTATAGTTGTCCTTGTATTACTGTCATCTCGATTTATATTTGCCTTTGTTATGCTCCTCGCCAACTCGTAATCGTTTGTTAATTGTAGTTTTCACCGCGTTCATCAATAAAATCATACTCGCTGGAGTCATTGGAGTCGTTGATCTTTCGTGGTTGACACTAGTGTTATCGATTCGATTCGCCACGTCGCTTCGAGAACACAACATCCCCACTATAAGTATATGATGCGCCTCACTGGCTGCGTCGTTATAATTATTGTTGCTCTTCCTGTTTAGTTCTTATGCCTTGAATTTTTATTATTTAGACCATCATATAGTTTTAGTACTTGTCTAAATATTACTACAAGGAAATGATGAGGTTTATATACTCAAGCTTTGCCTTTACGGAACATTTTTTCGACAATCAATGGAATACCACGTTTGGAACCTGCTACTTGGAATTGTTTAAAGGCCGCTGGCATTGCGAAGTTTACTACTCGACGTGGCTGTAGAGCTGGTAGACATAAACAGAGACCTATCACAACAATACAAGGTAATGATAGATATTACCATTCTACCAGTGAACTAAATCTAAATATTAGCCATTTAACGCTTCAAAATGATTACTACTCGCCGTTTATGCAAATTTCACCGAAGTTACTTGACCGTATATATAGCTGTCATAACATTTGCCTAATCGAACCATTGTTGATTCCCGCTGCTACGCGTCAGTTGTACTTCAAAGTCAACTGATTTTGCTCTTCTAAATAAAGATCTGTTTGTAATAAATCATTGCTGGTAAAGGATCATGTTGTCGATAATGACATTGACGTATTAGCCATAACCGAAACCTGGCTGAGTGATTCTGTTCAGGATGTCCATGTTATTCGTGATGTTTGTCCCACTGGCTACCAACTATTCAATGTACCAAGAGGTCGGAGGGGTGGGGGTGTGGCACTCCTTTACAAGAATCTGCTTAAGTTTAACAGTCAATCTTCCATCAAGAGAAAATTCAAATCTTTTGAATTCACTGATCTATTAATGAAACACTCGTCTTCAAGTTTAAGGATTGTTATCATATACCGTCCTCCTCCCTCAAGCTCTAATCAGTCCTCTATTACTGCGTTTTTTGATGAATTTCCACTTTTCCTTGAAAATCTTGCGACAGCACCTCGATTGCTTCTACTAGTTGGTGATTTTAACTTTCACGTTGATGATGTAGGAGATCCTGTGGCCACACGATTTATTCAGCTTTTGGAGTCATTCAATCTAGTGCAGCATGCAAATGAGTCTACTCACAAAAATGGTCATACTCTTGATTTAATTATCACCAGAGCGGATGAAAAAATCACCAGCAATCTCAAGATAAGTGATCCTGGTATCTCTGACCATTACCTAGTTGAATGCAGTCTCTCTTTGCCCAAACCTAATTTTGAAGGAAATCCTCTACCGCAAGCTGAAATCAATAGATATATCTCAGCTTCGTTATGACATTTCTAGTTCACCGCTCTTAAATCCCATAGTGAGGGACTTACCATCATTACTTGAAAACTATGAAAGCCAACTGAAAAAAATCATGAACACCCATGCACCCGAAAAAAGTCGAACGATCACTATAAGACCATCCGCCGCTTGGTATGACGATGAAATAGATAAAGAAAAACGAAAACGAAGACAACTTCAACGACGCTGGCGTAAATCAAGTCTAGTCATTGACAAACAACTCTACAGAGATCAATGCCAATTAGTAAATTCCCTAATAAGAAGCACAAAGTCCAGATATTACTCAAACATCATAAATGAAAACAAAGGAAATCGAAGGATATTATTTAACACAGTAGATAAACTACTCCATCGCAAAGGCGAGAACCACTACCCAACTGCCTCATCTCCAGAGAGACTAGCAAACAACTTCGCTGATTTCTTTGTTAACAAAATTGAAACGATACGAAATGATCTAACAAATAAAGACACAACAGATTACAATCACACCGAAGATAAAGATGATGTCATTAATGCTCAAAGAGATGTCAGACGACCAAGTAAAGAATCTAATCAACACCTTCAACTTGAAGTCCTGTATGCTAGATCCAATGCCTGCCTCGATTTTAAAGAGCTGTATCGACATTCTACTTCCAATATTCACCAAAATTATCAACTTCTCTTTAGAGACAGCTACCATGCCTAAGTGTCTAAAAGAAGCTATAATCAAGCCAAAACTGAAGAAAGAATCTCTAAGTCATGAACATTACTCAAATTTTAGACCTATATCAAATATGAAATTTGTATCAAAAATAATTGAGAAAGCAGTGCTATTCCAGTTAAATGATCACATGAAGCATAACAACATAGAAGAAAGCCTACAATCAGCATATAAACGCTTCCACAGCACTGAGACAGCCCTTGTTATGGTCCACAATGACATTGTTCACGCAATTGACAACGTCATCGCCTATGGTGTCATTTTTATTCAGATGACACGCAAATATACTGCATTTTCAAACCAGAAGATAACACAGTCTCAGTTACAGCTATAGAAGCATGTGTCAAAGACATTGATACATGGATGTCAACTAATAAACTTATAAACTAGCGGTTCTTATCAGAAGTGAAGTGCTGCGATGTGTATTTGTATGCACTTAAAGTAAGCTATTGTCGACATTCATGCGCTTCAAAGCATTTTCGTATTGTTAAGACTGTGAAACAATAGAAATACGCTTCAAAACTCATTACTTTTGACGGTACCTAAACTTTTGTATTCTTTGTAGAGTTTCAGGTTGTAGCTTATGGTTCAATGAAAAGTTGTTATTATTGAAGTTGTTTTTGTTAAAAACGTGAGTTTATTTTCCAATCTAGTTTGTTTTTGAAAATGAGTTTCTTCGATGATTCTTTTCTTAAAGTAGGCTTTTTGTGCATCTAAACTATTTTGCGATTGAGTTTCGGTTTGTTCAGATGTTTTTTTCTTGAAGTATGCTTTTTGTGCATCTAATCGTTTTTGCCTTTCAATTGCAGTTTGTGTTAATTTGCTATTTTTTTATATGTTCTCATCTTTTCTAGCCTGGTTTCTCTTTGATGTGGCGTTTCTTCTGGGAGTTTTCTTTTTTTTGTTTTTTCAATATTTTTTTCCTCTTTACATTCAGAAAATTCAACAACTTTTCTCGTACACAAATTTTTATTGTTAGTCGACATTAGTTGGTGAGTTGGTGATTTACTAGTGTTACTAACAAATTGAACAGGCATAATTTCAAAGAATTCACTACTTAATTCAATGGAAAGTGAATGTAAATATTGTTCTAATGTGGTTAGATCACAGCATTTCATAACAACAGCAGTGCCATTATCATCAAGCATATCATAATCGTTACGTGCATGAGAATCAAAAACATAAATAACATTGTCAGTATGTTTAATCAATGGCATCGTATAACCATCTAGTATCATAAATGCATAATTATCATTCGAGAAAGTATTCATCAAGGCAGAATGTAAATCAAGATCGTTTGCCTCGTCGGGCGATTGATTTGGATCGTTTGCCTCGTTGGGCGATTGATTCTGTGTCATCGTAAACCAAAGGACTCGATCTTGCAGATAATTCAGAGAAATCGTCTCTTCATCAGGTACAGAGCGTTCTTCGAAAGCTTTTAAAAACATGGAATCTCCTTCGGCTAAAAGACGATCCACCGTCTGTGTTGTCCATTTCGAAATATTACCACAATTTGCACATAACAGAGCTGAAAGAGTCATAAAAGCACATTGTCTTCCTCTTGAAATGTTGCTAAAACGACCATCACCTTGATGAATACTTCCTCGAGTAAATAAAGTCGCTTATTTCACACTTGACACGGTTTTCTTTGTTATTCATAGGGATGTATCTCCGATATAAACCCCTCATTATACCAATTCAAGGGTTATATCTAGATATAAACCCGGGTCTATATCTAGTTATAACCTTTGCATTTATTATTTATTGCAACATTAGACTTAGAAATTTTTACTAGATTTTTGGAGAAAAAAATCTTTGAGTACCAATGTGAGGACTCGAACCGAGAACCTCTGCATTGCTGTATCCGCGCTTTAACCCATTATACTACATAGTCATCCGATAGAAAGTTAACAACAAAAACACGTTTAATGTCATCAAGTTCATTAGAATTCAAGTTCGTTAGTATTCTTCTGAATAGAATTGAAAAGTGATTGTTTAATATTTCCTTATGGGAATTCATTGACAATGAACATTAAATTATGAACAGATTATTGACATATTGTTGGATTGGTTTTATTTTTTTGAATACGATCAGTGAAAATCATACATTGTTTTCTTTTCAGAAAACCTTAGTTATCATTGAAAA
Source organism: Metridium senile (assembly GCA_949775045.1). Classification (NCBI taxonomy): domain Eukaryota; kingdom Metazoa; phylum Cnidaria; class Anthozoa; order Actiniaria; family Metridiidae; genus Metridium; species Metridium senile. Next base: position 5,859,618 of record OX459098.1, read on the forward strand.
ATGTCGAGTCAGATCTCAGCCTAATGGTTTAGATTGTGTCAGTACTATTTTGTTATGAAAACTTTCAATAAACTTCAATTACGGGAAAACTGTTGTATTCTAGTGACAAAAATCATTAACAGCTAGCATTCCACCTTATTCATTAGTTCCAATGGTTTGACTAATTTAGTCTTTGTATTAAGGAATCAAAACTAAGATAGCATAACCTCCTTCAATCGTGTTCTATCAATAAGATTTTGATTTAAAAATGCACCGAGCCGGTTCCCTGCACATTAATATTTTCTATTCATATCATTTCTTTTATCAAATACGACTCCCAGTAGATACTAATTAGTAAGATTTGAAAAGCCGTTCTTTTATTTCTTAACTCAAATCATGTGTCTTTGTTAGAATAGGATTAAATCACTGTTTTTTTGTGAGAAAACCTTCTCAAGTGTGAAATAAATTAGTTACATACCTCGAATGTTCGGCTATAAGCCTATATATCCCTTGGGCCTGCGGCCCGCGGGATATATATGGCTTATAGCCTCCATTCTCGGTATGTAACTCTTACATTTAACATAAAGTAATTATCATACATACCTTCGCCAAGAGACCATGTGGTTTACGGCGCATTAATCATTTGATAATAACCGCTGATTACGATTACGGCAGGCGCAAAAATTGTCAATCGCTACCTAGCCCACGAAATCGACTTTCGACTTGGGTATTGATTTGTCAATCGCTACCTAGCCCACGAAATCGACTTTCGACTTGGGTATTGATCGTGTTACACAGGGATCCCAATGGAAAATCTGCGAGATTAGTGTCGCTGCTCACTTCGTTCGCAGCAATAAACTAAACAAAGACAAAACTGAAATACTTATAATTGGATCGCAGTTTAGGCCACACCCAGGTATTGAGGGTATTGCAGTTTCGGATGAGTACGTACGAGCCTCCGACTACGCAAGAAATATTGGAGTTATATTCGACAAGCACATAACATTGGAAAAACACGTCACAAACACATGTAAATCAGCTTTCTATCACTTAAGGAATATTGCCAAAATAAGAGACTGTCTAACACAAAGTGATGCAGAGACCTTAGTGCATATTGTAATATATTGTAATATATTGTAATGCACTCATATATGGCCTTCCACAGTGCGTCCTCGACAAACTTCAGTATGTGCAAAACTGTGCGGCACGTCTTGTGACAAGAACCAAGCGATCGGAACACATTACTCCAGTTCTACGAGAATTACACTGGCTGCCAGTAAGACAGAGAATTATATACAAAATATTACTCCTTACCTATAAAGCACTTTTAAAACTCTATGGCTCCAACGTACTTAACTGATTTACGACAACGCTACCCACCACCAAGACAACTAAGATCGTCATCAAAAAATCTACTCAAAGTCCCAAATAGCAAGTCCTATGGCGAAAGAACCTTCCAAGTAGCTGCCCCTAAACTTTGGAATGAACTTCCCGAAAACATTAAAATCAGCAATTCAATAAACGAATTTAAAACCAGCATAAAAACATTATTATTTAGAGACGCTTATCAGTAAGATATATTAAGATAAATACATTGAAACTAAATCCTTAATGTAAATAGAACAATAATGTATATAGAACAATAGGTAATTCTTAATATCAATTTTCATATACGTAAAACAATAAGTAATTTTAATATCAATTTATATACATAGAACAATAGATAACTTTAATATCAATTTATATACCAATAGATAATTTTAAAATATCAATTTATATATATAGAATAATAGATAACGTTTATTATTATATAACATATATGGTATACCGAGTGATAGCAACTAGATACAAAGCCTATCCTAGTCATGAAGATATCATTGATATCGCACATGTGTGATATCACTCTCAACCAATCAACTTTCAAAATTTTTGTTTTTCCTTTTTCAATCTCTTATATAATAAACAGAACATTACATGTGCGCTTGGAGATATGAATTTTATCTTCTCGTGTTGAAAAGATATCCCACTCATTCGCTGCGCTCACTCGTGGGATATCTTATCAACACTCGAAGATAAAATTCATATCTCCGCGCGCCCATGTAATATCCTCTATATATCAATTTTTATATACATAGAACGATACCTTTAAATATCAATTTATATACATAGAACAATATATTACTTTTAAGATCATTTTTTCAATTAACCATTGTAAAGCGACATTGAGCTCCCGGAAATGGCGCTATAAAAATGTTTATCTATTATTATCATATTATATATAATTCATAATAATCATCATCACCACCACCATCATCATCGTCATTCTTTTATAGTAATCACCATCATCAGTATATTACCACCATCTTATCATCATCATCATCATCATCATCATCTTGAACTAACCTGCGATAGGTGGACCCAAAAAGATTGGTATAGATTCCACTACTTTACCCATACCATACCCAACAGCATCTTTCTTACTGTCACCAAAACATGTCAACAGAAAGAAATTCTGTGTGGTAGCGAAAATCCCATTACCGATTCCATAATAAATAGCAAATATTATAAAATGATAATACTCTTTTGCCTGTGTTAGAGGTATAAGTGACGACCCAATAATAAATGACCCCAGTTGAAGACTTTGCATTGCACTGAGCCATTTTTTGTCATTGACTTTACCAATGAGTATACGAGAGACTGTTGAGCAGCCACCAATGAAAATAAACAGAAGAGAGGCTTTTGAACCTGAGACTTTACGATCTTTTGCGAATGCAATCTAGGAAGAAATGAAATGACAAATGGTGGTGATGGTAATTAAAAAATAGTTATTATGATGGTGACAAATGATGATAATTACAACAAAGGTGATGGTGGTGATGAATGACAGTGATATTGATGGTGTTGGTGAATGACAGTGATGATGATGATGATGATGGTCGTGGTGAATGACAGTGTGATGATGGTGGTGGTGGTGAATGACAGTGTGATGATGATGGTGGTGAATGACAGTGCTGATGATGATGGTGGTGGTGAATGACAGTGCTGATGATGGTGGTGATGAATGACAGTGCTGATGATGATGGTGGTGATGAATGACAGTGATGATGATGATGGTGGTGAATGACAGTGCTGATGATGATGGTGGTGGTGAATGACAGTGATGATGATGATGGTGGTGAATGACAGTGATGATGATGGTGGTGATGAATGACAGTGATGATGATGGTGGTGGTGAATGACAGTGATGATGATGATGGTGGTGGTGAATGACAGTGATGATGATGGTGGTGATGAATGACAGTGATGATGATGATGGTGGTGAATGACAGTGATGATGATGGTGGTGATGAATGACAGTGATGATGATGCTGGTGATGAATGACAGTGATGATGATGATGATGGTGGTGGTGAATGACAGTGATGATGATGGTGGTGGTGAATGACAGTGATATTGATGGTGTTGGTGAATGACAGTGATGATGATGATGATGATGGTCGTGGTGAATGACAGTGTGATGATGGTGGTGGTGGTGAATGACAGTGATGATGATGGTGGTGAATGACAGTGATGATGATGCTGGTGATGAATGACAGTGATGATGATGATGATGGTGGTGGTGAATGACAGTGATGATGATGGTGGTGGTGAATGACAGTGATGATGATGATGGTGGTGATGTATGACAGTGATGATGATGGTGGTGATGTATGACAGTGATGATGATGATGGTGGTGATCAATGACAGTGATGATGATGGTCGTGGTGAATGACAGTGATATTGATGGTGTTGGTGAATGACAGTGATGATGATGATGGTGGTGATGAATGACAGTGATGATGATAATGGTGGTGATGAATGACAGTGATGATGATGGTGGTGGTGAATGACAGTGATGATGATGGTGGTGGTGAATGACAGTGATGATGGTGGTGGTGGTGATCAATGACAGTGATGATGATGGTGGTGATGAATGACAGTGATATTGATGGTGTTGGTGAATGACAGTGATGATGGTGGTGAATGACAGTGATGATGGTGGTGGTGGTGATGAATGACAGTGATATTGATGGTGTTGGTGAATGACAGTGATGATGATGATGATGGTGGTGGTGAATGACAGTGATGATGGTGGTGGTGGTGATCAATGACAGTGATGATGATGGTGATGATGGTGGTGGTGATCAATGACAGTGATGATGATGGTGGTGGTGAATGACAGTGATGATGATGATGGTGGTGATGAATGACAGTGATGATGATGATGATGATGGTGGTGATCAATGACAGTGATGATGATGGTGATGATGGTGGTGGTGGTGAATGACAGTGATGATGATGGTGGTGATCAATGACAGTGATGATGATGATGATGATGGTGGTGATCAATGACAGTGATGATGATGGTGGTGATCAATGACAGTGATGATGATGATGATGGTGGTGGTGGTGGTGGTGAATGACAGTGATGATGATGGTGGTGGTGGTGAATGACAGTGATGATGATGGTGGTGATCAATGACAGTGATGATGATGATGATGATGGTGTTTATGAATGACAGTGATGATGATGGTGGTGATCAATGACAGTGATGATGATGATGATGATGGTGTTTATGAATGACAGTGATGATGATGGTGGTGATCAATGACAGTGATGATGATGATGATGGTGGTGGTGGTGGTGATCAATGACAGTGATGATGATGATGATGGTGGTGGTGGTGGTGATCAATGACAGTGATGATGATGATGATGGTGGTGGTGGTGAATGACAGTGATGATGATGGTGGTGATGAATGACAGTGATGATGATGGTGGTGGTGAATGACAGTGATGATGATGGTGGTGATCAATGACAGTGATGATGATGGTGGTGGTGAATGACAGTGATGATGATGGTGGTGGTGAATGACAGTGATGATGATGGTGGTGGTGAATGACAGTGATGATGATGATGATGATGGTGGTGGTGAATGACAGTGATGATGATGGTGGTGATCAATGACAGTGATGATGATGGTGGTGGTGAATGACAGTGATGATGGTGGTTGTGGTGAATGACAGTGATGATGATGGTGGTGATGAATGACAGTGATGATGATGATGGTGGTGGTGAATGACAGTGATGATGGTGGTGGTGAATGACAGTGATGATGATGATGGTGGTGGTGAATGACAGTGATGATGGTGGTGGTGATCAATGACAGTGATGATGATGGTGGTGGTGAATGACAGTGATGATCAATAATAGTGATGATGGTGGTGATCAATGATAGTGGTGGTGGTGGCGATGATCAATGATAGTGATGATGGTGGTGATGATCAATGATAGTGATGATGGTGGTGATCAATGATAGTGATGATGGTAGTGATCAATGATAGTCATGATGGTAGTGATCAATGATAGTGATGATGGTGGTGATGACCAATGATAGTGATGATGGTGGTGATGAATGACAGTGATGATGATGATGGTGGTGAATGACAGTGATGATGATGGTGGTGATGAATGACAGTGATGATGATGCTGGTGGTGAATGACAGTGATGATGATGATGGTGGTGGTGGTGAATGACAGTGATGATGATGGTGGTGGTGAATAACAGTGATGATGATGGTGGTGATGAATGACAGTGATGATGATGGTGGTGATGAATGACAGTGATGATGATGATGGTGGTGAATGAAAGTGATGATGATGGTGGTGATGAATGACAGTGATGATGATGCTGGTGGTGAATGACAGTGATGATGATGATGGTGGTGGTGGTGAATGACAGTGATGATGATGGTGGTGGTGAATAACAGTGGTGATGATGGTGGTGATGAATGACAGTGATGATGATGGTGGTGGTGAATAACAGTGATGATGATGGTGGTGATGAATGACAGTGATGATGATGGTGGTGATGAATGACAGTGATGATGGTGGTGGTGATCAATGACAGTGATGATGATGATGATGGTGGTGGTGAATGACAGTGATGATGGTGGTGGTGATGAATGACAGTGATGATGATGATGGTGGTGAATGACAGTGATGATGATGGTGATGGTGAATGACAGTGATGATGATGGTGGTGATCAATGACAGTGATGATGATGATGATGATGGTGGTGATCAATGACAGTGATGATGATGGTGTTTATGAATGACAGTGATGATGATGGTGATGATCAATGACAGTGATGATGATGATGATGATGGTGGTGGTGGTGGTGAATGACAGTGATGATGATGGTGATGATGGTGGTTGTGGTGAATGACAGTGATGATGATGGTGGTGGTGATCAATGACAGTGATGATGATGGTGGTGGTGAATGACAGTGATGATGATGGTGGTGGTGAATGACAGTGATGATAATGGTGGTGGTGAATGACAGTGATATTGATGGTGGTGGTGAATGACAGTGATGATGATGATGGTGGTGATCAATGACAGTGATGATGGTGGTGGTGGTGAATGACAGTGATGATGATTGTGGTGGTGATGAATCACAGTGATGGTGGTGGTGGTGATCAATGACAGTGATGATGATGGTGGTGGTGAATGACAGTGATGATCAATGATAGTGATGATGGTGGTGATCAATGATAGTGATGATGGTGATGATCATTGATAGTGATGATGGTGGTGATCAATGATAGTGGTGGTGGTGGTGATGACCAATGATAGTGATGATGGTGGTGATGAATGACAGTGATGATGATGATGGTGGTGAATGACAGTGATGATGATGGTGGTGATGAATGACAGTGATGATGATGCTGGTGGTGAATGACAGTGATGATGATGATGGTGGTGGTGGTGAATGACAGTGATGATGATGGTGGTGGTGAATAACAGTGATGATGATGGTGGTGATGAATGACAGTGATGATGATGGTGGTGATGAATGACAGTGATGATGATGATGATGGTGGTGAATGACAGTGATGATGGTGGTGGTGATGAATGACAGTGATGATGATGATGGTGGTGAATGACAGTGATGATGATGGTGTTTATGAATGACAGTGATGATGATGGTGGTGATGAATGACAGTGATGATGATGGTGGTGATGAATGACAGTGATGATGATGATGATGGTGGTGAATGACAGTGATGATGGTGGTGGTGATGAATGACAGTGATGATGATGATGGTGGTGAATGACAGTGATGATGATGGTGTTTATGAATGACAGTGATGATGATGGTGGTGATCAATGACAGTGATGATGATGATGATGGTGGTGGTGATCAATGACAGTGATGATGATGGTGGTGATCAATGACAGTGATGATGATGGTGTTTATGAATGACAGTGATGATGATGGTGATGATCAATGACAGTGATGATGATGATGATGGTGGTGGTGGTGGTGGTGAATGACAGTGATGATGATGGTGATGATGGTGGTTGTGGTGAATGACAGTGATGATGATGATGGTGGTGATCAATGACAGTGATGATGGTGGTGGTGGTGAATGACAGTGATGATGATGGTGGTGGTGAATGACAGTGATGATAATGGTGGTGGTGAATGACAGTGATATTGATGGTGGTGGTGAATGACAGTGATGATGATGATGGTGGTGATCAATGACAGTGATGATGATGGTGGTGGTGAATGACAGTGATGATGATGATGGTGGTGATCAATGACAGTGATGATGGTGGTGGTGGTGAATGACAGTGATGATGATGGTGGTGATGAATGACAGTGATGATGATTGTGGTGGTGATGAATCACAGTGATGGTGGTGGTGGTGATCAATGACAGTGATGATGATGGTGGTGGTGAATGACAGTGATGATCAATGATAGCGATGATGGTGGTGATCAATGATAGTGATGATGGTGGTGATCAATGATAGTGATGGTGGTGATGATCAATGATAGCGATGATGGTGGTGATCAATGATAGTGATGATGGTGGTGATCAATGATAGTGATGGTGGTGATGATCAATGATAGTGGTGGTGGTGGCGATGATCAATGATAGTGATGATGGTGGTTATCAATGATAGTGATGATGGTGATGATCAATGATAGTGATGATGGTGGTGATCATTGATAGTGATGATAGTGATGATGGTGGTGATCAATGATAGTGATGATGGTGGTGATCATTGATAGTGATGATAGTGATGATGGTGGTGATCAATGATAGTGATGATGGTGATGATCAATGATAGTGATGATGGTGGCGATGATCAATGATAGTGATGATGGTGATGATCAATGATAGTGATGATGGTGGTGATCAATGATAGTGATGATGGTGATGATCAATGATAGTGATGATGGTGGTGATGATCAATGATAGTGATGATGGTGGTGATGATCAATAATAGTGATGATGGTGGTGATCAATGATAGTGATGATGGTGGTGATGATCAATAATAGTGATGATGGTGGTGATCAATGATAGTGATGATGGTAGTGATCAATGATAGTGATGATGGTGGTGATGACCAATGATAGTGATGATGGTGGTGATCAATGACAATGATGATGATGATGATGATGGTGGTGGTGATCAATGATAGTGATGATGATGGTGGTGATGAATGACAGTGATGATGATGATGGTGGTGGTGAATGACAGTGATGATGGTGGTTGTGGTGAATGACAGTGATGATGATGGTGGTGATGAATGACAGTGATATTGATGGTGTTGGTGAATGACAGTGATGATGATGATGGTGTTTATGAATGACAGTGATGATGATGGTGATGATCAATGATAGCGATGATGGTGGTGATCATTGATAGTGATGATGGTGATGATCAATGATAGTGATGATGGTGGTGATCAATGATAGTGGTGGTGGTGGCGATGATCAATGATAGTGATGATGGTGGTGATCAATGATAGTGATGATGGTGATGATCAATGATAGTGATGATGGTGGTGATGATCAATGATAGTGATGATGGTGGTGATGATCAATAATAGTGATGATGGTGGTGATCAATGATAGTGATGATGGTGGTGATCAATGATAGTGATGATGGTGGTGATGATCAATAATAGTGATGGTGGTGGTGATCAATGATAGTGATGATGGTAGTGATCAATGATAGTGATGATGGTGGTGATGACCAATGATAGTGATGATGGTGGTGATCAATGACAATGATGATGATGATGATGATGGTGGTGGTGATCAATGATAGTGATGATGATGGTGGTGATGAATGACAGTGATATTGATGGTGTTGGTGAATGACAGTGATGATGATGATGGTGGTGGTGAATGACAGTGATGATGATGGTGATGATCAATGATAGCGATGATGGTGGTGATCATTGATAGTGATGATGGTGATGATCAATGATAGTGATGATGGTGGTGATGACCAATGATAGTGATGATGGTGATAATCAATGATAGTGATGATGGTGGTGATCAATGATAGTGATGATGGTGATGATCAATGATAGTGATGATGGTGGCGATGATCAATGATAGTGATGATGGTGGTGATGATCAATGATAGTGATGATGGTGATGATCAATGATAGTGATGATGGTGGTGATCAATGATAGTGATGATGGTGATGATCAATGATAGTGATGATGGTGGCGATGATCAATGATAGTGATGATGGTGGTGATCAATGATAGTGATGATGGTGATGATCAATGATAGTGATGATGGTGGTGATGATCAATGATAGTGATGATGGTGGTGATGATCAATAATAGTGATGATGGTGGTGATCAATGATAGTGATGATGGTGGTGATGATCAATAATAGTGATGATGGTGGTGATCAATGATAGTGATGATGGTAGTGATCAATGATAGTGATGATGGTGGTGATGACCAATGATAGTGATGATGGTGGTGATCAATGACAATGATGATGATGATGATGATGGTGGTGGTGATCAATGATAGTGATGATGGTAGTGATCAATGATAGTGATGATGGTGGTGATGACCAATGATAGTGATGATGGTGGTGATCAATGACAATGATGATGATGATGATGGTGGTGGTGGTGGTGGTGATCAATGATAGTGATGATTGTGGTGATCAATGATAGTGATGATGGTGGTGATGACCAATGATAGTGATGATGGTGGTGATCAATGACAATGATGATGATGATGATGATGGTGGTGGTGGTGGTGATCAATGATAGTGATGATGGTGGTGATGACCAATGATAGTGATGATGGTGGTGATCAATGACAATGATGATGATGATGATGGTGGTGGTGGTGATCAATGGTAGTGATGATGGTAGTGATCAATGATAGTGATGATGGTGGTGATGACCAATGATAGTGATGATGGTGGTGATCAATGACAATGATGATGATGATGATGGTGGTGGTGGTGGTGGTGATCAATGATAGTGATGATGGTAGTGATCAATGATAGTGATGATGGTGGTGATGACCAATGATAGTGATGATGGTGGTGATCAATGACAATGATGATGATGATGATGATGGTGGTGGTGGCGGTGATCAACCATAGTGGTGATGATGAATGATTGTGATATAGTGCTGATGATAGTATATTTCAAGTTTGGTATACAAGTCATACAATAAGCAACCAGACCTTGTTATATATAGCTGTTTACTTACTATGTGCATAAAGCCAACAAACAAACCAAAAAATGTCATCCAAATAACGATCATTCCAATTGTATACTTTGGGCTTTTCCATAAAGAACAGTCAAAAACATCTGAGTATTTTATCATACAACCATTATTGACAACTCTATCATCAGTTTCTGGATTTCTTTCCACATTTGAAGTAAATGACAAACATAATATACCAACAAGCAACCAGAGGCCAGACATGACACGTAGTGCATTTCTCCATCCGATAGAGTCACAGATCAACTGAGTCATGGGATTCAAAATCATTGTTCCTATGCTTGCCCCAGAAATAACTATTCCTAAAGCAAGTCCAAGGTTCCTTACAAACCATTTTTTCATCAGAAAAAGGAATGTATTACCAGTAAAACATATACCAAGTCCCATGAAAAGACCATGTGTTATGTAAAGAATGTAAATCTTGTTAACAAATGAACTAGCTATGAGAAAAGCTGCAACAGCCAGACATCCACAAATTCCAGTGATCCTTTCATTGTAGCGTAAATGTATCTTGATTGCAACAGGTGCAAACAGGAATAGCAATCCTGTTGAGATGGAGCCAATCCAAGCTGAGAAAGGAACATCAAAAGGAGTATTAAGTTGGTTTACCCTGGTGTGTTGAGAAGCAGGTGTACATGATCTTGACACGTGCGATGGTGAATTGTGATCTTCCAGGTGTATCTTGTCTTGAGAAAGACTGTTGGTGTTATAAGTGACTGATGTTTGAATGGTTGAACCCAGGTGTAAATGATATTGACAAATAGTCTTGAGAAATACTGTTGATCAGTTAGCAACTGATGTTTGAATGATTTGAACCCAGGTGTAAGTGATATTGACAAATAGTCTTGAGAAATACTGTTGGTGTCATATAGTGACTGTATGCATGATGTTTGAACTCAGGTGTAAGTGATGTTGATGTGTTGTGATAATCTGGGTGTGAGCAGCCTTGAGAAAGACTGTTGGTGTTAGTGACAGATGTTTGAATTGTTTGAGCCCAGGTGTAATTGATAATGGGTAATTGTGATTGTCTGGGTTTATGTTATCTTGTTACTGTATAAAGCTACTTCTCATGTTTCAACAATATGTTTTTTACCTGTAGCACCTCTACTGAACTCAAATTCATCGCTCCATATGGGTAGTAGTATGCTGAAAATATTTATTGTACCAATGCTGATGCCCATCCCACAGAAACAACAAAACAAGACAAACCATGCATAGCACCCATCACGGGGGTGGGGTGTGTCTCTCTTTGTACATGGAAACATTTGATGCTTGGTTAATTGTGATATCAACTCAACTAGAAAGAAAAATATAAAAAAACATAAGAACAAGGATATTGTTTAATTAGTCTGTGGAGTAATCTAAAGTTAACTAGACGCTCTAGGAGCGTGAAGTCGGGCTAGTCATAAAATCAACACAGGAGGCTAAACAATTCTACGTTGTGCTTCCTGTGTTCATTCCCAAAGCATCATGGGGGACTATACGCAACATGACACATAGATACATACATACTTACATACATACATACATACATACATAGATTGACTAAAAGGTAAACCTAGAGTCAGGAGTCTAATAAGAGCTACAGCATTCTTAATGTTAAATCTTATCAGGCTCTTGACTGATTGAAATTAAAGCAATTAAACATTATATTTTTAATTAACATTATATTGTGTGAATGTGATGACTTCAGTGGTTGAAAAACCTGTTTAAAACCAGTTCATAAACATGATTTTCTATCATTTATTTGTCCAGAAATGTGGATGTAACTCATGGGTGCCGTCAGAGGTTGCTTTGCTAGTCAGAGAAAAAACCTCTGCTCGTAGGGTACTATCCTTCTTTGTATGATCACTATAAACATATTCGCCTTTTCTATATCAAGCAGTTGACTGGGTACGAGTGTGAAAAACTAATTTAATTATGGTTCCAGAAAAAATAACCCCCTCTCATGGGAGAGTAACCAAATATAAGCTTATTGACCAAGTTTCAGAACGTTTGGCTAAATAGAAAAAAGATAATGAGCATCCAAACTCTCCAAACTCTGCCAAAATTACAGAGAAATGTATGGTGTCCTTCCAAAATGTCCTTCCAAACCATACATTCTTTGTATTTTCGAAAAAGAAAAAAAATACCATAATTTCGTTGCAATTTGCACAAACTTGTTCAAACTTTCAATTCTTACTAATTTGTATTTGTTCTTTCATGTGAAGATTTTTTTTTAAATTAAATTAATTTTGATAAACTTGGTTCCAGTCACCTGCTCGATTTGAAAAAGGCTAATTGTATTATTTGTTACTTTTGGTCACTGTTTAACTTGGGAAATTTTGTTTCTATTTGATTATATATTCATACACTGTACATCTGTCCATGCTTTTCTTTTCTTTCTTTTTTGCTGCTTTTAAACGGAATATTACGCTACTAATACTGTACATTATACTATGCTAATATTGGGATTCCTGTGGAATGAGGTATATATCATGATGTACTGGCTGTAATTTACAAATTTATACATAAACAGTAAACTTGAGAGGGAGATTAAAGTCTCTATTTTTGACAGTTTACAAATACTAGAGAGTTTGTTACTGATTTCCCAGTTACCATGGTTACTGGTTCATTACATGAGTATGTTACAACACAAGACCTTAGGGGTGGACCATTTAACTTTTGAGGGGGGGGGGGGGTGGATGATTTTGAAAAAAAAATTCCTGCACAGCCCGAAGGGCCGAAAAAAAAAATCCTGCAAGCCAAAATTTCCACTGACTGCCACTGAAATCTTTGATTTTCTATAAAATAAATTGCGTGCACATGCCAGCGGGCTAAAAAAAAATTTCCTGCACAGACAAAATCATCCACCCCCCCCCCCCCCCCCTCAAAAGTCAAATGGTCCACCCCTTAGACAAGATCTAGCTGTTACAAGGTACTTCAAAAACACAGGAGCCCCAATAGTTTATATAGCCAATGTTTATGTTGGCATAATTTCTCGATAACAAAAACTGACTATGGAACGTTTCTGAGGAATGAACCGGCAAAAGTTATAAATAATAGTGTTACACGCTTACGAGCTGATGCAATGTCCAACTGGCTGCATGAGTAAACAAGTAATTTAACTTATTGCGAAGACCTTTCCCTGTTTTAACGCATTCATTTTCTCTCCAACAAACTCTTACAAGCTAAATATAACAATAAAAATGTTTTTACACAAATAGGAGAGATGTTTAAGTGACTTTTTACATAAAAATACCGGCAAATTCGATTTTGGATTTTAGTTTGCTTGAATGCTCTTTGGAAAATACTCTAAATAAGCTATTATTGGATTATTTTGTAAAATCATGTGTAAATATAATAGCTAGTAATAATTAGTAAGGATCTAAAGCAGTTTACCTTTAATTTTGTTTGGCCATTTTTCACCAAGTTCACACCATCATACGACTGTCGACGACTGTCTGATATAAGTGTCTAACTGATACAGTACAAAGATTTTCACGATTTGGGCTTCCTGTGGTCTGCGGCACAAATATATGAGGGTACCCCCCTACTTTCTTACCTATTTACACTTACTGATTCATTTTAACGAAGAAATAAGTCAAAAATGTCCGTTAATAATTAGTTCTTTTATACAATTATTTTTTTTTTGGTTGTTGTGTTGGCTTTTCAGTTTATTGCGTGACAGCTGCGTTACTCAAACATGTACCACAGGTAGCCCAACATGCGAAGATCTAAAGCTCACATTCCATCAAAATATAGTATGATACGGTGCTTGTACTTCATAACTAAACTTAAGACTTCTCCTTCTTCTGTTTCTTCTTCTTCCCTCTTGAGAATACTAGAACATTCTTAGGCAAGGCATTCTGGTACTGGTAGTACATGACGCTATAATGCAAATAGCCTATAGATGATTTTTAAATTTTTGCACGCTTAATGATGATGTTAGCCTGCGTAGCCTCTCCCCAATCCCTCCGCCCCTCTCCCCAATCCCCCAGGGCCAGCTATGCAGGCTATCATGATGTAGTTTTATACAGCTATTTCAAAAAACTTGGAATACCGAATAGTGCATTCCAAGACCAAAGAGCGTTGTGGGTCTCATTAATTTGAAATCAAAAATATAAACAGCAATATTTACGCGATCCCCATAACTAACTCGTATATTGTTTTGAATGGAATACTGAGAATGAAATAACTGTGTCCCGAAAGTGTGAGAAAACAATATGAATGAAAGTGGAGGAAAAGGTTTTATTTCTTGTCTTTCCATGCATAAGATAAAAACATTTAGAAGTCAGTACCCGGGGGATCAAGACTTACAATTCTTTTAATTTATGGTTACCTAAGTTCTAGTGGTCATTTACAAAATTGACCACCCACCACCCACCACCCTAACCACTTGGTCAAAGGGAGTCCCCCCCTGGATATCAGTGGTCTCTCGCTATTTGATGTGAAGCAACATTCTAATGTTCAGCCATTGACTCTTTTAGGATCACGCTTTCACGTCACCAGTGTGTATGGTTGTTGTATGTTATACAATCTCGTCCCTGTTAAGTGGAGAGGTGATCTCGACATTGATCACTAGAACCAACCAAGCGTTTCCCTATTAGTCCTAATTCAGTCTCTGTTGTTTCTTCGGCTGGTCTATGTTTGGGTCCAAGTAGTAAACAAAATGGTAAAGCACTAGATAGAACACCAATAGAGCCAGTAAGGTAGAACGCTGGTACATAAGACTTGAAATAATCAGCCATAAATCCTATGAGAGAAGTATACGTTCATTAGTGATTGGTATAAACATATTATGTTATAGTCATAATCATTACCAGCAACATAATTATCACCATTATCATGTGATCACCACCATCAACGTCATTATCGTCCCTTTCACCATCCATATCCCCATTCTTTCATCCTAATCACCATCACCATCATCGCTATCACTACCATATTATCATAATCATCATAAATATCAATTATCACCAACACCATCATCAACAACGCTACCGCCATACCACTATTATTCTTATCATCATCATTATCATTTCTCATAATAACAATCATCATCATCATCACTACCATATACTCATCATCACCACCACCATCATCATCATCATCATTATCATCATTGCCACCATTCCCACTATCATTCTAATCATCATCCTTTCATCATATAATCACCATCACCATCATCATCACTACCACATAACCATCACCACCACCACCATCATCACCATCATCATCACTACCATATAACCATCATCACCACCATCATTATCATTATCATCACTGCCACCATCCCCTACTATCATTCTAATCATCATCCTTTCATCATATAATCACCATCATCATCATCAGTATTACTACCATATTAATATCACCATCACCACCATCCCCACTACAATTCATATCAATCATCATCCCCACCACCACCATCATCATCATCATTCTTTTTATAGTAATCACCATCATCAGTATATTACCACCATCCCCACCACCATCATCATCATCATCATGTACTAACCTAGGTGGACCCAAAAAGATTGGTATAGATTTCACTACTTGACCCATACCATACCCAACAGCATCTTTCTTACTGTCACCAAAACATGTCATCAGAAAGAAATTCTGAGTGGTAGCGAAAATCCCATTACCGATTCCATAATAAACAGCAAATATTATAAAATGATAATACTCTTTTGCCTGTGTTAGAGGTATTAGTGATGACCCAATCAGAAATGACCCCAGTTGAAGACTTTGCATTGCACTGAGCCATTTTTTGTCATTTACTTTACCGCTGAGTATATGAGAGACTGTTGAGGAGCCACCAATGAAAATGAACAGAAGAGAGGCTTTTGACCCTGAGACTTTACGATCTTTTGCGAATGCAATCTATAAAAAAAAGAAATACAAAACAACATGTCAGTTACCTTAGTAATAAATGGTGGTGATGTTAAGTGATAATTATGACGGTGATAAAAGATGACGATAATAATAATAACGATGGTGATAGTAATAACGATAATAAGAAGTAATAATAATAATAACAATTATAATAATAATAATAATATTTTCCACAGCAGATTCACATACCGTAGTGGTTATTCTTCTGCTGGCACTCACACTCACTACATTAAATAAGGTGGTGACGGTAATCATTATGATGGTGGTGATCACAATAATAGTCATGATGGTGGTGGTAATGATCAATCATAGTGGTGATCAATCATAGTGATGATAATAGTGCATTTCAAGCTTGGTATACAAGTCATACAGTAAGCAACAAAACTTTTTTTGAAATAGCTGTTTACTTACAATGTGCATAAAGGCAACAAAATAACCAAAAAATGTCATCCAAATAACGATCATTCCAATTGTATACTTTGGGCTTTTCCATAAAGAACAGTCAAAAACATCTGAGTATTTTATCATACAACCATTATTGACAACGCTATCATCAGTTTCTGGGTCTCTTTCCACATTTGAAGTAAATGACAAACATAATATACCAACAAGCAACCAGAGACCAGACATGACACGTAGTGCATTTCTTCATCCGATAGAGTCACAGATCAACTGAGTCATGGGATTCAAAATCATGATTCCTATGCTTGCCCCAGCGATTACTATTCCTAAAGCTAGTCCAAGGTTCCTTACAAACCATTTTTTCATTAGAAAAATAAATGTATTAACAGTTAAACTTATACCAAGTCCCATGAAAAGACCATGTGTTATGTAAAGAATGTAAATCTTGTTAACAAATGAACTAGCTATGAGAAAAGCTGCAACAGCCAGACATCCACAAATTCCAATGATTCTTTCATTGTAGCGTAAATGTATCTTGATTGCAACAGGTGCAAACAGGAATAGCAGTCCTGTTGTGATGGAGCCAATCCAAGCTGAGAAAGGAACATCAAAAGGAGTATTAATTTGGTTTACCCTGGTGTGTTGATTGAGAAAGCTAGACTGTTGGTTTCTTAGATGTTTGAATAGTTTGAAACCAGGTGTACATGACACAATGATGAATATTTGTGATTGTCCAGTCGTATGTTGTCTTGAGAAAGAGAGCTTGTGTTAGTGACTATCATGTTTGAATGGTTTAAATCCAGGTGCAAGTGATATTGACAAATTGTGATCATCTGGGCAGTGTGTATATATAGTCTTGAGAAAGACTGTTGGTGTTAGACTGATGTTGAAAAGGTTTGAACCAAGGTGTAAGTGATGATGGTGAAGTCACTGCAATGATTGTTCATGTGTGTATATAACATTGATAAAGACTGTTACTGAATAAAGCTATTAATAACTTCTCATTTATCAACAATATGTTTTTACCTGTAGCACCTCTGCTGAACTTAAATTCATCACTCCATATGGGTATAGTAGTACACTAAAAATATTTATTGTACCATAGCTGATGCCAATCCCACAGAAACAACAAAACAAGACAAACCATGCATAGCACCCATCACGGGGGTGGGGTGTGTCTCTCTTTGTACATGGAAACATTTGATGCTTGGTTGTGATATCAACTCAACTAGAAAGAGAAATATAAGAAACATATATATAAGAACAACTATATTGTTTAATTAGTCTGACTGGAGTAATCTTAAGTTAATTAGAGCTACAAATGTACAGCTATCCTCAGGAACCCAAGGATAATATCTTCTGTCGCTTGTTTCTCGCTCCCAGAAAAAAGCGAGAAACGAGCGACAGAAGATTACCCTTGGGTTCCCGAGGATGAGCTACAGCGTTCTTAATGTTAAATCTTGTCAGGGTCTTGACCGATTGTAATCAAAAGTAAACATCAATGTTAATTAATGTGTGAATGTGATGATTTCAGATATTATGTGGTTGAAAAAACCAGTTTAAAACCAGTTTGTAAACCTGATTTTCCATAATTTATTTGATGTCCAGAAATTTGGATGTAACTCGCAGGTGCAGTCAGAGGTTACTTTGTTAGTCACTTTAAGGGTAAGAGAAAAAACCTCTGCTAGTAGGGTACTATCCTTCTTTGTATGTTCACTGGAAACATATTGTATTATTTGTTACTTTTGGTCATTGCATGTTTAACTTAGGGAATTCTCTTGTTTCTATTTAATTAAACACCTCTACTGAACTCAAATTCACCTCTACACTCTAATTAAACAGTCATACACTGTCCATGTGTCCATGATTTTCTTTTCTTCACTGCTTTTAAACTGAATATTACGCTACTAATACTGTACTCAATAGTATGCTAATATTGGGATTCCTGTGGAACGAGGTATATATCATTTACTGTAATATACAATACATAAACAGTAACTTGATAGGGAGATTAACTAAATACTAGAGAATGCATTACTGATTATGGATTAATTGCCCTATCCAGTAACCATGGTTACTGGTTCATTACATGAGTATGTTGTACAAGATACTTCAAAAACACAGGAAGCCCAATAGTTTATATATAGCCAAGGTTTATGTATTTTCTGCTGAGGAATGAACAGGCAAAAGTTATAAATAATAATACTGCATGGTAACTGTTATATGAAACTGTCAATAAGCATTTGTGTTACACGCTTTATACGAGCTGGTGTCCAACTGGCTGCATGAGTAAACATTTAATAGTAACTTTCGAATCATTTGGCGAAGACCTTTCCCGTTTTAACGCATTCATTTTCTCTCCAACAAACTCTTACAAGCTAAATATAACAATAGAAATGTTTTTACACAAACTGGAGAGATGTTCAAGTGACTTTTTACATAAAAAAAACCGGCAAATTCGATCTTGAATCAACTTTAATTGTATTAAGTTTGGTTGAATTCAGCTTTGGAAAAAACTCTAATTATTTTAAATAATCATGTGTAAAATTACATAATAGTTAGTAAGGATCTAAAGCAGTTTACCTCAGTCTGATCTTGTTTGGCCATTTTTCACCGTACACATGGAGTACATATTACGGTATGGACTTTCTCGATTTGGGCTTCCTGTGGTCTGCGGCACAAATATATGAGGGTACCTCCCTCGGCTTTCTTACTTATTTAAAGTCAAAAATGCCCGTCAATAATTCGTTTGTTTATACAATTTACCATCAAATTTTATTTTTTAGGCTTTTATGTGTTGGGTTTCCAGTTTATTGCGTGACAGCTGCGTTAAGTACACGGCGTCACTCAAACATCTGCCACAGGAAGCCCAAATGGAGAAAATCTAAAGAGATCGTGGATGCTCGTTCTAGCTGCAGTGTCCCAAACCAAAAGAAAAGACCAAACAAGCTCAGAGGTAACGATTTTAGTTCATAATATATATAACTAACCATTATAGCTAACAGATGTTGACTATTTAAGCCCAAAATTCTCGAAGCACTGCTTATTAACCTGAAAAAGCTCAAATATTTTTCGGAGCAGAATTCGGCGAGCAACTCCTTTTAATAGAAGGTTCGGGTTTGAGATGTAAACGCCTTTTAAAAGCCCTTATAATTTGTTTAGAACAGTCGTAGTGGCTGTAATTAGCTCATAAAAGTTTAGTGGAGGAAAAATGAATGCGTTAAAATCGTCAAAGATTTGTGCAAATTCAGCTGTGTCAAGTTCCATTTGATTTATACACAACCCTTTTTAACATGCTAATGAGTAAAATAACATGCTAATGAGCTGCTCGCCGATGACCGTACAATTTATCGCCAAGATTTTAAAAACAAAGTATCAGAACTGGCTGTTTGTATCATGTTGTTTTTTAATGAATATTTAAAAAGATTTTGCTCACTTTGTGACAAATAATATTGTGTATGCGGTAAAGCGCGAATTAAGCTCATTAGCATGTTATTTTATTCATTAGCATGTTAAAATGCGTTCTGTGAAATCGCTCTATTATTTGAAACTTTTTCTATATATTTATTTAAGTTATTATTTTATTTATTTATTAATTTCTAATCAGGAGAACTTTACTTTACTTTATTAATTTGTCTATTTATTTATTTATTTATTTGTTTGTTTATTCATTTATTTTTGTATTCATTTATTTATTAATTTTTCTATTTATTTATTTATTTATTAATTTTTCTATTTATTTATTTATTTATTTGTCTGTTTATTCATTTATTTTTGTATTCATTTATGTATTAATTAGTCTATTTATTTATTTGTTTGTTTATTCATTTATTTTTGTATTCATTTATTTATTAATTTGTCTATTTATTTATTTGTTTGTTTATTCATTTATTTTTGTATTCATTTATGTATTAATTAGTCTATTTATTTATTTGTTTGTTTATTCATTTATTTTTGTATTCATTTATTTATTAATTTGTCTATTTATTTATTTGTTTGTTTATTCATTTATTTTTGTATTCATTTATGTATTAATTAGTCTATTTATTTATTTGTTTGTTTATTCATTTATTTTTGTATTCATTTATTTATTAATTTGTCTATTTATTTATTTGTCTGTTTATTCATTTATTTTTGTATTCATTTATGTATTAATTAGTCTATTTATTTATTTGTTTGTTTATTCATTTATTTTTGTATTCATTTATTTATTAATTTGTCTATTTATTTATTTGTTTGTTTATTCATTTATTTTTGTATTCATTTATTTATTAATTTGTCTATTTATTTATTTGTTTGTTTATTCATTTATTTTTGTATTCATTTATGTATTAATTTGTCTATTTATTTATTTGTTTGTTTATTCATTTATTTTTGTATTCATTTATGTATTAATTTGTCTATTTATTTATTTGTTTGTTTATTCATTTATTTTTGTATTCATTTATTTATTAATTTGTCTATTTATTTATTTATTTATTAATTTGTCTATTTATTTATTTATTTATTTGTCTGTTTATTGATTTATTTTTGTATTCATTTATGTATTAATTTGTCTATTTATTTATTTGTTTGTTTATTCATTTATTTTTGTATTCATTTATTTATTAATTTGTCTATTTATTTATTTGTTTGTTTATTCATTTATTTTTGTATTCATTTATTTATTAATTTGTCTATTTATTTATTTATTTATTTGTCTGTTTATTCATTTATTTATTAATTTGTCTATTTATTCATTTATTTATTAACAGTGAAATTAAGAACAGGGACAATATATTTACAACAATTAAAAAAAAGACTAAGTACTTATTGACTGAGTGGGAGGGCCATACAGGAAAATATTTGGCTCACGGTCAAGATGTACAAATGACCAAGAGCCAAATATTTTCCCGTACGGCCCAGCATAACTCAGTCAATAAGTTTTTTATCATATGACCCACTTGTTTTAATTTAAAAGCCATTTCTTTTGTGATGTTTCGAGTAGCCGATCCGTACGGGTTTGTACGGACCAGGTAAAAAAAGCAGTACTGACCCCATCATGTGACTTTTTCCGAAGGTTTTCTTAAGAGCGCGCGCCGGGCAAAATATGCCTCATATGATAATAAACATGATGTAACAACTATATGTATATTCATAATTATATATCGTGTGATTTTTGTGCACATTATTAATGCCTTGCTCATAATTAATTCTTATATTCATTAGAAATGTGTTTCCAACACTATAATTGTGTTAAAATTTTCTTATTATTATTTATGACATTTTTGTTTACATACCATTTTTCTTCTAGTTGCATTGATATCACAAATACATCAAATGTCTCCATGTACAAAGAGGGACACACCCCACCCCCGTGATGGGTGCTATGCATGGTTTGTCTCATTTTCTTGTTTCTGTGGGGTCAGCATCTGCATGGGTACAATAAGTTCCTTTAGTGCACTAATGCCCATATGGAGTGATGAATTTGAGTTGAGTAGAGGTGCTACAGGTAAACACTTATTGTTGAAACATGAGAAGTAGCTCAATTTATACATGCAGTAACAGCTAGTCTGTATATCAATGTTATACACACATGAACAACCTCAATTCGCCATTATGTGGTTTCAAACCAATCAAATGGAAGACAATACCATTAATTAAATAAAAAAAATACTATATTAATAAAATTAGTATTTAGCAGTCTAGCTCTCCCTGCAGGGCTACACTAACATGGACAATTACAATTCACCATCAGCCATTACACCTGGGTTGAAACCCTTAAACATCTGGGGCCGGTTGTACGAAGGGTGGATAAAGTTATCCGCGGATAAAAGTTATCCACTGCATAGGTTTTTTATAGATTTTATCCGCTGGATAAGGATTTATCTGGTGGATAGCGCTATTCACCCTTCGTACAACCGGCCCCAGGGACTAGTTGTATGAAGCCTGGATAAAGTTATCCACTGGATAAGAGTTATCCAGTGTATAGAATTTGTATGGATTTTATCCGTTGGATAGGAATTTATCCAGTGAATGGCGCTATTCAGGCTTCGTACAACAGGCCCCAGACAGCAACACCAACAGTCTTTCTCAAGACTATACACACACACACACACAGATGGTTCAAATTCACCAGCATCACTTACTCCTCGGTTCAAACCATTCAAACATTAGTCACTAACATCAACAGTCTTTCTCAAGACTATATACACACACACACACAGATGATCACAATTCACCATCATCACTTACATCTGTGTGCCAACCACTAAAATGTAAACCATTAGTAGCACAAAGGCAACTTTCTCATTTAACAGACTTTTAACGTTTCTTTAATTCTCAGCTTGGATTGGCTCCATCACAACAGGACTGCTATTCATGTTTGCACCTGTTGCAATCAAGATCAATTTACGCTACAATGAAAGAATCATTGGATTTTGTGGATGTCTGGCTGTTGCAGCTTTTCTCATAGCTAGTTCATTTGTTAACAAGATTTACATTCTTTATATAACACATGGTCTTTTCACGGGACTTGGTATAAGTTGTTGTTTTTATACATTTCTTTTACTGATCAAAAAATGGTTTGTAAGGAACCTTGGACTAGCTATAGGAATAGTTATTTCTGGGGCAGGCATAGGAACTATGATTTTGAATCCCATGACTCAGTTGATCTGTGACTCTATCGGATGGAGAAATGCACTACGTGTCATGTCTGGCATCTGGTTGCTTGTTGGTATATTATGTTTGTCATTTACTTCAAATGTGGAAAGAGACCCAGAAACTGATCATAGAGCTGTCAATAATGGTTGTATGATAAAATACTCAGATGTTTTTGACTGTTCTTTATGGAAAAGCCCAAAGTATACAATTGGAATGATCGTTATTTGGATGACATTTTTTGGTTATTTTGTTGGTTTGATTCACATTGTGAGTAGATATTGTCTTATGAATATTAAAGACTTATTATTATGATGATAATAATTGTAAATCTTCATCAACACCATCACAATCTTTGACCAAAACTACTAACCATCATCTTCATCAACTTTCCATCAACACTTACCATTACAGCCATCATCATCATGACAATCACAATCATTGATTAAAACTACCATCATCATCATCAATTACCATCAACACTAACCATTATCACCACCACCACCACCACCACTATCATCGATCACCATCAAAACTTACAATTATCACAACCACCACCACCACCACCACCACCACCACCACTATCATTGATCACCATCAAAACTTACAATTATCACCACCACCACCACCACCACCACCACCACCACCACCACCACCACCACCACCACCACCACCACCACCACCACCACCACCACTATCATTGATCACCATCAAAACTTACAATTATCACCACCACCACCACCACCACCACCACCACCACCACCACCACCACTATCATTGATCACCATCAAAACTTACAATTATCACCACCACCACCACCACCACCACCACCACCACCACCACCACCACTATCATCGATCACCATCAAAACTTACAATTATCACCACCACCACCACCACCACCACCACCACCACTATCATCGATCACCATCAAAACTTACAATTATCACCACCACCACCACCACCACCACCACCACCACCACCACCACCACTATCATCGATCACCATCAAAACTTACAATTATCACCACCACCACCACCACCACCACCACCACCACCACCACCACCACCACCACCACCACTATCATTGATCACCATCAAAACTTACAATTATCACCACCACCACCACCACCACCACCACCACCACCACCACCACCACTATCATCGATCACCATCAAAACTTACAATTATCACCACCACCACCACCACCACCACCACCACCACCACCACCACCACCACTATCATCGATCACCATCAAAACTTACAATTATCACCACCACCACCACCACCACCACTGTCATCGATCACCATCAAAACTTACAAT
The DNA here is from genome assembly GCA_949775045.1 of Metridium senile. Lineage (NCBI taxonomy): Eukaryota > Metazoa > Cnidaria > Anthozoa > Actiniaria > Metridiidae > Metridium > Metridium senile. The sequence continues at coordinate 5,884,459 of OX459098.1, forward strand.
TATCACCACCACCACCACCACCACCACTGTCATCGATCACCATCAAACTTACCATTATCACCACCACCACCATCATCATCGATCACCGTCAAACTTACCAATTATCACAACCACCACCACCACCATCGATCATCATCATCATTGATCCTCACCACCATCATTATCATTATCATTATTATCAATCCAATCATCTCAATTTATTACTAACTGACCTGTTGTTTTGTATTTCTTTTCTTCCTAGATTGCATTTGCAAAAGATCGTAAAGTCTCAGGTTCAAAAGCCTCTCTTCTGTTCATTTTCATTGGTGGCTCCTCAACAGTCTCTCGTATACTCATTGGTAAAGTCAATGACAATAAATGGCTCAGTGCAATGCAAAGTCTTCAACTGGGGTCATTTATTATTGGGTCATCACTTATACCTCTAACACAGGCAAAAGAGTATTATCATTTTATAATATTTGCTGTTTATTATGGAATTGGTAATGGGATTTTCGTGACCACTCAGAATCTCTTTCTTATGACATGTTTTGGTGACAGTAAGAAAGATGCTTTTGGTTTTGGTATGGGCCAGATAGTGAAATCTATTCCTATCTTTGTGGGTGCACCTATCGCAGGTTAGTACATGGTCATGATGATGGTGAAGGTAGGGGTAGTGGTGATATGTTGTGGTGGTTATCAATGATAGTGATGATGGTGGTGTAGTGGTTATCAATGATAGTGATGATGGTGGTGTAGTGGTTATCAATGATAGTGATGATGGTGGTGTAGTGGTTATCAATGATAGTGGTGATGGTGTAGTGGTTATCAATGATAGTAATGATGGTGTTGTAGTGGTTATCAATGATAGTGATGATGGTGGTGTAGTGGTTATCAATCATAGTGGTGATGGTGGTGTAGTGGTTATCAATGATAGTGATGATGGTGGTGTAGTGGTTATCAATGATAGTGATGATGGTGGTGTAGTGGTTATCAATGATGGTGGTGTAGTGGTTATCAATGATAGTGATGATGGTGGTGTAGTGGTTATCAATGATGGTGGTGTAGTGGTTATCAATGATAGTGATGATGGTGGTGTAGTGGTTATCAATGAAAGTGATGGTGGTGGTGTAGTGGTTATCAGTGATGGTGGTGTAGTGGTTATCAATGATAGTGGTGATGGTGGTGTAGTGGTTATCAATGATAGTGATGATGGTGGTGTAGTGGTTATCAATGATGGTGGTGTAGTGGTTATCAATGATAGTGATGGTGGTGGTGTAGTGGTTATCAATGAAAGTGATGATGGTGGTGTAGTGGTTATCAATGATAGTGATGATGGTGGTGTAGTGGTTATCAATGATGGTGGTGTAGTGGTTATCAATGATAGTGATGATGGTGGTGTAGTGGTTATCAATGAAAGTGATGGTGGTGTAGTGGTTATCAATGAAAGTGATGGTGGTGGTGTAGTGGTTATCAATGATGGTGGTGTAGTGGTTATCAATGATAGTGATGATGGTGGTGTAGTGGTTATCAATGAAAGTGATGGTGGTGTAGTGGTTATCAATGATAGTGATGGTGGTGGTGTAGTGGTTATCAATGATAGTGATGGTGGTGTAGTGGTTATCAATGAAAGTGATGGTGGTGTAGTGGTTATCAATGATAGTGATGGTGGTGGTGTAGTGGTTATCAATGATAGTGATGGTGGTGTAGTGGTTATCAATGAAAGTGATGGTGGTGGTGTAGTGGTTATCAATGATAGTGGTGATGGTGGTGGTGTAGTGGTTATCAATGATAGTGATGATGATGGTGTAGTGGTTATCAATGATAGTGATGGTGATGGTGGTGATGGTTATGATAATATGGTAGTAATAGCGATGGTGGTGATGGTGATTAGGATGAAAGGATGGTGATGAAAATGATAGTAGGGATGGTGAAAGTGACGATAATGACGTTGATAATGGTGATGATGTTGGTAATGATTATGACTATAATATATCATAACATACACTATGTTTAATATGTTTATACCAATCACTAATGAACGTATACTTCTCTTATAGGATTTATGGCTGATTATTTCAAGTCTTATGTACCAGCGTTCTACCTTACTGGCTCTATTGTTGTTCTATCTAGTGCTTTGCCATTTTGTTTACTACTTGGTCCCAAACATAGACCAGCCGAAGAAACAGCAGAGACTGAATTAGGAAAAATTGGCGAACACATGGATAGTTCTAGTGATCAATGTCAAGATACCTCTCTCTAGATCTCCACTAACAGGGACGAGATTGCATAACTAGGGAGAGGGGGGTTGGGTTATACTCGTCGGGACTGGTCAAAAACACCACCAAACGAGACTGAAAGTCCCTTTAAAATGGTGCGATAAGGACGCTTTTGAACTCCTAAGAGATACCACATAATACATATTTACAAGCGAGGTTATGTATATGAAAAGCAATGGATTCTTGCTTTTTTAAAAACCTAAAAAATCAGGAAATATTAATATTTTTGATACCCTAATATATAATATACATATATAGAATATTTGTTATCAGTATCTCACACTGTGATTGACTAAGAAGCGTTCCGGCTCTATAACTCAACAGAGCACAGAACGTCTACTCACTTGATTTTAGCAACTGAATATTTTATAAAAGAAATAGAAAACTCGGCAGCAGTACTCTATCGAGTTATAGAGCACTTGCATGAGCATTCGTAAGAAGACTCGAGAAGCGCTGAAAATCACACCGATATGTCAGGGTGGGGAAGGTGATCCGTGATCCACCCTAAATTTGGCCTGTGACTCGTGAAAAGCAAAACAATTAAACCGTGATCCGTGAAATCATCTTCGCCCGTAACCCGTGATTTACAGATTTTCACTGTCGTGACTCGTGATTACAGAATCGGTAATCCGTGAAAACGTGACAGCTTTTCATAGAAACGGTTGTGTAAAATGAGACGTTTATTGCTAGCAGTGTTATTCTTTGTAGATCTGTTAGATCCAGTTAATGTTGATTATCCGTCTAACAAGCGCAAAACATTGCCTAGTTGGAACATTGGAGTTAACATTGTGAGTTCTAAAACTGTGATTCGTGAAAACGCTTTACATTACTCCGTGAAATCGTGATAAAACGGCGCGTGATTCGTGATCGGTACCCCCTCTTCCCCACCCTGATATGCATCGTTCAAAGTAACTACTAAACAAGGCTATAATGATGAGTAGCTACATCGTAAAAGGAGAACTGAATAAGGCGTGCATCGATAATATTATCAAAACACACGATAGATAAAGCTGCTTTCTAAACCGCACTATAGTTGCCCAATTGACAAATTCAATATATATCGAAATTGAAATATATTTAAAAATTAATCCTTTAATCAAATTACACAAATTGCATTTCAACCCTTTGTTAATCACAAATCATTATACGTATATATATAATATTATTTCTGCATGTATTGTGTTTATAAAATGCCCAAATATAGACCCTTTTAATAAGTCCCGAAGTGTTGTGTTTTCCGCGCTTGACGTCAAATTTATTCTTTTGAAATTTGTATAATACGAAAGGAATTGAAAAGAATACATTTGACCTCAAACGCGGAAAACAAAACACTTCGGGACTTATTAAATGGGTCTATACGATCCTTATTATACTGCGGTTTTCAGCTTTCTGGGAATAACCGAAAACCAGTTACACCGACGGAGAAAGGTCGAAAATGCAATGAGCATTATGACATGGTAAAACTAAGTAAAGCCGCCATCCTTATTTTACATCGGTAGCTCGTGACAGTCATCGACTGATAAACTTGAGGCCGACGGTGCGTTCATTTTATTCCCTTCTCTCCATCAGTGCTCCGTTTTACGCTACACGGAAAGAAGAGAAGTCGAAACAAGGATGTGAGGTCACTGGGAATCGAACTCGGGACCTCTCGCACGAAACAAATCAACTATGCCATCCTTGCTCCTACTGGTTATTAAAATAGCAGTACATTACGATACCATTGAGATATTTGGTATTTTACAAAACTTAAAAGCTACAGCCAAAAAGTATTGAGGCTTATAAAATTCCTTAAAGGTGGTGTCAATTTGACCAATATTGAATGACGTTCAAAAATGCTACAATTTACAAATCAATGTATTTGTTCTCTGTTAGTTCATCAATATTGATCCGATTAACACCAAATTTCGGAATTTTGTAATGCTCTATTTTCTGACAAATGTCTGTGTTGTCTTTATCACAATTTAGGAACTCGTACCCAGCCCTCACGATATGAAACCCGGCAATGCTGTCCTATGACATACCACAGGAAACCCAAATAGAACACCACCTATAAATGTGTATCAAACCATCCCTTAAAATCACGTGACTCGTCTGTTGTAGCACGTGTCATACCGGTTGTCTCACGTGACTCAGAAGGGGACGAATGGCGTTGATTCTTGTAAAAGTCACGTGATGTTTCAACTGAATCACCTAACACGTCCAGTTGATCACGGGACTCCTCAGATGTGTAGCATGAGTCATTACAGTAATCACGTGATGTCTCTATTGAATCGCATGTCTCATCTGAGGGATCACGTGACGTATTGGATATGTCACATGATTTATTAAATACGTCATCTATTGGATCACGTGACTTATCCAACGTATAACAATCTGATTCATCAAAGTAGTCACGTGAGTCTTTCAGCCTATTACGTTCGTGATTGTCCATATGTTTACAAAGGTCAAGTGTCTCACACATTAGATCACGTGACTTATCCATTGGACCACGTGACATATCTCCTGCAATGCACGACTTGTGAAACTGGTCACGTGACAAATCCTCTACATCACGTGACTGATTTGTTGTAAAACAGAAATTACTAGCAGGGTTAAAATTGTCCATCAACACACGTGACTTAACTGGATCCGATGTACAACACATATCACGTGTTGTATTATGACCATCTCGCCCTGCCCGTGATGCTTCATGGTACATTTCCCAGCATTCGTTACTCGCATCTCTTGTCCCCATACTGTAGGCCGAGATGAGGTCTGGTAACGATGATGCCCGTCGATGGGTGGTATTTGTATAGTCATAGTCAGGCGGGCAGTCTGTATCGATGGGGCTGGTATAGAACACGGTATCTTGATTTGACTGGGGGAAATCATACGCACATTATAGAAGTATGGCGACATGCTATTGTTCGTGGACAGAGAAATGTTGTATGGAAGGATACAATATGAGCCATGTTTGTATGGAATTTTCAATTGCTTGTCGCATACTTATAATAACGTTAAACACAAAACCCTACAAAGCTGACACCGCAGAGGAATATTTTCATATTATTTCCCTGATATAAAACTATTGTTAACTTCTGGTGTTAAATTAATACATGATATAATATGACATTATTTCGTCAGTATTTTGCATTTTGTTAGCGGTTATTTGACTACAAGTTTTTACTCCAACTGGTACCATCAATCGAGGTTATAATAGTGAACTCCCACAATTCCTATCGGTCTTAGATCAACCATTTCTATATCATCAACGTTTATTAAAATGGTGTACATCAACTATTCGTACCTGAAATGTTGGATTTACAAATGTTATGTCTTCAGGGAAAGCTGGGGGTAGCAGGTCTGCATGGTTGATGGTGAGTTGCATTCTGCTAGCTTTAGTCATTCTCCACTTTATCACCAGTAAGATGATACTAGCACAAACCAACAGACAAGCCAGTACTATCAATATAGGCACGATGTAATGGCTTTTGTCTGAAGGAAAATGGAACGCATTGCTTTAGTAAATATACATTGATGTCATTAATATATAAGATATAACGATTCTTCAGTAAATGTATGTGGATGGATGGAGGGATGGACGGACGGACGGACGGACGGACGGACGGACGGACGGACGGACGGATGGATGGATGGATGGATGGATGGATGGATGGATGGATGGATGGATGGATGGATGGATGGATGGACGAACGAATAAATGGATGAATGAATGATTTAATGACATGCAAGCCAGTACTATCAATATAAGCACGATGTAATGGCGTTTGTCTGAAGGAAAATGGAACGCATTGCTTTAGTAAATACACATGTGAATGTGTATGAATGAATAAATAGATGCATGGATAGATAATTAAGTGATTGATTTGATGAATGGATGAATGAAAGAATGGATGAATGAAAGAATGAATGGATGGATGGATGGATGAATGGATGGATGAAAGAATGGATGGATGAATGAATGAATGGATGGATGAATGGATGGATGAAAGAATGGATGGATGAATTAAAGAATGGATGGATGGATGGATGGATGAATGAATGATTGAATAATAATTGATTGAATGATCGATCATGCAACATTTCAACATATAATGCGCGTTTGTCTCATTCCAACACTAACCGTGTTTGTGTCTGACTGACTTGACAACTGTTTCCCCATTGTTTAGTTTACAACTATATGTCCCTGGTGTATGAATGCACGTCGTGTTCAGAGGACAAGGATTCGAACTACAGGCGTTGATTTCTGAAAACCAAATATCAACATGACATTTATATATTTTCTTTAAATACGATCAAAAGAGAATAACTACTTGTGCCCTTTTGATTCGATATGACAGCCGAAGAAAAACATTTCTGATTTTCATATGGTAGTAGTAAGTTGTATTTCAGCGCGACGCGCAAAAGTATGACCACATTTAATGTATTCGCATACTTTTATGCACGGGAGTTTGTACTTTAAACAGACACATTTGATGTGAAGTTGTCTGTGCCACTCTTAAAGATAGCCGTGTCCTTGCATTGAAGCGAGACGATCGGTGAGCTTAACATGATACAGACCTATTTTAAAACCTTGGGCAATGGTCTCCTTCACAGTTCCCTGCGCCATCTTGAAGGGTAGCCTTGCCTTTGAGACCTTGAGACCTTTAACACCTCGCGTGACAATTATTCACGTGTCTCTATCATTGCAAGCTCAACGTTCGTTTCGCTTCGATGCAAAGACCTGGCTACCTTTCGAAACGGCGCAAAGAGCCGGGTTCAACATCAAGGTTTTACCTGTACGACAAAGTAGACCTGAAAATCCCGGATGACAGATACACAGGAATCCCGAAAACTTGCCGATACACGAGCCATGAGAACCGCATATATTAGAAGGGAATGACAGTTCACTTTCGGCTAGTTTTACCCGACAATGGTTGGATACTGCAACAGAACAACATAACTATAAATACTGTAATAAATGAGATAATATCACTATCATTATCATAGTCACCATCACTATCATAATCACAATCATTATCACCATCATTATCATAATCACCATCATTATCATTATCATAATCACCATCATTATCATAATCACCATCATTATCATAATCACCATCATTATCATAATCACCATCATTATAATTTACGTCATTTATTGTCATCATCATTATCATCAATACAATTATCATCATCATCATTGTCAGTCATCATTATCATCACAACCGTCATCGTCATCATTATCACCATAATCAATACCATTAAAAACATTATTGCTGTCATTACAACTATCATCATCATAATTTCTATCACCACCACTATCATCATCATCATCATTACTATCACCACCACTATCATCATCATTACTATCATCATTACTATCATCATTTTCTATCACAATTGTCATATTATTAGAAAAGTTCAAGTTATCATTATCACTAACCATTTTGGCACAGATCTCCAGTAAACCCAGGCCTACACTTGCAGTACCGTTGCTCCGCTTGCATCACACACTTGCCTTGATTCAAACACGGCGATGATAGACACCTGTCAATCACCTCACAGTTGCTACCAAGGAAACCATGACGACATTGACACATGACACCGCTGGCCAAAGTAACGCATGTTCCTCCATGCTTACAAGTCGCCAGTGTACATTCCATAAGAAACTGACATCGCTCCCCGGTGAAACCTGCTCGGCAAAGGCACTGGTAACCAGTGGGCGTGGCACGACACGTGGAGTTGTTCATACAAGGGAAACTATCAATACCACACGAGGTGATGACGTCACAGTTTCTTCCCGTCACCCCTCTCTGGCATGTACAAATGTATCCATTTTGTGACGTAGGCGTGCAGATACCGTTGTTATTGCACGGGTTTGGTGTGCAATAATCTGTTGATATGTTACAAGTCTTTCCAGTGAACCCTGGCAGGCAGTGACAGTGGTAGTTGTTATCCAGGTCGGTACAGGTTCCTTTATTTTTGCATGGCGATGAAGAGCAGTCGTTTATTGGTGTTTCACAAAGTAAACCTGTATTAGAAAACGGTTAATATTTCGATTGGTAATATTAGGAAATTTGTAACATCGTAAAAAATGTTGGCTTAACTTTACTGACGTTTCGAGCTTTAGCTCTTCGTCGGAGACAAGACGCAGCCTATACTAGTTTACTGGCTAGTTTCCATTAATATTTCGATTGGTAAGAACAATGACCAAGAGGTGATGGAATTTTAGTCATTTTAAATATAGAAGAACCAAATTCGCACGCTCTGACTAGTTCCCGTAGTTCAATATCACCATGTTTTATCTCCATGCAAACACGCGTGCTGAATGCTCTCATAAAGCACGTGACGATGCGTGATTTCTTATAGTCATTTTATAATGACGTCTCAGTACATTTCCAGCGTTATTCACCTCTTCTAACAGGCTAAACTTGCTGTCTATTTTCATCTGACAGTTAAATATTCTAGAATAGGTAAGGTTCAAAGGTACAAACCTGTAGTCCCCAGGGGACATATACACCGGACCTCATTCACACCATCAATACATGTCCCACCATTCAAACACGGTACACTTGCACAATCATCGATATTGACCGTACAGTTAGTTCCAGTATAGCCCTCTGTACATAAACACGAGTACCCATTAACTTGATCGATACATTTACTGCCATTATGAACACAGGGCTCGGCTACACACTCGTCAATATTCACTGCACATGTCAAACCCTGAAAACCCGCTGGACACTTGCAGGCAAATCCATTGACCAAGTCCATGCAGGTTCCTTGATGTTGGCATGGTGACGAGGAGCAGTCGTTGATGTTGACGTCGCATATTTGTCCTGTGAAACCTGATAGAATTCAGATACTTATTATTAACTGTGACATTCCGTATTTTTGAACTTTAACAAGATCACGTCAACTTTAACAAGATCACGTCAACTATTTGAATATGACATCAAAATGAAGTCAACTAAAGCGCAAACACTATATCCGTGAAGTAGATTTAAATTGCTACTGTGTAACAGTTCTTATTTAGCGACTATTAGTCACTATCAAAGACAAGTAAAGTTGTAATGAGGTATTGTTTCCTTTTGTATTTGATGTTTCTGGTTGAGTGATACTGACTAAATAGTCACTAAATAAAAACTATTAGTTAGTAACTATTTTGTTTCTATTTCATGGTTTTAGAGTGGTTATCATTAACCCGTGAAACACACTTTAGCGTATTACACACTATTACACTTTGGTTGTTTTGTATTTTATTGTCTTTACATGACTATTACGATCTATTACACTTTAGCTATTACACTTTGTTTCACGGGTTAATGAAAACCACTCTAATGTGTTCGCTCTATTACAAGTATTAAGTCACTATTACAATATCTATTACAATATCATTAAATACTTTAAATTGTACACAACTAAACATACATGCACTAGATGAGAGTTTCCATGACAACGTACCTGCATGACAGACACATTCAAAGTTTCCCACACGGTCGATACAGGCGCCATTGACACAAGGCTTGGCTAAGCATTCATTGATGTCAATACTACAATTATTTCCCGTATAACCACGAGCACAGACACACTGATAACCATTCACCAGGTCCCTACACGTCCCTCCGTGTCTGCAAGGAGACTTGGCACAATCATCTATATTGATCTCACACCGACGTCCCATAAACCCCACTGCGCATGAGCAAGCAAAGTCATTGATGTAATCCGTACAGTTGCCAGAGTTGAAGCAAGGGTTGGTTGCACAGTCGTCAATGTTGATTTCACAGTTTAGTCCACCATACCCAGGCTGACAGAGACACTCGTATTGATTGACATGATCGACACACAGACCACCATGTTGGCATGGTGATGACTGACACTCGTTGATGTTAGTCTTACACGTTTGTCCTGTGTAACCTGGCTTACAAGTACATAGATAGCCATTGATGACGTCTTTGCAGTAGCCATTGTACCCACATGGGAGGGAGCTACACTCGTTGATTTCTACTGCGCATGTGCGACCCTTGTAACCAGGAGAACATTTACAGAAATAATCGTTGACCAGGTCAAGACAAACGCTGTTAATGCACGGTGACGTCACACAGTCATTAATGTTAGTATCGCACAGGTATCCCATGAAACCTTTCGGGCAGATGCACGTATAGTTATTGACGTCATCAATACACGTAGCGTTGTTGTGGCAACGGTTAGACAGACAGTCATTGATGTTGACCTCACAGTCTACTCCTGTGAAGCCAGACGGACAGACACATGTATAGTGGGTGTGGTTATGAGAGTGACACGTGCCATTATTGTGACATTTAAATGATTGACAGGTGTCATTCATATTGTTGCATGTCCGTCCATGCACACCCACACTACAATCACATCGATAGTTATTGACCAAGTCAATACACTGTCCATCATGACATGGTGATGACTGACAGTCATCAATATTATATTCACAATGAGTGCCATTGTAGCCAGCTACACAATGACACCTATAGGAGTCCACCAAGTTGACACAAGTAGCTCCATTAAGGCAGGGGTTGCTGATGCACTCATTGATTTCTATGTTGCAGTTGTTACCCGTGAATCCCATAGGACAAGTACAGTTATAATCATCAATGAGATCTGTACATGTACCGCCATGTCTACATGGGACACCCAGACAGTCATCGATATTTACACTACAGTCAGCACCCATGTAACCTGACAGACAGACACACTGATAACCACCTATATGAATAAACAAATTATAGATATTAACTATTGGTAACTATTAGGTAATATAATGAAATTTGTAACACCGTAAAAAATGTTGACTTAACTTTACTTTTTCAATATATTAGTAGAGCCTTAAGTCAACATTTTTCACGGTGTTATAAATTTCATTATATATTATCTATCATTTATATCATACAGCGACGCAGCCTATACTAGTTTACTCGCTAGTTTCTATTTAGTAACTATTAGATATATTGTACGACAATAATGTTCATGAGAATGATGAAAATGATAATAATGATGGTGTTACTTGCAATGATGGAATATATGAAGCTGATGATAATGATAAAAATTAACTAAATCACTTTTTAACGTTTCATTCTACTAGCTCGACACAGTGCCCCCTCTAATCGGAGAGACTCACTCACACTCACTACCTCTACGTTTAATATTTTGCACACAACTCGGCTTACATGTTCATTTTTGTCAATGATGACGATATTAATGATAAAGATGATAATTATAATTATAACAATAATGATAAAGATGATAATATGATGTTAACCATGATGATGATGATGACTATAATGATAATAATAACGATCATAATGATAAAATTAACGATGCTAATGATAAAGATGATAATTATAACAGTGATGATATAAATAACGATAATAATCTTAAAGATGATATAATGATGTTAGCCATGATGATGCTGATGACGACAGTGACGATAGTAATGATGATGATGACTATAATGATAATAGTGATGATCATAATGATAAAAATAACGATGTTTAATGATAACAATGATGATTATGACAGACATACACACTGCTACCTACCTATTTGATCCACACAGATACCTTTGTTCTTACAAGGGTTGACAGGCTGACAGTCATCAATATTGATCTCACAGCGACTCCCTGTGTAACCATGGTGACAAAGACATTGATATGAATTAATACCATCAATACAACGTGCATTATTCTTGCATTGATGGTTTTGACAATCATCAACGTTGGTGCTACAGTTTTTGCCAGTAAATCCAGCTTTACAAGCACACTTGTAGTCGTTGATCATATCTTTGCAGGTACCATTGTTAATACATGGCGATGTCAAGCATTCATTGATGTTTGTTTGGCACTGGTCGCTGATAAATCCTGGTGCACATTGGCAGTGGTAGTCGTTGATGAGGTCTTTGCATGTTCCTAGTACAAAGCATTAGAATAGGGCTATTATAAGTTATTAGTGTTGCCATTATTATTAATATACAAGTTCAAATGTTCAACTGCCCTATTTAAAACTTTAAAGCAATACATTTGTGAGCCCCTCCCAGTTGGTTTAGGGAGCAAGTGCATTTATTTTAAGGGAACAAGGGATACTGCCAAATTATTTTCAGGGAACAAGGGAACAAAATATGATAAAACAACAGTTTTTGGGATCATGGGATCATGAGGTAAAACATTTCAGGAAAACAGTTATTTTACTTATGTTGGCAGTATGGGGAATGAGGGAGAAAATGCAAAAAGATCAAAGGATCATGGGAGTATGCACCCCCCCCCCCCCCCCCTGGGAGGGTCTCATTGGCGGAATACAAATGTACCAATTATTAAAATAGTACAATAAAGTGCTAATTAAACAATAGAAAACAATTGAAGCAAAAATTTGCACAATGTTTTCCACGTAAGTTTTTCATGGATGATACGTTATCACACTAGCAAGCCAAATGTCATCTTGCTTCTCCTTCTGCTTCTTACATTGGTGAAGACATTTTTTTAATTTGGTCTTGTATAGGTGACCGAAGTGTTTACAAGTGTTGGTATTGTGATGCTAATTTGACAACCATTCTCACAATAGATTTTTTAATTTCCTTTGTTCTAATAACAATGATTGCATGGTTGGCAAAACCATAACAAACTATGTCACTGTACGTCCACCTATTAATGACATTACTTTTGTGGTTTATATTGTTTAATGTATGACCCTTGTAGCATATAGTTTAATACTACTCTGCAGCCACAAATAAACAATATGTCCTCCAAGAGTCATGTTTTTATCATATTTATGTACCTCCATTCTTGCAAGGCGATGATGTACACTCATCTACATCAATGTGACAGTTGAGCCCAGTGTAGCCAGACGGACATACACACTGATATTCACCCAATCCATCGGCACATACTCCATCATTAAAACAAGGGTTGCTATGGCAATCATTGATATTGACCTCACAGTTTTTACCAGTATATCCCATTGTGCATGTGCAATTATAATTATTGACCTGGTCAGTGCATGTTGAACCATGCCGGCATGGTTGACTTGCACATTCATTTATTTCAGTCTCACAGTGCTTCCCAGAATACCCTGCTGTACATTTGCAGTGGTATTGATTGACAAGATCTTGACATGTACCATGATGTTGACAAGGGTTGCCATGGCAATCATCAATGTTGATTTCACAGAGAGTACCATGGAAACCAACTGGACATACACAGCTGAACGAGTTGACCTGTAACAAACAATAACAATCACTACCATAGACCAAATATGGCGACCTACTAGCTATTATTCTTGCCTGTATAGCCTGATCATATGGCGAAATTTGGATGATGATCATGGTGATGTTGGTTATGATAATGATATTAATGATAATGATGATGATTGTGATCATAATAATGATGATGATGGTAATAATGATGATGATGGTAATTGTTATGATGATGATGATGATGATGATGATGGTAATTATGATGTCGGTGATGATTTTGATGATGATGATCTGCTAACCTTATCAACACATGTTCCATTGTTATGGCAACTGGCTAATGAACATTCATCTATGTCTACTGAGCAGTCGTGACTTGTAAATCCATCAGCACACATACATACAGCACCATAAACTCCTTGATTACAAGTACCACCTAGGTCATGGAGTTAAAATAGTCAACTGATTATGGAGCAATATGAAGATAATGAAGGTGAAAACAATGATTATGGTGATGACTATATAATATATATTCCCAACTAGTAAAGCATCGAAGTACTTCTTAAGAAAGAAAACATATTCTAAACCTAAAGTAAAAACTGAACGCTACATGAATTCATTCTGTAACAGAATTCCTTTTCAGTCACAATCTGTGATTGTATTGTATCAAATCATTTCCCATATATGTGCATGCTTTTTGTGAGTGCTGGCACACACCTAGATACATCAATTATCTGGTGCATTCACCATTGGAAATTCATGCAGTTCACTTGAAATGCATACAAACCTCTGTAATTTTGATTCCAAAATTATATAGCTTCACTTGAATTACTTTAATTTTATAGCAATAAAACTTTCCAAAAATACATATTTCTGCTTGCTCTTATTGCTCTCTTGGCAGTTCTTAGATGGTTTCTCATGAATATGTTGATGACAATGATCATATAATTATAATATTGCATGACAATGTTACCACGATGACCTCTGGATCCAGTAAATGTTTGTAGGTAATTGTGTTGATCTTAATTTTCTAAAAAGATTAAACGTTTCATCAACCTTATTGATTTTATTTGAACCAATAAGCTTTTGGGCTACTCGCCCATCATCATGCAGACCTCTGCATTTTGAATTATTTTTTTATTTTTAATAAGTTTATATTAATTGAGCAAAATAACTTTTTTAAAAGACGTTTTTTACTTACCATTTTTACAATAACCAGATTGACAAAACTTTCCCTAAAAAAAAAAAAAACTTTATGCTAAATAAATAAAATAAACTTTTCCAGCAACTTTCAAATTGATCACTATAGAGGTCAAATTAGTATCTCAGCTCACATCATCCAATTCACATGTTTGTTTGTGATTTTTTACTATCTACCACAATTTGAGTAATTATGTGCTCTGCACCTAACTAAGTCTTCAATGGAAATTTGGTCAACAGCAAGGCTATCAAAAACCCTGTACATGCCAACTATAGTATGACCATATAGAGGGGGGCTTGAAGTCCAGTCCTCAACAACACCGCATCAAAATTATATCTCTCACCAAACACTATACCTACAAACACCACAGCTTACACAGTACACCGAAGTCATTTAGATCACCACAACACTGCACTTTGAGAATTTTTTCACCTTAACACCGCAAAAAAATTAGAAGAGTAGATTTCAAATCTTTAGCTTTCATCGGGCATGCACCAACATCATCAGAAGAGTGGAAAAAATACCGTAAATTTAAGAATATTAATCAATTAACACCGCTATCCCCAATGTCCCCCTCCATATATATTAATGTGGATGTTCCAAGCTGCTTGTTGACAAGCTCCCATTCAAGTCTGCTGGAACATGTACTATGAAAAAAGTGGTAAATATTCTGGTGCTGTGGAGATTTCTTACCTCTGTTACTAGACTAAACATCAACACAAAGAACCAAACTAGAGTCGTCTTCGTCGCCATTATTACTATTCTTTAGCCATTATAGCAATAAAGATATATATACTTGATTCCAAAGACGTACCCCATCCTTCTTTGTGGTTCTTAAGCTGTAAATGAAGACATTTTTGAAATTAATTATTTCAGGTATTTAAAAAAGTTTTCATTGAAAGGTGACAAGTCATTCCAAGACAGAAAGGAATAATTATAGATATACACCTATTTCAGAAAGGTTGTCCAAGGCAATGGGCCATTTCACTGATGCAATTGGTTCATTCCAAGACAGAAAGGAATTATAAGACATAATACCTTTTTTAACAAAAAAATAAATAAATTCATGTAACCATTATTATTTTGATTTTTAAGTATTTTTTTAATAAAAGTGAGATAGTAATAATTTTTAAAAAAAAAACATTTAATTTAATTATTAAAAATTGTTTTGTATAAATCTAAAATGTAATGTTTTCCCAACTTAGGAATAAGATTGAATTGTGTGATACCTAGAAAACACTAGTACTTTTAGTGATTCAAATTAACTATAAATTACTTGAAAAACGAAATAAAAAACCTTGACGCAAACCTGATAAAATGTATTTGGAACGTTTTCTTTGAAACTTTTTGGAACTTTTTTTTGAAATCATTTTTACAAAAAAATACAGTTTCGACAAAATGTTTGTTGTAGCGAAGCAGAACTCATTTACACTTAATTTAAGACATAAAATATCCAATTTCGATAAATAGTTAATGAATTTAATCCAAAGTTCCACAAACAACCTAAGAATTCGGGAACATTTCGTTCTAAAACATGTATAAAACGCCAATTTTGGATCAAAACTTTACCTTTTATATTACTGCATTAATCCTTTCCTTGTCTCTAGAACTAAGGCATTGTCCCTTGTGTTTTCGGTGAGTTTTAGGAGATGTTTTTGTAGTGTTTCTTGACACGAGCATAACCTTTGAACACTTGACAAGCAACGCTTTACCTAGACAACGGTTTATGGCGGGAACCTTCAAAAAGGACTAGGTTCTACAAGGGGAGGGGAGGTACGATCAATTAATATTAAATCGTTAAAATAAAAACTAAATTCAACCTTCTTTGACAAGTTAATATTACAAATGAACTAAAATAAAATAGGCTTTTATTTCTAGCTAATTACTTTTAGAATTATATACAAAATAATATATCTTTAAACGGAGGATTTTATAGCTTATACTACCCCTCCCCTAAAAGTGTATTACTACTGCGTCAATACCAAATTTCGAAACTCCTGACTTCCGTTTTTCTGAGATTTGAGAGCAAAAACTGCTACATTACAGGAAATGAATTGAAAGTGCTATTACGTATAAAAAGACTTTCTGATGTGGCGACGAAATGGAGAGCAGGCCATTATTATCCGACAAGAGTTCTAGATCTTATTCTGCGACAGAAGGTACAGAAGTTTGTCATGTAGCAATCTAAGCAGTTTTGTTCGAGATTTTGAAAGTAAACACGCTGTCCACTTGTTACTAATTGTACGTTTTACGCCATTCTTTATATATCCTTGCAATCTTTGAGCTGAAAAATAATAGAATAGATAACTTAAACAGATAATAAACCAGTGTGTTTGAGGCTTCGTGATTAACTTGGACAGCACAATCACTGTATAAATTTAGAGCTGACCGCATTATGATCACGAGATTGTTTGAGATTGTGAAAGCACATTTGTACTTCAGTATTGTAACTACATTTATAATTTTACCTTTTTCATCATTTATAGCTTTATTTTGTAAACTTGCAAATATTATTTGGCTACTAGAATGCTAAAGAAATTCAAGTTTTCTATCGTGACTCTCAATAACGCGAGCATTATGTAATTGGTATTATCAAAATAATTATTTCCGTATTGTCACACTTGGAAAACGTCTTTTTAAATACTTTTACATCAATTGAAATCTCTTTTGTTGCTTTGAGATTCGCTTGGTGAGCAAACTTCATTTTCAGTTTCTTATAATATGATTATAACATTTGCATACATTACGTAATGTTCGCAATTCTTATGTAAACAAGCTCCCTATTCTATTCTATTTTATTCTACTCTATTGTATTCTTTTCTATTTGATCTATTGTATTTTATTCTATTGTATTCTTTCCTATTCTACTGTAATCTATTTTCCTATCCTATTCCATTCCATTCTATTCCATTCAATTCCATTCAATTCTATTCCGTTCTATTCTATTCAATTCTATTTTTTTTCTACTCAATTCTATTCCATTCTATTATATTCTGTTCTATTCTATTTTATTTAATTATATTCTGTTCTATTCTATTTTATTTAATTATATTCTATACTGTTCCATTCTATTCCATTCCATTCTATTCAATACCATTCTATTCCATTCCATTCATTTTTTTCTACTCAATTCTATTCTATTCTATTATTTTCTATTCTATTTTATTTAATTCTATTCTATACTGTTCCATTCTATTCTATTTTATTCTCAAGCATGTTAAGGACTGGGATTTTCGGATTTTTAAAAAAAAATCATTTCTTGATTGTGCTGTCAAGTACAAAGCTGAAATTCAGATCAATATTCATATTTGGGCTGATCAATAGTTTAGTGGTGAGAATGTTGACATAAAGTGGTCACGTGACCATTAAGTCGAAAAAATAGAAATTTAAAAATGGGCCGGTTAGAACTATTTTGCAGAATATTAAAAATTATGTGAAAACAATGCATTTTTGAAGGTCTTTCGAAATCCGCCTCGTTTGATTGTCCATCATACAAGGTATGCGAGTTATAAGGCAAAAGAGGTCACGTGACCTAAGGCTAAATTAACAATTATTAAGATTTCTCCAAATCAAAGTATGAATGACATCCAAACGAAGCGCAATGAGAGAGAGAAGCATGAATACAATGTTTTAACATAGTTTTTACTTTTAAAGAAAATGTTTCTAACCGGCCCATTTTAAATTTTCTATTTTTCAGCCTTAATGGTCACGTGACCACTTTCTGTCATCAACATCACCACCAAATCTTTGAAGAACCCAATTGTGAACATAAAACCAAATTTCAGCTTTGTGCATTAAAGAGTGAATGAGAAATCATTTTTCAAAGATTTCCGAAAATCCCAGGCCTTAACATGCTTGAGTTCCATTCTATTTTGTTCTCCTCAATTCTATTCCATTCTATTATATACTATTCTATTCTATTTTATTCTTTTCTATTCTATTCTATTCTATTCTATTCTATTCTATTCTATTCTATTCTATTCTATTCTATTTTATTCTATTCTATTCTATTCTATTTTATTCTATTCTATTCTATTCTTTTCTATTCTATTCTATTCTATTCTATTCTATTCTATTTTATTCTATTCTATTTTATTCTTTTCTATTCTATTCCATTCTATTCTATTACTATTTTTTCCTATTTTATTCCATTCTATTCTATTTTATTCTTTTCTATTCTATTCCATTCTGTTTTTTCGAGTCAATTATATTCCATTCTATTATATTTTGTTCTATTATATTCTATTCTATTCCATTCTATTTTTTCTACTCAATTCTATTCAATTCTATTCTATTCTATTCTATTCTATTCTATTCTATTCTATTCTACTCAATTCTATTCCATTCTATTCTATTCTATTCTATTCTATTCTATTCTATTCTATTCTATTCTATTCTATTCTATTCTATTCTTTCCCCTTCTAAAAATCCAAATTCTTAATTAAAACAACCAAGTTCATAATACTGAAAGTAATCAATTCCAATTTCAGATTCCAGTGAAAGTAAAACTCAACGTCAACCTCCTATAACCTCAAGCAGTAGCTACGACCAATTACCACCATCTATCACTGGATACTTTGGAGAAAACTATCACTGCATTATAACCCCTCCTCGTGGCCGACCCCCTTCTGAACATGATTCCCCACACCCTCAATCTGAAAACGAAAGCTCTGGAAACTCAGAGATAACATATTTTGAAGCTCCTCGAAAACACCGACCAATATTTATTTGTTTAGTTAGTTTGATTGACGTTGTTATATTGATATATTGTTGTATTGCGGGGCAAATTGAAAGTATAGGACTTATTTCAAACTATGAACACAAATCATCGCCTAGTTTTGGGTCTATTCATAAAAGCAAAGGGAAACAGTTTTTTGATGATTTTGGGATCTTTCCTGGCAAGAATATATTTATTGGACCAAATGTGTCATTTTTGGTAAGGATGGGAGCATTGTATCCACCGGTAAGTCTTTTAATATTATTATTATTAATCCATCGTTATCAATTGAGTAATGTTGCAAGATTATTTATTTATAATTTGATGAAAAGGTCTATAATTATATTTTGTGTATGTTGTACTACGCTGTTGTGGTTTCCCTGCCTTAATTGGTATGAAGGAAAAAACAAACAACATGAAACATTAATTCATTAAACTGTCCCATTCCCATTGCATTTCTGTATCTGTTTATTCATTCATTTCTTCATTTGTTCATTCATTTATCCATCCATTCACTTAATCATTTATATAAATATCTGTTCATACTTATTTTTTACATCTATTCTTTATTTTTTTACATTTATTCTTTTCTAAATCATTACTTATAATATTCTTTTATTTATTTATTTATTCTTTTATTTATTTATTTATTTATTTATTTATTTATTTATTTATTTATCCCTCCATTTGAACATCCATCCATCCATCCATCCATCCATTTATTTTGTCCATTCATCCATTTATTCATTTTTCCATTCATTCATCCACCCATCCCAGGTGATCTCACTTCAAAGTATGTAACATGCCACTGGTTTGAATCCAATCTAGGGGGTTTTTTTTCTGGAAAAATTTGTGTCCATATATACTTTTATCCCACATCACATAAAATACAGCCAATCAGATTGCTTGAAAGATGTTGTGTATTCGGCGGTATTCAACTGCCTAGTACGTAGGGTCGTGTGACATGGTAGAGTCACATGTTGCAAAATACCTATTCTGTTGAAATTATAATTGTTATATTGTCTTATATTTGTGTCAAAATGAAACTCAACATTTCTTTTTAATTCCTAGGTTTCCGCATAATTACTATTCCTATCTTCATTATTTTCCATATTGTTACTATAATCATTTACATCTTCCTATCCACTACTTTTTTTTTCCATATTAATTGTAAGACCACTGAGATTGCATGTGGTGCGCTAAGAATTAAATTATTATTGTGTGCAGTGTATGCGAGAAGACCAAAAAATAAAGAACAGAATCCTTAAGCAGAAAGAAAGTGAAAAGACTTTTGTTTGTTGTTCATTGAACGGGGAATGTGGCATGATGACAAACACAAGGTGACATATGTTTTATTAATCCCCAATTCAAAAAAAACAATTTTGATTTTAAAGCAAAAGCACTATATTAATTCATGAAATAAAATAAAATTGCTGCTGTGGAATAATATAGGCCCTTTTCAGCTAGAGGTCACGTGAAGCCACCTACCTTAAATCCATCAGCCATCTGTGCCAAAATGATGTCCAGAAAGGAAAGCTAGAGCATATCAACATTTAAGCAAGAAGTCAAAATTTCAGCTCTTGATTCTAAATACATAAAAAATGGCAAAGAACATAAAATATGGGATATTTTCTAAAGATTTGTATGGAAAATAAAATTGAAGAGCAATTTAGGCTGATGGATTTAAGGTAGGTGGGTCATCTACATGACCTTTAGCTGCAAATTAATAATAGAGCACACTATATATCCATGAATTCAAATCAAATTGCTACTGTGGAAATAGTTCTTATTTAGTGACTATTTGTCACTAATTAAATGAAAGCTGGCAATTATAGAATTATATAATTTTTTTCTTTTGAATTTATTGTTGAGATTATGACTAAAAAGTCACTAAATTAAACTATTAATTGATTTTATGTTTTTGTTGGTGCTCTACAAATGATTTAATATTAATGTATAATGCTATATTTTCTACACAGCTGTACTGGTGAAATCATTGACAATGCCAGCACATGTCCCTCAAACAGCACAGTGTGCAAGAATGGTGTCACAATAAGACCATGTTGTTTAGGAATGCATGCAAAATGCCAAATCATGTCAGAGGAAAAGTGTGGAATACTAAAAGGACAGTGGCACAAAAATAAGGTAATGAGACATTTACTACTATTATGCTATGATGAAGGGCAGGGGTAGGCTCAGTCCTGAGCTGTGGTGGCTTTGTGCGCCTGCGACACTCAGCCCGGAGTATCGCTGGTGCACGAAGCCACCACGGCTGGGGATGGAGTATCATTGGTGCACGAAGCCACCATGGCTTGGGACGGAGTATCATTGGTGCACGAAGCCACCATGGCTTGGGACGGAGTATCATTGGTGCACGAAGCCACCGCAGCTTGGGACGGAGTATCATTGCTGCACGAAGCCACCACGGCTTGGGACGGAGTATCATTGGTGCACGAAGCCACCACGGCTTGGGACGGAGTATCATTGGTGCACGAAGCCACCGCAGCTTGGGACGGAGTATCATTGGTGCACAAAGCCACCACGGCTTGGGACGGAGTATCATTGGTGCACGAAGCTGCCACGGCTTGGGACGGAGTATCATTGGTGCACGAAGCCACCACGGCTTGAGACTGAGCATAGGGCAGGGGTTGAGTCCAAGGGTGGTGAATGTAGTGACTTGTAACCCCCTGTGTTAAGTGTTCTGGATCCGCCCCTATATTTGTACTATCATTGTAATATTGTTTTATCTACATCATCATTATTATTGCCATCATCATCATCTGTATTATAATTGGCACCACCATCATTGTTGTTTCCATCACTACCATTTTCATCATCATCATCATTACCATTATCCTCATCAGTACCATCACAATTATCCTCATCATTATTATTGCCATCATCATCATCTGCATCATAATTGTCACCACCATCATCGTTGTTAACATCACTACCATTTTCATCATCATCATTACCATTATCATCATCAGCACCATCACAATGATCATCATCATAATCATTGCCATCATCATCATCATCATCATCACCAATATCATCATCATTACTACCACTACCATTTTCATCACCATCATCATCATCATCGTCATCATTTCTAACTATTACTATCGTCTGTGTTTTCAGTTCCTATGTGGCGATGTAAACTGCTTGGATGGGATATGTGGTATGACCGGTGCTCATCAAACATATGGTCAACAATTCTACAGATTAATGACACCTATCTTTATACACATAGGTAACAAAACACCCTAGTTTAACAACAACCTTCAATCCACCCCGCTAATGCCACACATCTCCAACCTCTAATTATTAAAATAAAACTTTGACTAAACTTATAAAAGGCAAATCGAGAACAATGTTATTTGTCAAGTGTGTTTCGTCGAGTGTAAATAATACCAAATTTTTATTTGACAAATTACTTCTATACCGAGTGACAAATACATTTACAAAAAGAGAACAATATGTTGTCCGAGAAATAAAATACTGACTGAATCAGTAGCGGTAGTTATAAGTGTGAGCCCCGAAATCTAGGGAGTGATGGATGTAAAATGTACGAAGTAAAAGTCCCCTTCACAGTTCCCTGCGCCATCTTGAAAGGTAGCCAGACCTTTGCATCGAAGCGAGACGAATGTTGAGCTTGCAATGATAGAGACATGTGAATAATTGTCCTGCAAGGTTTTAAAAGGCGCAAAGATGGCGCGAAAACTGTGAAGGAGACTATTAGAAGAAACGCAAAAGATTTGTTGAGAAATAACGCGACAATGGAGAAGCAGAAGTGTATCGCTTCTCGCCTGATTTCAAACATGTCTCTTTCTAGTTTAATCCTCAACTTGTTGTAGGGACTTTACAGCATAACGCGCCTTACAGTGGCCACCCAATTAAAGTTTTGTACAAGTTAGCTTAGCGTTCAAAAGTTTCTCTTTTCAAATTATTTCCTACACCTTATCCAATTTAAACATCCTGGGAGGTTTTTCAGACACTTATAAACTTCACTCTTATCTTCGCTTTGAACATTTCGGCGTGTCTTTTATATATAGGTCAAATTCTCGCTTTCTGATTGGTTAACTTGTACAAAAGTTTAATTAGGTGGCCACGGTAAGGTGCGTCGCGTTGTAATTGCGAATGACATTGACATGTTTTTATTGATGTTTTTACTTAGGAATTCTTCATTTGCTAACAAACATTGTGTTTCAAGTTGTTGTTGGATGTAAAGTAGAAATAAAAATTGGGTGAGTATAGCAATTGCTCACATTATGGTTTACTGCGCGCTCCTCTCACCGTTTTGGTCCAGGTTAGAGTATACATGTATGTAAATGGAAAATAGCGAGTAAACTAGTATAGGCAGCGTTTCGAGCTTTAGCCCTTCGTCGGAGGGCTAAAGCTCGAAACTTCAGTAAAGTTAAGGTGGCCCAGGGGTATTTATTTACGTAAAAACAATTTGTTTTGAACTTCAAATTTTGGTGCAAAAACTTCTTCGATTGCTTTAAAAATCGGGATTATAACTTATCATTGTCTCTAGTTTATAGATATTTAAACGTTATTTTAAAAATACTGATGTCCTAAGAGCAAAAGGCTTGCAAACGCGAACTCGACTTTGAGATTTTATGGCTATTTCTAAAAATCTGAAAGACGAAACCACTCGATTTTGCGTCTATGGACTCATGTACTTCAATAGTTTTACGTGATAAATGGCCAAATTAATCGAGACCATGTAAGCTTAGGAAATACGAGTACTCAAAATCGAACACACAAATGTATAGCTTATAAAGAATCGAACAAAGACGCACAATAAAATCATTGCTTTCGAAATCGTTACTCACCACTATGTTGTACAATGCTTTCCCAGTCTGAAGGCCAACTTTTAGTTAGATTGACGTACTGTGTGCAGCACTATCACGACTGATAAAAAACAAATTTATCGATGCATTATTCAAAATAGTTAGATAATCTAATTTTTGCTCAGTATTAACTTAAATGGTAATTCTAGCAATTCTCAAAAACACAAGATGTAAACAAATCATTGTTAAAGTACCTTCCAAAGTTTGAGCGTGTTCCATTCATACGGTTTGGAGAAATGGAGAAGTAAAGTTGACCGTATATAAATCTTGGCGACAACGCCGAGTTGCAGTTGCAGTGAAAAGCCATCATATGCTTTTGTTGATGCATGAAAAATTTGCAATATTTTTTTTAAAGTCCCGCGAGGGATATCCCGTTGGGACCAATTACTGAACTAATATAAGTTGAGAATATAATATTGCAAGAGCAAATAACTAATACTCGCTATACTATATAATGTGTCATTTCTATTTATTAATTCTTTCAACAGAAAGAGTGTTTGTAAATCCAAATATACACGAAAAACAAGCATAAACGATTCATATGCATATTTACAAACTAAATATCTTAGTTTTCTCGTATAGCGAGTATTAGTTATTTGCTCTTGCAATATTATATTCTAAACTAATATTAGTTCAGTAATTAGTCCCAATGGGATATCCCTCGCGAGACTTTAAAAAAAATATTGCAAATTTTTCATGCATCAACAAAAGCATATGATGGCTTTTCACTGCAACTGCAACTCGGCGTTGTCGCCAAGATTTATATACGGTCAACTTTACTTCTCCATTTCTCCAAACCGTATGAATGGAACACGCTCAAACTTTGGAAGGTACTTTAACAATGATTTGTTTACATCTTGTGTTTTTGAGAATTGCTAGAATTACCATTTAAGTTAATACTGAGCAAAAATTAGATTATCTAACTATTTTGAATAATGCATCGATAAATTTGTTTTTTATCAGTCGTGATAGTGCTGCACACAGTACGTCAATCTAACTAAAAGTTGGCCTTCAGACTGGGAAAGCATTGTACAACATAGTGGTGAGTAACGATTTCGAAAGCAATGATTTTATTGTGCGTCTTTGTTCGATTCTTTATAAGCTATACATTTGTGTGTTCGATTTTGAGTACTCGTATTTCCTAAGCTTACATGGTCTCGATTAATTTGGCCATTTATCACGTAAAACTATTGAAGTACATGAGTCCATAGACGCAAAATCGAGTGGTTTCGTCTTTCAGATTTTTAGAAATAGCCATAAAATCTCAAAGTCGAGTTCGCGTTTGCAAGCCTTTTGCTCTTAGGACATCAGTATTTTTAAAATAACGTTTAAATATCTATAAACTAGAGACAATGATAAGTTATAATCCCGATTTTTAAAGCAATCGAAGAAGTTTTTGCACCAAAATTTGAAGTTCAAAACAAATTGTTTTTACGTAAATAAATACCCCTGGTCCACCTTAAGTCAACATTTTTTTCGGTGTTACAAATTTCATTATATTACCTATCGTTTACATGTATGTAAGTTGAGTTTGTTTGTTTGATGTGTTGTTCTCTCCCATGAGGGGTTTTCTCTGGTTTATCCGGTTTTCCTCCAATTAGTGTAGGACACTTGTGTCTGGCTAGAAGATCGATTTGATATTTTATTATTTATTCATCTTTCCCTTATGAAGCTAAGGGTGATGATGATGACGATAACAACAATGGTGATGGTGATGATGATGATTATGATGATGATGATGTTAATGATAATAATAATGAAAGTAAAAATAATTATGATTATGATAACTAGATAATTGATGCTGATGGAAATAATAACGATAATGATGGTGTTGGTGGTGATGATGATGATAATCATAATGACAATGGTGAGCTAAAGAGCTTAACTTCTATATTTTTACAGAACGCTATTCACGGCCTTTATCTACCTGGTCAGCGGTCTTGGTGGTAACTTATTTAGTGGAATCTTTACACCTCTTATACCGCAGGTAATCACGTGACAAAGCTTAATCCAATAAATAGAACATTATGAACGAGGCGGTTGAAAATGCTTGGCTTGGTAATCTTGAAACTGTACCGAAACACCTTATTGAGGAAGTTGTTTTTAGTCTGAAGGAATAGTGTATATAGGCCTTCCCTGCGCCTTCTATGAAAGGTAGCCGGGTCTTTGCATCGTAGCGAGACGAACGTTGAGCTTGCAATGATAGAGACATTTTAACGCCTTGCTGGACAATTATTCACGTGCCTCTATCATTACAAGCTCAAAGTTTGTCTCGTTTCGATGCAAAGGCCCGGCTACCTTTCAAGATGGCGCAGGGAACTGCGAAGGGGAATATTAAATTAGCTATATACATGTACAGTATGGTGGTAGGATTTCTTAGTTTTAAAACTGAAAAGGTTGAATTTGAGGCAACGATAGCGTTAATATATGTTTGTTGATAGGTTGGTGCTTCTGGGGCGTTGTTTGGTCTAATGGCGTTGATACTCGTGTACTATGTACAGAACTACAATCGACTACGAAGACCGTTCGTTGACTTGTGTGGAATTATTGCTGTCATAGTAATTAGCTTTGGTAGGTTACGGACGTTGCTATTACAGTACTTGTATTATAGTCATCATTATAATTATAAATCTTTGTTACTACCACGTAGTATGATAAATTTATTTTATTGTCAACAAACTTTCGGACTTAGCGTTATAGAAAGATTTATAATGACAAACACACCCACGTACAAAGGCGTTTTAGATATCATTATAATTATCGTTATCATTATCATTTATTATCATAATCATCATTATTATAATGCATGATCCGGCTGTCATCATTATCATTCGTAATAGTATTGTTGATATTGCTATCTTCACTCCCATCATTATCATCATCACTATGATTATCATCATTGTCATCATCATTACTATGATTATCATTATCATCATCATCACTATGATTATCATTATCATCATCATCACTATGATTATCATCATTATCATTATCATCACTATCATCATCACTATAATTATCATCATTATCATCACTATCATCATCACTATAATTATCATCATTATCATCACTATCATCATCACTATGATTATCATCATTATCATTATTATCATCATCATCATTATGATTATCAGTTTGTCATTATGGTCATCATTATGACTATCATTATCATCAATATCATGATTATCGTTTTCATTTCATCATCATCAATTTGTGGAATTTGTTTTTCTTTCATTTAACCTTTTTTCTTTTTTTTATATCCTAGTTTCTAATTCTTCCTTTTAACATTTCATTTTTTCTTTCACTTTACTTTTTCTCATTTTGCAAGTTTTCATTCTCATTTTCATTTCCCATAGGACTAGGAACAATCCCTTATATTGGTAACTTTGTTCACCTCGGTGGCTTTCTGTTTGGTCTCCTAGCAACCATCGTGGTATCTAAGCGTGTTGCATACAATGTACCTCTCCGTGAGTCTACTTTACGCCATCGTGTGTGTAGAATAGTCTGCTTTCTTCTCCTAATCGCTTTCATAGCCGGTTCTTTCACGGTATTCTATACTCTAGAAGATGATTTCTGTCCGGGGTGTAAGTTTGTGGATTGTATTCCATGGACAACAAAGTTCTGCCCCGATATGTCTAGCGATGGCATATTGAATGAAGCATACAAGGAGTCATAGGCATTTTTTGTGAATATGAAGCGTCTTACACGCTTTATGTGTTTGTAGAGTGAAGCCATTTAACCCGTGAAATAGAAATTGCTTGCTAAAGTGTAATAGTCAAATAGACACAAAAGAAAACAATGGAATTAGGGTCTACTAAAGAGTGTTAGTCTAATATCTATTTCACGGGTTTAATGTCCTCACTCTACTACGGAAAGCAATATAGAAACTATTTAGTACTAGATAGAAACTAGCGAGTAAACTAGTATAGGCTGCGTCGCGGTGTTTGATATAAACGATAGGTAATAGAATGAAATTTGTAACACTGTAAAAAAATGTTAACTTAACTTTACTGACGTTTTGAGCTTTGGCCCTTCGTCGGAGTAACAGGTGCTAATTAGGCCTACTTCAAAAATTGCATCTCATGTACCGAATCTAATGTAAATGAATTCGACAATTCGGCATGCGTTTTTATTGGCCCCATTAGACAGCACCGCTATTGTTTGGTTAGGTTTAGGGCAATTGTTTGGAAAGACTCTATTGTTTTTCAAACCAATCCTAAACGATGTTCCGAGTCGGTGAAGACTCGCCCACGTTTGAACTATAGGGCTGATATTGCACGCTTCAAATGTTTGTGCTCTCGTAGGACCGGCTCAAACGGTCATTAGCGCACTAAGATCTTTATCTAGGACTAGGGTGTTTCCAATGACACCAAGATGTGAAAATATAACATGGCTAGGAAACCCGACAAATTCAAAGGACATCTCTATTGTTAGTTCCATGCGCCATTTTGAAAGGTAGCCTGGCCTTTGCATCGAAGCGAGACGAACTTCGCGGGACAATTATTCACGTGTCTCTACCATTGCAAACAATTAGCCTGCGGGATTGCGAGGAAGAGAAAAGGAAAGACCCTTCTTCTTGACCCTTTCTTTTGACCCTTTTCTTTCGACCCTTTTCTTTTGACCCTTTTCTTTTGACTCTTTTCTTTTGACCCTTTTCTTTTGGCCCTTTTCTTTTGACCCTTTTCTTTTGACCCTTTTCTTTCGACCCTTTTCTTTTGACCCTTTTCTTTCGACCCTTTTCTTTTGACCCTTTTCTTTCGACCCTTTTCTTTTGACCCTTTTCTTTCGACCCTTTTCTTTTGACCCTTTTCTTTCGACCCTTTTCTTTTGACCCTTTTCTCTTCCTTGCAACCCCGCAGACCGCCAACAACGCAGGCTATTAAACAATCAAAATGTCCCGGGTTATTTCTACCATTTGACTAGCTTACCCAAAATCGGGCGAGTCTTCACCAACTCGGAACATCGTTTAGGATTGGTTTAAAAAACAATGGAGTCTTTCCAAACAATTGCCCTAAACCTAACCAAACAATAGCGGTGCTGTCTAATGGGGCCAATAAAAACGCAGCTTTCTACTGGTGAAGTCCAACCCCCAAAATCAAGGCTAAAACCCCGGGACAATAAGTAGCCATGAAGCGCGAAATTCAAAGTTATGGTTGAATGAGCGTACCAATTTGTAATAATATCATTAATATATATATATAAGACAACAATAATAAAGACGGTGTAAGCTATAAATTGTATGATTTTTATTGGATAATTTTTGTCATTATTTTTTAGGGTGTGATTGGACTAGCATTGCTTTGCGCAATTACAATTGTGCATCCTATTAAGGTTTTTGTTGTAATTATCTTAACTTTAAACCTTTCACAAAATGACTAAGATGAATTAAATTACTGCGGCTGCAAGATTATTGCTATACAACTTATATCTCTCAATGCAACGAGTGAAGAGCGAAAGGAATGCTGGGAAAACAGGATTAACATCCAAAACGTCAGTAAGACGACTCTATTGTATAAAAGTTACCATTTTTCCCCCATCAAAAGATTAGAACGACAAGTAACTCTTTTATAAGAGTGTTATTTTCTGCGTTTGTGAAGTTCACCCCTCGCTTTCCAAGTACCAGCATTCCTTTCGACCCCTGTTGTCAATCGATTTCTCGACAACGGTACTAGTATTAAATACTTGGACTTAAAGCCTTTCTATAAATCTAGCTAACATTTGCTGTATAATATAAGCAATTCTACAATGACTTTGGCTGACTAGGCTTGAAATTATCGCTTTAACTCAATATATTGGCTATAGCTAAAAATGGAAGCTTGTAGTTATCTGCGCGATGAAAAACTTAGACTCCAGGGTATCAGTATTTAGCCCTGTCACGCAACGCTCCCTCGTCACGCATATGACGAGAGAGCATTGCGTGACGATGCTAAATCCAGCTACGAGGGAGACTGAAAAACTCAGCAATTTAAAGACGGCAACAAGAGCAATTTTAAAAAGAACTAAAAACATCTTAAAAACATCATGGAGGAATCATACACGGGAACCATCGCGTGACATATTCGTTGCGTGATAAATATGACTCGTTGCGTGACATATCAAGTGTCTTGCATCTAAAAGCACAACACATTAAGCGCGTGACATTTAAGGTCACGCAACATCTGACATACGTCACATAACATGTAACGTCACGCAAAAAGTAAATCACGTGATATATCCCATGACTAGTACAAAAATAGTCTAACGTTACACATTTTCTTCGATTAATTTCTAAAAACACCTAGATAGTTTCTCATCGCGAGTAACAAGTTCATATAGAAAATATTGTTTACGTTTATGAATATTTCAATCACTGTTGTCTAGAATATTCGGTCATACTCGTGGCCTATGCGCCAAACACTACATTTCGTATTATAGTATTTCAATATATTTTTTTACAAAACTAGATTGCTACAAAATTTACAAAAAAAAACTTGGTTTAGTTCGTCACCATCTATTATGGTATTGAGAAAGAATAGTAGGGAGTAGTTAACTTAACTTATCGATATACGGCGACCTGCTCTTGACTGTCTAGCCTCGTGTTCACGCCGAAACATAATGGGGGTTTCACGTGTATACGAGGCTTGTCAATCAAATTGGTCGTCATATTTCGATTTGGTGTACATCCATTGCAAAACAGTTGTCCAAGGCGATTATAAGACCGAATTGAACTATGGGTATATTATGAACAGTGATGATTAACTAATCGGCTACGCCTATCGAGTAAATACATCGATTATTTGTGTTTAGTAGGCTACCTATAATTCTTTTTTTTATTATTTAAAGATCACCTTGAACAACGTTTTTGAATTCGATGTATTAGCCCCTAGCCCTCCCCCACAGGAAACTTAGTGTGGATAGGACAGCTAGCATTCAGACTCCAATTTTTGTTCTCTTAGGAGTGGGCTAAGTCAGTCCGAGCCCGGTAAGTGACCTGGGAGCTAAAGCTCAATTCTACCTTAAAAGGTTGAATAGATAGATACATGCAGTCAAGTTACTTAGCAACTAGGTTGCTAGGCGACTTACTGATCATAGCTATCTTGATAAATTCAAATCATATACTAGATTGACCGAATCGAAATATGGTGACCTGCTATTGTTCTTGACTGGCTAGCCTCGTGTTCACATTAGAGTGTTAACATGTTGAGAGGCTAGTCAGTCCAGAACAACAGTTATTCAAATTGGTCACCATATTTTGACTCGACATATATACGTACATTGCTAATTCAATTAACGTTGTCGTTAAGAAAAAATAATAATTTCTTGAGGCACAAACGTTTTTCAGTGATGCACGCTTTGCTAATGGAGAGTTGACGTCCTCGACTATACTCATACGTTTTTGTAGACCTTCGTTTTCTTATATATAACGAGACGCATTTAATGCGTTTACTCAGGCTACGTCATAGGTGGTTTGCCTGTGGCATTACGTCATGTGTAATCTCGACACAACGATAGACCCATAGATAGAAAAGGTAAACCTAGACTCAGACTCCCCTGTGGGGTAGCCTGAGTAATTAGATATATACGCCTAGTTTCAATCGTTGTGGACACAAGACGAAAATGATAAACTTTGTGCGTTATCAAACGAAATCCCATTAGCGTGTACGGGCCTTAAGGCTTATTCAATGACAACGTTTATTGAATTAGCTATATATACTTGTATCGAAGTTCTTTGAACACTGAGATAATGCGAGAAACAACTGTCACTCAAGACAAGCTGATGAGTTTCAAGGCTTTTGTCTCTCGCTCAGTGTTTAGTCCAGTAAGTTGTACTAAAGAGTACATGACAATGGTCCAACGTGAACTACACGGTATTTAAATATTAAATAACTCTATGCCATATATACATTGTTCTTTTGAAAAACATTAAATACTAACAATCATGCACACATAACATGCACTAAGTAACTGTTCATTCACACTACCAACAACCATCTCCCTCGATACCGTGTCGGTCCTAGTCACACATAACATGCACTGTTCATTCACACTACCAACAACCATTATATCTCCCTCCGTGTCGGTCCTAGTCACAGGGTGGGGCTCGGGGGTAAATTATCGATTATGCTCGTCGTATCTTTAAGGGGTAAAATTCTGAGAATTTTATGCAGACTCCCTCCATTGAGCAAAATTACCGCTAGAGACTAGGACCAACACACTACAAACAATAGAGGGATTTCATGGTAGCCATGGTTAAGGTCAAAACAAAGGAGTTTTTCTCTCAAGGAAACCGAAATACTTTGTCATTCAAAAACTTTCTTTTGTACTTGCCCACGAACATGGCTGCCATGAAATCCCTCTACAAGTGAACAATTTCAAAAATGTTGGTTCCATTCCTCTGCGGAAGAAAATGATCGAAGAAGACTGGTGCTCTTACCGTGGCATCACAACCGTGGAGGAATGGCACCAACACTAAGCACCACTAAAATCGAGGGAGACTGGGCCTTTAAACGATATGAACCTAACGAACCTAAAGAACTTCATGTAGGCAAACTTATCGTGGGCTCTATGAACAGATTCTTTACCGTCCCACTATAACGAGCTAACATGACGTTCTAACGTCGTTTAACGCTACCATTTCAATAAATGTAGATCATTTTCTTATAGTACAATTTGTTTTAAACATTAGAAATTGCTATGACGTCATACTCTATAAATGTACTATACAATTATTTCTATTTGTGTGCTATTCCGGTGAACGCGGAATCTCCGCCACTCATCCTTGGCCCCTTCGTCCTTAGGGGACATGGGTGGGGATAACACAGGGGGAGTAGAGCAAGTGGATGTTGAGTCCAGCAGACTTGCTCTATTGTAATCGAAGGTTCTTAGTTCGGTTGATTGTGTTGATGATGATGACTGTGATGATGTCGAATCATGTGAGGTCTGATTGTAGTACTTACGACCATCGATAGTTATAGGAGCATTGCGTTTCTTTTTAAGAGGGGTGTGTCCTTCTAAGATCGCTTCTTCTCGTCTTTTTCTGTCGCGCCATTTACCACGAATGCATATTATTAGTAGTAGCATTAGAGCAAGGACTACCAGTGAAGCTATCAGGGGGATGAGATACATGGGGGCTTTTTGCTCTAGGAAATAAACAGAATGGTGTTAAACAAACAGTATAATGATGGTGGTGGTGGTGGTGGTGGTGATGATGATAATGATGATGATAATAATAATAATGATAATAAATATGATGATGATAATGGTGGTGGTGGTGGTGGTGATGATGATAATGGTGATGGTCGTGATGATTATGATTATGATGATGATGATGATGATGATGATGGTGGTGGTGATGATTATGATGGTAATGATTATGGTGATATTAATGCTAATGATGATGGTATTGATGATGCATGGTTATGTTGATCATGATAATGATAATAATGATGATAAAGATAATGATGATGATGATGATGAGTATGATGATTATGATGATGATAATACTATAAGAATAATTCTGTTGCACTCACCTTTTTCTTTGTGAAGCGAGAGTGTAATGGATCGTTCTACCGACACTTCTCTAACAGCAATGAACACCTTGTACAATGTGACGTTAGTATTACGGTTATCCTTGTGAGATAGAATGAACTTGACGATATCACTGGCTGCTTTCACAGCAACGCCTGACTGTTTTGTACTGGCCTAAAACAAACATAGCTGTTTTAGAATAATCATATTTATTAGCAATGATTACCACCGCCATCATCATTATAAGGGAAGAGAAACGAGTCAATGAGGAGGGGGAAACACTGTTCAAAAGACCTCAAAATATACTAAGAGATAGGAGAAAACACTGGAAAAAATAAGGAGGAGGGAGAAATGTCTAAATTGAATGGGGAGATGGGAGAAAAACGCTTTGTGAAGTAGGGAGAAGGGATAATTCAATGTGTGTTCTTCTTTCTTCTATTATTCTTATTATCTTCATCTTTATCATATAACAATACCGTAGCAAGCAGTTAAAACAAACAAACACAAGAAAGAAACTTACCACCGAAACAACAACAGTTGCAGTATCACGTCGTATAATGTTGGGTTTTGGTAGTTTTCCTTCACAAAGAAGACGTATATGTGCTTTGATGGCGTACTTCTGTAGCAGTGGAAGATAACGAAGTTGACTACAGAACTCTTCAATTATCGTACCCTACAAACAGACAGTTGGTTAGTATGTAATACAGTAGAGCGCTTTTACATAACCTTTGATCTCAGATAACATTTGCTTAGTTGTGATAAATTATGTAAGCTGCTAAGCTCATTGGCATATCGTTAGTAATTAGCATGGTAAAATGAGTTATGTGAAATTGATTTTATATATGCTTAGTATATATTGGGCATCAACCTGATCAATGAACTATAGTAAGGACCAGGGGGTTAGTATTTAATATAGCGAATTTCACATCGTCTCAATGCGGATTTCAGTTAACTGTTTGTGTTGATCGTTATTTAAGGCAAAATATGCACCCACGCGGCATGCAGTATATAATGTAATATGTGCTTGTATACACCGACCAATTTGAATAACTATTGTTCTTCAGTGCTAGTGACTGACTAGCCTCGCATACATGTGAAAAGCCCATTGTGCTCCAACACAAGCACGAGGCTATCCAGTCAAGAACAACTGGACCCACAGTAATTGGTTATGCTGTTGTGGGCGCCTGTCTTCGGACGAAGTTCAATAAATAAATAAATAACTGATAGTAGATTGCCATATTGTGAATCGGTCTTATAAAGCGCTATTGGCATCGTCTCGGTGCGCTTTACAATCAACTATATGCCGGTATGGATAAATACCTTTGGTATCTGTGGTACGTTGAGTAGGATGTTTATTTTCGCACAATCTCCATTGAGAAGCGTGGTGTTTGGAAGACAGACATCATCTCCAATAATATCTCCTCCAATAGATGTACTTTTGACACCAGTACACACACCATATGCACCACAAGGGGGTTTTAGACAACCCCCCTTCCTTGCCTTGCACACATTGCCAGCTCCACAGCCATTGTTACCTGATTGAAAAAATGATGATTGACAATGATTAACTGATTACGTCTCCATTACATTACATCATCACAATAGTCATCATGTTCATCATCTACATCACCGTCTTCATCATCATCAATATCGTCAACATCCTTATCATTATCATCATCATCGTCGTCATCACCATCATCATCACCACCATCGTCATCATATTCATAATCACCACCACCACCACCACCACCATCATCACAACCACCACCACCACTATCATCATAATCACCATCATCACCGACATCTTCATCACCACAACCACAACCACTACCATCATCATAATCATCATCATTACCACCACCACCACCACAACCATCATCATCATCATCATCACCACCACCACCACCACCACCACCACCATGACTATCATACATTCCCATTTAGTCTATTCCAGTACATACCTGGTAGTTTGTCAGTGCTGAGGCAGTTTCGTGGTCCACACACTACCTTGGTACAGGTCTGTGTTCCCTTGAAACATGTACAGGTATTGCAGTCTTTCTTGGTCGTCTCGTTGTGATTGTAAATAAGATCGTTAACTACACACACATTGGGGTCGTTTTCATTGGCTGCAGATAATATACAAACATGTTTAGATTGTTTTACAACTGTTTTCACAAACATTGTCCAAAAACAAATAGAAATAATAAAACTTTGTTTAACAATAAGTTATTATAGAGCAGATTGAATATGACTATGAAAAGCTCGGCACAAACGCGGTCATAACATTCTAGAAACATCACGGTCGCGGCAAGGCACGCACATGGCACTGGACATTTCACAGTCATACGAAAACTTCTCATTTTCACCTCCAGTACACTAGAAAGTGTACATTCGCCTAATGATTATGGTAGTTAAAAGTCACATAGGTGTGGAAAAGAGCCGCTAATGAGCAGTCTGCGTATGTTGTCTGTGCTTATGCTGCTAGTGAAAACCAGGCTAAAGCAAAAAAGTGGTTTACCTTCGCATCTTGGTCCAATCTTTCCCGATGGACAGAGACATTGATATGCCCCTACACCATCTATACACGTACCACCGTTCATACAAGGGGACGACGAACATTCATCGATATTAATCCTACAGTCAGGTCCTGTAAATCCAGACTCACATGCGCACACTCTAAACCCGACCATATCTACGCACCGACCATTGTTGTAGCAAGGGTTCTTAGCACAGTCATCTTCGTCTAAAAGAGATATATAGGAGTTATATAGAGAACTTTCATAGGAGTTATAGTGTTGTTGATGGAAATTATAATAGTGATGGTGTTGATAATGATAAGGACGATGATGATGATGACGATGTTGATGATGATTATAATGATGATGATAATAGTGGTGCTGGTAATATAGGTGAATGTGATGATGGTGATAATGATGATAATAGTGGTGCTGGTAATGTAGGTGAATGAGATGATGGTGATAATGATGATAATAGTGGTGCTGGTAATGTAGGTGAATGTGATGATGGTGATAATGATGATAATGGTGGTGCTGGTAATGTAGGTGAATGTGATGATGGTGATAATGATGATAATAGTGGTGCTGGTAATGTAGGTGAATGTGATGATGATAATGATGATGATAATAGTGGTGCTGGTAATGTAGGTGAATGTGATGATGGTGATAATGATGATAATAGTGGTGCTGGTAATGTAGGTGAATGTGATGATGGTGATAATGATGATAATAGTGGTGCTGGTAATGTAGGTGAATGTGATGATGGTGATAATGATGATAATAGTGGTGCTGGTAATGTAGGTGAATGTGATGATGATAATGATGATGATAATAGTGGTGCTGGTAATGTAGGTGAATGTGATGATGGTGATAATGATGATAATAGTGGTGCTGGTAATGTAGGTGAATGTGATGATGGTGATAATGATGATAATAGTGGTGCTGGTAATGTAGGTGAATGTGATGATGGTGATAATGATGATAATAGTGGTGCTGGTAATGTAGGTGAATGTGATGATGGTGATAATGATGATAATAGTGGTGCTGGTAATGTAGGTGAATGTGATGATGGTGATAATGATGATAATAGTGGTGCTGGTAATGTAGGTGAATGTGATGATGGTGATAATGATGATAATAGTGGTGCTGGTAATGTAGGTGAATGTGATGATGATTATAATGATGATGATAATAGTGGTGCTGGTAATATAGGTGAATGTGATGATGGTGATAATGATGATAATAGTGGTGCTGGTAATGTAGGTGAATGAGATGATGGTGATAATGATGATAATAGTGGTGCTGGTAATGTAGGTGAATGTGATGATGGTGATAATGATGATAATAGTGGTGCTGGTAATGTAGGTGAATGTGATGATGGTGATAATGATGATAATAGTGGTGCTGGTAATGTAGGTGAATGTGATGATGGTGATAATGATGATAATAGTGGTGCTGGTAATGTAGGTGAATGTGATGATGGTGATAATGATGATAATAGTGGTGCTGGTAATGTAGGTGAATGTGATGATGGTGATAATGATGATAATAGTGGTGCTGGTAATGTAGGTGAATGTGATGATGGTGATAATGATGATAATAGTGGTGCTGGTAATGTAGGTGAATGTGATGATGGTGATAATGATGATAATAGTGGTGCTGGTAATGTAGGTGAGTGTGATGATGGTGATAATGATGATAATAGTGGTGCTGGTAATGTAGGTGAGTGTGATGATGGTGATAATGATAAGGACGATGATGACGCTGACGATGTTGATGATAATGATAGTAATTAGTGATGGTGGTGGTGATGATGATGATTGTGATGATGATGATCTATGTCGATACTAATATCTATATTATAATGATAATAATAATGATGAAGTGTATTAATGTCAACAAGTAGCAACGACATGATCCAGCTCCAGTCAGTTTTAATACATTAAAACAAAATTTTCAAATCAATCAATCTTCTAGCATTACACATGTGTAATACTAATCGGGGAGACTAAAATGAGAGTTCAAAACTTCCAAGGGCCTGTTTATATGGAAGCTAGCCGGGATAACTATATTGTCTTGAATTCCCCGGGGAACACAAAACAATAGAGTTATCCCGCGGCTAGGAGGAAGTTAAAGATACTAGTATAAATCACTTACTCTTTTGGCAGTAATATCCCGTCCAGCCGTTTTTACACAAGCAAGAGACATCGTCGCCATGTTTCTCAATACACGTTCCACCATTTTTACACGGTTTCGAAAAACACTTATCATCCTCTGAAAACAATAAATATAGAAGAATAAATAATGATGATGATGACTGTTAGAATAATTACGATGACAACAATGTTATAGGTAATAAATAAAATATATAGAAATCTTTATTTGGTGAAAGTAGACCACTCGACAATGCTATCTCCTCTAGTAACGATGATACATGAAAATATAAATGATGATGATGATAGTTGGAATTATTACGATGACAACGATGTTGTTAATGCTGATGTTATAGGTAGTGACTGGAATCAATAGAAATCTTTTTTAATATTTGGTGAGGGTAGACAACTCGATAATGCTATCTCCTCTAGTAACGATACTACATGAAGATACAAATGATGATGATGATAGTTAGAATAATTACGATGACTATGACTAAGATAATGACAATAATGACAATGGAAAATTGAGGATCCTAGCTCGACTCCTGAAAATTATCTTTGGTGAGTGAGGCGTTCCTCATTAAATATTATTAGTATTAGTATTATTATTACAAAAGAATAATAAATAAGAAAAGAATAATAATTTTTACAAAGAAATTTTTTTTGGTAAATATTTTTACATAGAATAATGATATGTAATCTGTCGTGACCCTGGCCTCGAGACACTTTGAGATAGCATGTCAACAACATAGTATTAATTATTGCACCTGCCGTTCAGGTCAACAAAATACGATATTATAGCATTCAGAAATACGAGAGGATGAATGGATGAATGAATGGGTGAATAAGAGACGATGGATGAATGAATGAATGAACGAATGGTAGATTGGATGAATGAATAAATGAATGAGAGAATGAATGAATGAATAGATGGATGCATTAATAAATGAATGGATGGATGAATGAGAGAGTGGATGGATGGATGAGAGAGTGGATGGATGGATGAATGAATAAGAGAATGAATGATTGGATGGATGTATTAATGAATGAATAGATGAATGAGAGAGTGGATGAATGAATGAATGAATGAACGAATGAATGGATGAATAAATGGATAAGCGGGTGGGTAGAAAAAAGAAAACGAAAAAATAGTAAGAGTAAAAGAAAGAGAACGAAAAAAGAATAGAAAGAGTAAATAAGTAAACAGGGGGAAATATGAAGAAGACTAGTAAAGTTTCCGTGCGGTAGAAAGATTAAAGGTATTTTAAAACAATAACGAAAACAATGTACAGAGATAAAGAAAAGACGCTGCAAAAAGGGCTGAAAAATATCCTTTTTCACGCGAAAAAAAACGC
The DNA here is from genome assembly GCA_949775045.1 of Metridium senile. Classification (NCBI taxonomy): domain Eukaryota; kingdom Metazoa; phylum Cnidaria; class Anthozoa; order Actiniaria; family Metridiidae; genus Metridium; species Metridium senile. The sequence continues at coordinate 5,924,222 of OX459098.1, forward strand.
CGTCCGTTCTCGGCAAACTGTTCAATCTATCTAGGTTTTTGCCCAGATTTTTTTCGTGAAATTGAAGTAGCAATCGTTTGCAGTGAAGGAGAAAATAAAACAAGAAAGCCTTTCCTGTCCGTTGGTTATTTACATACAATATATAAAACAAAGCCTTACCGATCTGACACGTTCGCCCATTAAAGCCTTTAGGACAAACACAGTGGAAATTGTTCCCGACGGCCTCCTGGCAGGTAGCGTTGTTTTGGCACGGGTTGCGTTCACAGTTGGAAACCCCTACAGGAATAACGACACAAAGACTTAACATACAATAACCTATTATACATGCAACAAAACCAGAAAACTCTCAAATTTCAATTCATTCAAATTTGTCCAATTTTAGCTTATTTATTATATGTATAAGTTTAGATTATAATATTTTAACAAAGAGTAAAAATACAATAACCTATTATACATGCAACAAAACCAGAAAACTCTCAAATTTCAATTCATTCAAATTTGTCCAATTTTAGCTTATTTATTATATGTATAAGTTTAGCTTATAATATTTTAACAAAGAGTAAAAATACAATAACCTATTATACATGCAACAAAACCAGAAAACTCTCAAATTTTAATTCATTCAAATTTGTCAAATTTTAGCTTATTTATTATATGTATAAGTTTAGCTTATAATATTTTAACAAAGAGTAAAAATACAATAAGCTAGTATATATGTGACAAAACCAGAAAACGTTCAACTTTTCAATCCATTCAAGTTTTTGAAGTCAAATTTTAGTTTATTTTTTTTCAGGTCATTTCTCATTAATTATTCAAGAGTTTTTTAAATGTTGTTACAGAAATTACGTGCTAAGGGCTAATCTAAAGATATTAATCATAAAGCACCATCTTACTTGAGTTGCATGTTTTTCCTTTCCAAGGTAAAGGGCAGCTGCATTCAAAGTCATTAACAAGATCTTTACACGTAGCATTGTGTTTACAGGGACTACTAGCACAGTCGTCGACATCTGAATTAAAAAGACAACAAAATTGATGAATTTATTTAGAATAACTGTCTGCCCTTCTCGTCTCGTCTCTTTTTATTCTCATTTTTCTCTTCTTCTGTTTTATTTATTTATTTCATTATTTTTTATGATATAACATTCTTTTCTGTTTTTCTTTGATATTTTTCATTGATTGTGTTCATATTGATGTCAAAGATGACAATGATAATATTAACAACTATTATTAACCAAATGATGATGATCGTAATAATAACAATGGTGATAGTGATGAGGAACAGTAATATTGATAAGGAAAGTAATAACAATGATCACAATGATGATGATATGATTACGAACATAATAATGATAATGATGAGCGAGACGAATAATTATGATAACGATGATATAACGATGGCGATAACGATGATAACCACGAATTGCATGTTATGATAATAATGATAATAATGATGATGATGATGATGATGATGATAACGATGGCGATAACGAGAATGGTTATATAATTTTCATTTCAAAAACGTACTTTTTTCGCAGTATTTGCCATCCCATCCATCAGAACACAGACATTTGTAAGAATGGATGCCGTCAATGCAAGTTGCTCCATTCTGACACTGATTACTGACACAGTCATCAATATCTAGACAATACAAAGACATATGATGATAATTAGAATAGTTTGCGCAACCTCCTACGCAATCATAACTTTCTTACGTTAATAGAATGATAAACGACGACCTACGCAGCAATTAATTCAGAGTGATACGCAAGTATACGTAAAGCATTGCACGTAATTGCAGAATGATAAACGACGACCTCATAATCATCCCGAGATCCGAACAGATCCCGAGATGAACCTGAAGAAGATCGGAAATGATCCCGAGATAAGGTGACTCGAACAGGTCTCGGGGCAAAAAATGATCCCGGGTAGGATATGAAATGATCCCAAAATTATAGGGTGTAACGTTATAGGGTGTGTCGCCTATAGGGGTATGTCGTTATAGGGTATTATGTTATAGGGTGTGACGTGATTGTAATACGTACTGATATGACAGTGGTTTCCAGTATAACCAAAATGACACTTGCACCTAAAGTCTCCTCCATCGATGTTCTCACATGTACCGTGATCGCCGCACACGTTAGAGTCCACCAACCTACTGAACGTTTCGTTCTGATACACGGCAATCTTACACGAATCGATGACTGAAAGAAATCCATAACACGTATTAATAGACGAAAGGCAGACAGACAGACAGACAGACAGACAGACAGAGAAACAAAAACAAAAAAACAAAGGATCAACCGGGGCCGGTTGTACGAAGCCTGTATAGGTTATCCACCGTATAAGCGCTTTCCAGTCTATAGAATTCGTATGGACGGATTTTATCCACTGGATAAGGATTTTAAGACTGTTGTACGAAGCCTGAATAGCGCAATCCACCGGAGAAATCCCTATCCAACGGATGAAACCTATACAAATTATATGCACTAGATAACGTTTATCCAGTGGATAACTCCAGACTCCATACAACTGGCCCCTGGTGGATAGTGCTATCCATGCTTCATACAACCGGCTCCAGATGGACAAAGAGATATATAGACAAGTAAGATTAATATACAGCTAGACAGTAAGTCATTACCTTCTTCACAAAAGTGTCCTCTGCTTCCTAAAGGACATTGACAATAAAATGAATTCACTTTATCCAAGCAGTTGGCGCCATGTTGACAAGGGTTCGATCTACATTCATTGATATCTACTTGACAGTGTTTTCCAGTATATCCAGCAGAACACACACATGTCGCCCGGTATCGACCATTGGCACATGTACCCCCGTTATTACAGTTGAAGCTAGCACAATGATTGACAGGGGTCTGACAGTGACGCCCTGCTAGACCGATAGGACAGACACATCGGTAGCCATTACCCACTCCAGGTATACATGTACCTAGGGCAAGAAAAGAAAGATGTTTTGTAAATAGATGTCTTTTCTCTTATTATTAGTCACATAGTCATTTTATATACATATATTAGTCACATATTTACCTATTTTATCTATTTATATTATTATACTATATTTACATGTAAGCTATACGTTTGTTTTAAAATGATTAATAAAAACCTGTTACATAAGAGAATTATCATTTATTAGGTCTACTCGTATAGTCTGTTATTCAAATTATAGGATCAAGGATCTTCAACGGGATCAGTGATTTTTGGTCCAACCACGGCATGGTTAAGTACAATAGTATGTTTTTGGGGGGTAAAGAAACTTTCACACGCCTTATTTGGTTAAACCAGACAGCTTGAAAATACTACAAATCAATGTACCTGAGTTGAAGCAGGGCGCAGAATCACATGCATTGAGCTTGGTTTCACACTTGTCTCCTGTAAAGCCCAGGGGACAAGAACAGAATGATGTACCAAGGCCTTGTATACATGTTCCATTGTTACGACAAGGGTTACTAAGGCATTTATCGATTGGAGCCTCGCATTGAGGACCGGTAAACTCAGATCTGAAGAGACAAGACATTTGGAATTAATAAAGCAGTTATTAAAGGTTTTGACGAAATACTTTGCATGGACATCATCATTACGGCACTACCACAATTGTTATCACCACCATCATATAATCATGTGCCGGCCATTATCATCATCATCATCATTATAATCACCACCACCACCACCACCACCACCATCATCATCACTACCACCTATCTTTATCGCCATCATAATCATCATCATCATCATCATCATCATAATCCTCATCCCCACCTATCTTTATCATCATCTTTATATCATCACCTTTATTATCATCATCATCATTTTAATCATAATCATCACATGACTGACCTGCATGTACATACATATCCATTGAGCTTATCCCTGCAAGTCCCTCCATTGCGACAAGGGTTATCGCGTCCACAGTCATCCACGTCAATGTCACAATGTACACCAGTGTATCCAGGCGCACATTTACACTCGTAGTCGTTCACCTTATCAATACACGTAGCTGTAGAATGACAAGGCGATGATGCACATTCGTTCACATTATTTCCACATAAAGTACCATTAAATCCAGCACGGCAAATACACTTGAAACCATTCAACACATCCAAGCATGCACCTTTATTACGACAAGGCGAGGAGAGACACTCGTTGATATTAGTCTCACAGAACGCGCCGGTGTATCCGTGAGGACATTTACACTGGCTAGAAGTGCTCGTCAGCTTCTTGCATGCACCGCCATGAACACAAGGATCCGGGTCGCAAGGGTTGTTACCAGATGATGTTACAACATTAGAGCAGTTTCGACCTGTGTAGCCAGAGCTACAGATGCACTTATAATCACCGGTTAGTTCTCTGCAATGTCCATGTACACATGGGTTAGACTGACAGTTATTGATTCGTAATTGACAGTTCACACCGCGAAATCCTACAGGACAGACACATTGGTAGCCTGTTGGGTTACTACGACAGACACCTCCATTTAAGCACGGACTACTTTGGCAGTAGTTGTTCATGATTTCACAATGTCGTCCCGAGTAGCTTTTTGTGCAGTGACACAAGTAATCGTTGTTCTTGTCCTCGCATGTACCATTGTTTTTACACTGGCCAGCACAGTCGTTTACATCTGAAAAAAAAAAAAACATGATAAACCACTTTTTTAACGTCTCGATCTTCTAGACAGACACAAGTGGCCACCTGCTATTTGACTCATACTCAATGACTCTACATTAAATACTTTAGTACACAACTCTGCTCACAAGTTGATTTTTTGTATATAACAAAATGAATACATCTAATTGATCAAAGATTGCCTATTTTATAAGATTGATCCTAGATCAAATGAGCTGAGCCCTAATTGATGGATGGGATATTCGCTAATGAAATGAGGATTAACGCCCGAAACGTCATTAAGTATGTACTTACTGGTGTGACAGTTCCTTCCCTTCCATCCTGTCTGGCATTCACATGCATAGTCATTGACAAGGTCGATACACTTCCGTCCATTGACACATGGGGAAGATGCACACTCGTTGATGTCTACAACAAACCAACCATATGTCAATCATGACAAAGATGATATAAGAATGATGGTGATGATGGCAATGATGATGATGAAGATTGTGATGATGATGATGATGATGATGGTGGTGGTGGTGATGATGATGATGATGATGATGATGATGGTGGTGGTGGTGATGATGATGGTGGTGGTGGTGATGATGGTGGTGGTGGTGATGATGATGGTGGTGGTGATGGTGGTGGTGGTGGTGATGATGATGATGGTGGTGGTGATGGTGGTGGTGGTGATGATGATGATGGCAGTGATGAAAGTGAAGATTGTGGTGATGATGATTATTGTTATGATGGTGGTGGTGGTGGTGGTGGTAAAGATGGTGATGATCACGATGATGATAATACTGATAATATTAATACCGATGGTGATGATGATGGTGGTGGTGATAACGATAGCAATGATGATACTTACTTTTGTCACACTTTTTTCCTTCCAATCCTGGCTTACACCTGCACTGGAATCCAGACTCGACAGTAATGCACGACCCTCCGTTCATGCAAGGCTTGCTATGACATCCCTTACCTGAAAAACACAACACACAAATTACAACTGTGATTACGATTGCGGTGGGCATTCCGATAATGATTATACGATAATGAGTACCATTACGATAATGATTGCGATAATGATTTCCATTCCGATAATGATTACGATAATTATTTCCATTACGATAATGATTACGATTGTGATTGCGATGGGCATGATTGCCAATATGATAGTGATTACGGCTTTAAATGTGATTACAACAAAAACTGAGTGTGGACAATAGCTGTTATTACAGTTATATGCAAATGATTTTGAACAACGGGTTGAAGTCGAGGCTTTCGGACGAAAACAATTGGGTTTGCCCGAAAGCCTCGATTTGAATCCATTGTTTGAAATCATTTGCATATAACTGTAATAACAGCTATTCCACACTTCATATGATTTGAAGACTTGAATCAGTTGGTTCTTACAATTTTAAAATAATTGTTTTATTAATTTGAGCGTAGAAAATGGTAATGATAATGTTGTAAATCAGAATGAATACTTACTTATTTGACACGTTCTACCCTCCCACTGCTTGGTGCAATTACAGTGAAAGCCCATTGCATCGTTATTACATGTTCCATTGTTTTGACAGGGACTGGACGCACAGAAGTCAATCTCTGAAAACACACAGTAATGATGATAAGAACAGTGATAGTGATAATAAAGATGATGTTAATGATAATGATAATGATGATAACGATTATGCTATTTATAGAGTACATGCCATAAATCAATGAAACAATCATCATTGGCGGATCCAGGGGGGGGGGTGTTCCAAGGGTTCCACGGAACCCCCTTGAGCATTAGACCTTGTTTTAAATAAAGAAGTTTTGCGTAATTCAATTATTCAAGACAGTGTTGCAAAATGCTAACAAACATCAGTAAAGTTCACATTTAAAACCGTTTTCTGCCAAGCAACTATAATTCACGGAACGAACTCTCAGACTACTCAAATCTCCCGGATCTCCGGCAGTGAACAAGAGCTGCGCTGTTTTTTTTTATTGGTTCGCAGTTTCGGAAACTGGAAACAAAATGGCAGACGCACCCCCAGAGCCTCCCTTTGTAAAATCCTGGATCCGCCACTGATAATGAAATGATAATGATATCCCCACCCTCCCATCCCTAGCTAGTTAACTTACTTGTTTCACAGTTTTTCCCAGTATATCCTGGCCTACACTCACACCGATGGTTGTCGGGACCGTTGTTGAAACATGTCCCTCCATTTTGACAAGGAAGCTTTCGACAGTAGTCTAAGTCTAAAAGAGTTAGAAAAATGTTTACATGTCAATGGATATTGGAGAAGACTCTGACAGAGTTAAAGAAATGTTTACATGTCAATGGATATTCGAGAAGAGTATGACAGAGGTAAAGAAATGTTAACATGTCAATGGATATTCGAGAAGAGTATGACAGAGGTAAAGAAATATTTACATGTCAATGGATATTCGAGAAGAGTATGACAGAGGTAAAGAAATGTTAACATGTCAATGGATATTCGAGAAGAGTATGACAGAGGTAAAGAAATGTTAACATGTCAATGGATATTCGAGAAGAGTATGACAGAGGTAAAGAAATGTTTATATGTCAATGGATAATGGCCAAGAGGCTGACAGATCGAGACAGAAAGATGTTTACATCATCAATGGATATTGGAGAAGAGTATGACAGAGGTAAAGAAATGTTTATATGCCAATGGATAATGGCCAAGAGGCTGACAGATCGAGACAGAAAGATGTTTACATCATCAATGGATATTGGAGAAGAGTATGACAGAGGTAAAGAAATGTTTACATGTCAATGGATATTCGAGAAGAGTATGACAGAGGTAAAGAAATGTTTACATGTCAATGGATATTCGAGAAGAGTATGACAGAGGTAAAGAAATGTTTATATGTCAATGGATAATGGCCAAGAGGCTGACAGATCGAGACAGAAAGATGTTTACATCATCAATGGATATTGGGCATGTCTGAAATAGGTAGAAAGATGTCTACATGTAAATCGACACAAGCTCAAAAAAAAAAAAATTGGATCCGTTTGTCACCGTGTGTATGGTAAGGTCTATCTATAATGTGTCTAAAGTTTCTGTCTATATATATGTCTGTTTGACTGAATGACCGACTTTCTATCTGTTTGTCTATCTCCATATTTCTTTCTGTCCGTATTAATAGTTGGTCTGTCTATTTGTCTATCTTTTTGTCTGTCTGTCTGTTTTTGTGTCTGTCTGTCTGTCTGTTTTTGTATATGTCTGTCTGTCTGTCTGTTTTTGTGTCTGTCTGTCTGTCTGTTTTTTTGTCTGTCTGTCTGTCTGTCTGTTTTTGTGTCTGTCTGTCTGTTTTTGTGTCTGTCTGTCTGTTTTTGTATATGTCTGTCTGTCTGTCTGTCTGTCTGTTTTTGCATCTGTCTGTTTTTGTGTATGTATGTCTGTCTGTCTGTTTTTGTGTTTGTCTGTCTGTCTGCTTGTGTGTCTGTCTGTCTGTGTCTGTCTGTCTGTATTGTCAAATTGAATTTACCTGTCTGTCTACACCTTTCTTTATTTTTGTCTAGGATGGACACTAAGAGACACACTAATGTGTGTCTACCTACCTCGATCACACAACATGCCACCCCAGCGATTCTTGCAATTACACTCCCATGAAATAGAACAGTTGCCATGGACACAACCAGGGTAGGTGACACACTGGTCACACAATGGCCCTTCCCAGCCATGGAAACAGCTGTATGCAACAAAACAATCAATTACTATCACAATACAATAACAAATCTTGTATATTTGGTTGTTGAGCTATTCACTTGTAAAGGAATTTGTCATTTTGGAAATTTGACAAATACCCCCTCTTCCCTCTACCCTCTTTTTATGTATCATATTACAAATATCGTACAAAGCTAACAAAATTATTGCACAGCCTTGAAGTCAAAAACAAATATCCTGCACTAAAAAAATACCCAATCCATTCCCCCCTCCCCCTTCAAATATCTAATGGTTGGTCCCTAATGTATAAATGTGTATTAAAGTAATTTAAAAATGCAAGTTTAAACAATTCAACATAGCATTTTAAGGTCTTACCTGCATTTCCCAGGAAGATCACAATGGCCGTGTTGTGTGTCACATCCTGTCTTACATATAGCTAGAATAACAAACACAATACTTGATTTAGTAGTGGTGGTGGTGGTTATGATGATGATGATGACGACAACAACAATGATGATGATGATGATGGTAATGATGATGATGATATAGTGATGATGATGATGACAACAACAACAACAATGATGATAATGGTGATGATGATGACGACAACAACAATGATGATGATGATGGTAATGATGACAACAACAATGATGATAATGATGATGATGATAATGATGTTGATGATGATGATGATGATAATGATGACGAAGATGATGATAATGATTATGGTGATGATGATGATGGAGATGATAATAGTGGAAATAATTGCAGTAACAATAGTGACGATAATAATGAAAATAACTTATAATTGGGTTATGAAATAAAATATAATTTCAAAATATTAATTCATCCATTCCAACATTCATTTTTAGATTTATTAATTCAGGCATTTTTTTATTGAAAAACTAGTCAGACGTTTCATTCATATATTCATTTATCCATCCATTAATCTACATATCTATTTTTCCATTCCAACCTACCTTCATCACAAACTTTCCCTCTCCATCCATCATGACAAATCTTCTTGCCTCTCTCATCACAATAAAAGTGGCCAAACTTGTCATTTCGTGGCTTGCATAACAGAGTACATGCTTTACCATAGTAGTAAGGATCACATACTACTCTTAACCTATACTGTATGGCAGCTGTTGGACCATTGTAGCTATGCAGCTCCCATGTTCTGTTTGGCAAAATCACTCCTCGATAAGATGTGACGTCAATCAGTTGACTTGCTGAAAGGCATTTTCAAATCTTAATTTAAAAATCATAATAAAAAAGGAGTGAAAAGAAGTTGCTGGGATATACTGTTTGTGCCACAAGCAAACAATTAGCACACGTAATCCTGAAATTAAATGGTCATCAATGGTGAAAATGTTCTTTAAATGTTGTTTACAAGTATTGTTATAAGTATATCCTGTGATTATTATATTCATTATCAATGGTAAATGAATATTGCATTATTCTCTCATCGATCTGCCTAACTAGATAGCAATCCCTGAAATATACTGATATATAGCTTTGATCTACTGAGACTTATTAGTCACTTATTGATCCAGAAACCTTGAACAGTACGTGACAAAGACCACAATTATACATTGTTACAACTTGTCTTTGATAAATAAAAACTTATATCCCTCAGAAGTGATTGAATTCGGTATTGTAGATATAGTGTTTGCATATAAACAATAGAAATAATGGTCATGCATAACATGTACAAAACTAATATAATTGGATAAAAAGTGTTAAAAAAATATTTTGAAAAAATAATATTTTTATTTCAATATTTGCACATTTAAAAAAATTAAAAATCTATTAAAAATCTATAATTTGAAAACAAAATTATTTTGCATTTAATAATGACATCAATATTCCTTATCAAAGTCCATAGTATTGTTTTGATAGTGAATGTTATTCAATACTGGTTGAGTGTAGGTTTAAATAAGATGCTAAGTAAGTGTCATGGCAACAGCAATAATCTAGCCAAGCATGCAGAAATGGTAATATCAAAGTGCCCTTTAACAGTGTTACAGACTTGGTCACACATGTACTATAAGAACTACTGCAATTACCACTATTTATATATTTGAAGTGTTTGGAACATTATAATTGGAATAGATAATAATATTTATTAACTTGTAAAACACCAATATCAATGTACATTTTCATTGACGCTTAAACAAAATACAATTATTGAGTACAATAAAACTATTGATAAAAATGGCTTAAGTGTTTGGAACATTATAATTGAAAATATAGGTACAAATATACATATTGATTATTTTTTAAGATTATTATCATTGTTATTATTATTATTATTAGCAAAACTGTTTATAATCATCAGTTTTCTACTGTTTTTTTACATATATTTTAATTTCACACTTTTTAAGTGTTTGGAACATTATAATTGAAAATATGGGTACAATATAGATATATTTGATTATTTTTTTAAGATTATTATCATTTTTTACATATCATATTTTAATTTCATACTTTTTGTCATTAATGATCATAATTGATAATCATCATCATTTTTGTGGAATTTTAATTTACTGCTGTAATCATCATCAATTCTATTATCATAATCATTGTCATCATTATTATACCATCATCATCATCTTTATTGTTCAGGGGGGTTCCAGACATTTGTCAGGGGGTGTCCCAAGTGCAAATAAAGGGCTCTTAAGGTGTTAGGGGGGTTGTCTGGTCCCTAAATGTCTTAAATAAAATAGGGTAATTGCGGCGCTAAGGGGGATACCCCCCTAGATCTGTCCCTGTTGTTGTTATTATAGTCATCATTATTACTATTGTTATGTTGTTATGTCACTACTTACTTCCATTATCATGATCACGTGCTTCTATCACTAGCTGATAAGTGGTCTGTAAAAGCAATTAAAACACCAGTTAGATCATATCATACAATGTTTTGGCTATGCATATAGGGGTTGTGTTCATTAACAATCTAAAGTTTTAATGGACCACTGATATTGAAAAGGAAAAGGCCAAACAAATAAAAGAAATGAATAAATGGATGGATAGATGAATGAATGAATAACAAAGACAAATAAATATAACAAATAAACATACAATGTAATTACAAATGAATGAAAAAATACATACTTGAGAAAAAACAAAAAATGAATGACTGCCTTAATAAATAAATAAATGAAAGAACAAACGAAAGAACTAGTGAATGAATAAATGAAAGAAGAAAATAATGACTGAAAGAACGAACTAATAAATGAATGAAAGAAAGAAAGAACGAAATAATAAATGAATGAAAGAACGAACGAACTTATGAATGAATGAATGAAATAATAAATGAAAGAACAAACAAGTAAATAAATGGATGAACTAATGAATGAAAGACAACGAAATAATGACTGAAAGAATGAACTAATAAATGAAAGAAAGAACGGAATGAAAGAAATAATGAATGAAAGAACGAACGAACTTATGAATGAATGAAAGAACGAAAAAATGAATGAAAGAACGAATGAACTTATGAATTAATGAAACAACGAAATAATGAATGGAACAATTAAATAGATGGATGAAACAACGAACTAATGAATGAAAGACAATGAAATAATGAATGAAACAACGAAATAATGAAAGAAACAACGAACAAGTAAATAAATAAATGGATGAAACAACGAAATAATGAATGAAACAACGAAAAATTAAATGAATGAATGAGACAATGAACGAACTAATGAATGAACGAAACAACGAAATAATTAATGAAACAACGAACAAATGAATGAATGAGACAACGAACGAACTAATGAATGAACGAAACAACGAAATAATTAATGAAACAACGAACAAATAAATAAATAAAAGGATGAAATAACGAACTAATGAATGAAAGAAATAATGAATGAAACAACGAACAAATAAATAAATAAAAGGATGAAACAATGAACTAATGAATGAAAGAATAATGAATGAAAAAACAAACAAATAAATGGATGAAACAACGAACGAACTAATGAATGAAAGAAATAATGAAAAAAAGAGCAAACAGGTATATATATATAAATAAAACAACGAACAAACTAGCTAATGCATGAACAAACTAATAAAGATATGAATAGATAAATGAATGGATGCACAAATGAAGAAAAAGATGAATAAATAAATAAATATAAAAAAGAATAAATAAGAAAATGCATAAAATCATTTTGAAATCATTAAAAATAAATGCTAATTTTTCTGACATATTCTTCTTATAGTGATAAATAGCATTGCAATGTCAAGTGTAAAATAAACAACTCGAAAAAAAAAACAAGAAAAAAATACTAAAATATTCTCTTAGGTACTCTGCACAGTACCCATTAGAAATCAATTGTAAGCTTTTATTGGTCAAATCAAAAGTTAATGACATCTCCAATATCGGTCTTTTGTTCAATTCGTAGCTAGGGTCATTTATAATGTATGTTTTTTATAGAGACGACTCTGATATACTCATTGAGGGCTGTTTTTAACTAGCTTAGATTAATTGTCTCCAGATGTTGTTTCGTAGATGTTTCAATCGAACTTTTAAATTGACTCGATCGGGTCATTTTTTCCATATAAGCCTTCGGTCATATCTTTTTATGCGAAACAATTTTTTTTTAAACTTGAAAAAATAAAACTTGAAAAAATAAAAAATGCTAATTATTTTGTTTAATTTGAAAGTTTGTTTTTAATATTTGCTTCACGTTTTAAATTATTGTTACTCGTGCAAAATTGATAGGACTTCTACGTCAAATTCATTGACAGAAAAAAAATCTAAATTACACGTAAAAACCGGGACTCAATTGAAAAACATGCAAAAAAAAATCTAAATTTAACCATACCACGCAATGTTATTAACCTCAATTATAGAAGGTGTTTGAAAATTGCCTAATTGTCGATATTACAATGTACAAAAAAAGTTCTCAACAAGAGAAAAATATATGCGCTTCTTTGCAAAGCAAACAAACAAGCAACTTACGAGTCCGCGGGTAGAAACAAAGAATCTAGAGTTAACACTCATATTGTCTTGTGTCTAACCATTCACAAAGAAAGACAATGAATATGTATTTGACGGGTAACAGGTATAAGCTTTAAATCAAATTGTAATTACGTTTGTCAAAACAAAATGCGTTTTAGAACGAAACGATAAAAGTAAAAAAAGTAGGAATAGCGTGCGAGCAAGGCCGCAAATGATTCACGAAAATCAGATTTCTTATTTTTTTCTGAATGTAAAATTTAGAATCCTTTTTAAAATCAACATTTGAAAGTTTAAACATTGGTTCTTCATAAAAAGGTGATGAATTGCTTTTTTATGGAAATAAAAACAACGAAATAAGCATGTCAAAGACTGTTTTAAAACGTAATTCATTGTCATTCATCTTGGAAACTGAAAATAAAGTTGGTATAGCGAGTCACTTGAAAATTTGACAATTTATCAACGAGAAATGTCAAGAAAACACGAAAGTGAAATACATGCTGGCTTATATTCGAGAACTTACGATAATCATGCTGTTTTATTCATGCAAGTTTTGATTGTCAGATTCAACAGTGACTTTCAACTTTTAAATGAATCAAGCGATCATGGCGCTCTGGACGTGAACGAAAAGTGGCCATCATAAATAACAATTTATGAAACGCTGCTCAAACAAATTATGTTCACGAAAACAAAAAAAAACCTCAATTAGAGAATTTGTATTTCTGCTCGAGATGAAAGTTTCTCGTAGAAAACCTTAGAGAGTTGCAATACTCGTCTGTGTGACTCAGGCACAAAAGCTTGTCAAATTCAACACGTGGAATTAGAACAAACTTGTAAACAAGAAAAGAAATAAGACGAACAAATTACTTGTAAAACTCCATTTTAGCGCGAAATTTCTACTATACGGGACCTATTTTTACAGCTGTGTTTGCCAAAATGTTTAAATATGAAACCGTAGTCTTACAAATGCACAAGATGTGATCTGCGTTTCGAAAACCGTTCAGTCAAGATTTGCACATCATTATGGAGATTTTTGCCATTGAATTTACGCGTTCAAAGGAAAATAAAACAATGTGATAAAAGAGAATTCTGTAAAAAGATTACGGTGACAAGACGAATATTTATTTTGAACGTCATTAAGTTCAAGGTTAAATAAATTCACCAATTAAGAAATATCCGATGAAAGAGAAAAAATGGACTGAAAAAGTGAAACATTTATGTTTTCAGTTGTGTAAGATGTTTTGGATTTAAACAATGTTGACAAAACTATACCAAAAGAACTCTAAACCGTTAAATTAGACTTGTTAGTTTGACTTACCAACCAGGCAAACATAAAGCGAATTGAGAAGACATTTGAAGTACTGTTGTAGGTTGCAAATGAATTTTCTCCCAAAATATCAGTAATAACCTTGCCGAATGTGCAGCGGCCGCTTGCAGAAACTGACTGGCCGTATCTTTTGAGGCATATTCTGAAGAAGGTTTCACAAGGGTTTTCGCATCTTTTTCGGTCGCCAGCATATATTGTAGGACTCCCATCACAACACTGTCCATTCCGTAATTCTCCAGCAATATTTTGATAAGCGACCAACTGGATTTGAAAGTGCCCAGCGCCAACTGCGATCTGTAAAGAATAGAAGTAAACATGAGAGATAGCTATCACTTTTGACTTTCACAACCAAACTACAAACCTCAAACCAAATAGTGAACAGCAAAACCACCAAAAATAAGCTTTTAATTATGTATCCGGCATCCATGAATATAAGTGTTACTAGGTAATCAAAGCAAGGGGAAGGAAGGAAAGCAAGCGAGGGGTGTCTTTCAGCAGCATGAGTCGTTCTATTGCAGAGCCAACATCGAATCGTTCAATTTGAATGAAAGAAGATTTTATGCAGACAGATGACTTACAAGGCGCGGTAAAACTCCCAATGGGCATGCGTATTGTTAATTAAATGACGCAATGTGATATAGCAAAGTTTTTCATTCTTTTTGATTGGTCGACCGACTTTTTGTCTTACAACTAATGTAAACACTTTTGCGAAATTCTCAAAAGAGGTATTTCAAAGATTTCTTTGTAAGTCTAGTGCATTTATCACATTAAGAACAGAGCGTGTTTCAGAGATAGGCAAATAGTCTAGAAAACAGCTGTCACCTATTTTATTCTCTTCAATAGAAGCTCGCTCTAATAACTTCTACAGTACAATATAATAGTTTCCCAACCACCTACTCCCAAAAAGCTTTCTTTTCGCGCGCTTTTTGCTATGGGGAAAACGCGTGCATGTTTCGTGAAAGAAAGGGCTGTTTTTAAAAAAATATACTGAGTGTTATCGCACACATAGGTCAATATCACTAAAAGAGGGAATCATTAGAAGAAAAAAGAACTTCATGAATGCTTCGAGTGGTTAAACTAAACACAGTTAGTGTAATGTCACAAAAAGAAGAAAGACAAAAGCACTACGCGTGCCACTGACTGAGTATAAAATTTACAATGCGTTTAGAAAGTCACTCAACCTTGGTGCAACACGCGTCAATTTTACGCTCGCACGAACACCAAAAATGGCGGGAAAAATCCGCCTTTGACATTCACGTGTTGAAATAACAGTTACAAAACCGCGAGAGTTAATGAAATGATAATTTCAAATCACGAAAACTAGCCGCTAATAATTTACCACAGTGTGGGGTGTAATAAAACCTTGGCGATACAAAAAGCTTTTTACGACTGAGGCCCTTGCAAAGCACGATAGCGAGCGGAAAGAGCGCATTGGCTCCATTAAGCTTGTGTTATGTCGAAGCAACCGGAGGGGATGTAGACTATAATCTTTAATCTTCAAGCTCGCCGAATAATTCAGATAGCTGAATTGAGTAGAGTTTTATTCAACTCAAGTAACAATGCGACAGTCAAAATAGCCATTATCATCAACGAGATGCAAATTCAGAGTCAAACTTTAATTATTTGATCCTTAAGGGGGGCTTGCGATTGTAATTAAGTTCAAAGTCAAGGCAACTTGAGAACTTATGGCTCTCAGTGAACTCTTCTCTTTTCGAGATCAATGTCAATATCAAACTGACTACAAAATTTAACAAAAATGTCGGTCCCGAAAAGCATATTATATAACGTATTAGACAATTTTTGCATTTTTTGGATATCAAAAATTAACTCTGTCCGAAACAACCCGAAGAAAGTACTAGAAAAACATGCTTTAATTTTAGGCATGCAGCGTACAGCAGGAAAAGCGTTTAAAGTAATTTTTAAGTTTTTTTTAATTCAAAGTTTACTGTAAAAATAGAGGGAAAATCAGTAAAAAGCGCTCAAATATATACCAAAAAATATCTACACAACATAACTTAATGTTTTAAAACCGAAATAGTTGATTTATTAGCTTAAATTAAGTTGTAATATAATTTTGTTCATAGCTGGGCCACGTGAAGAGTAATCGTTAAGTCAGTTCTTCAAGTAACAGTAATGTCACCAGTCGGCGATCAACACATAAGACAAAAGAATCAAAAGTTTAAATCCAAAATAATCGACCAGACAAAAAGGATTATGTTTTAAATGAAAAATAAAGGATTTTTAATTTGAATAGAATATCTTGAAAGCACAACGCTTGTTTTTCACAAGCCTGTTAAGTTAACCGAACCTAGGGTTTTGTTTTTAAGAGTCTTTTGAACATTAGCGTTGTTGTTTTAAAAGTGTTGATTTGGCATTTGGCATTCATTCAAAACATTCAAAAATACACAGTTCCTATCTATACTTTCTAAAAAATATTTTTCTTATTTAAAAAAACAAATTCTCAAAATGCTTAAAGAAGTACAAATCCACATGAAAAAAGTCTCGCGCGCTAGTGGAAAGTTTGCCGAAAACGCCTTCGTTTTTCTTTGCTTAAAAATATTAAATACAAGAGTTTATTAATCTAAAAATAGTTCAAGAAAACTAGAAGAACTTGGAGGTCTTAAATATCTATTTCAAGCAATTTTACGCTGCGGTTGAGCAGTGATTAGTTGGTTAAATTCTTTAAGCCAATCTCTCTATTACTACATACAAGCTGATACAAGTATAACCACACTTACAAAAGACCGCATGGCCGCTCACGGCTTTACTAGCTTCATATATCACTATTACAAGATCAGAAGGTCAACGGAAAAGAAAACTCCTTGAAAACCTTTTAAAACTAAAATGTGAAGAATCCGTCATCCGAATATGGCTGCCAGTTACACTTGACTGGGCATCTTTTAATGGCGCGTGCTGCAAATTAAGACAACACAACAGGAGTAGAACAAGTTCAAAAGTAAACCTTCTCAACCGTTTCTTCTCTGCTAGGGATGTTGATTTATAACAACACTGACGCAGAGAAGACAAAGACGAAGTTTATCTCAGCCCCATGTGTGTCTTTGACTGCAGTAATAAGTAACTCGTGCCGACTTCTTTATATAGAAAACAATACCAATATACAACACATGGAAAAAGGTGGAAATACCAACGGCAATATTTGAACATCCAAACAAAGTCATTGAAATAGCTAAAGGCAAAACAACGTACGGACTTTCAAAATTCGGGGGGTATTTTTATGAAAAAATGATTTTTTTCACCTTAAATTTATCTTTAAGTATAAACTCTTGTAGTTAAAAAAGAATGAAATTCAAAAACTTGGTTAGTCTTTTATTTAAAAACAAAAGAAAAAGCTCTAGCATTTGTGCAAGATTGGGTAAGATTGCAAATTCAATTAACGTTGTCGTTGAAATAGCTACAGATCAAAAGCGACTTCTTCAGCTTTGAAACAAATTCAATTACACCAGTGTAAATGCACCAGCAAAGCTCTTTGGAATTTAAACTTTTGGAGTTTAAAAGCGCACAGTCAAACAGTTTTAGAGCTGACGAATTTGCTTCAGAAATAGGCTTTTTCAACGACAAGGTTATTGAATTAGCTATACATATGTACATTAGGATGGTGCAATTTTTTGGTTTCAAAGCTGAATTCCGCGCTTTTGGTCTAACTGACGAAAAGGCGTTAGGCTTTAATTTTTCAACGCCAAGCAATAATAAAATCAGCAAGACATCGAAACTAAAGAGCACACACAAGCTTTCAGTAAATCTATTATATATATGAAACAATAAAGCTATAAAGAAATAAAAGAAATTAGCACGAACAATAAAAACACTGCAGTTCAAAACCGACACTGTAATATAGCGCCAAAAATGCTAATTAGTTTACCGGAAACACACATGTGCGCCAATCCAAATATTATCAGAATCGAGTCTGCAGTTTGCGCGCCAAAATTTTGACCGTTGAATATGCACATGAAGACACCATCCCATAAAAAAGCGTGTTAATTTAATTAAATAAGTTTGGTGATTGTCTAAGGATTCATGCCAAAGATCCATTTGATTTGGATCCATGAGTTGTTCTCACGGACACAGTGGGGGGCATGGACGCAAAACAAGTGAAACTAAGAAAAGTGGCGCCGTGCATAAGAACAGAACCCCAACAATGATTTCGGTTAGAAAAGGAAACTTTTATTTCTATTTTCAATGTTTGAATAATGAAAACGTTCATCCATAATAAAGAAATGAGAAAAAAGGAGTAAAATACACGATAACTAGCGGTTGAACTAGTGTGGACTGCGTCGATGTTTCTAAGAAAACAATTGGAATAAAAATGTACGATAACTAGAGGTTAAACTAGTGTGGACTGCGTCGATGTTTCTAAGAAAACAATTGGAATAAAAATGTACGATAACTAGAGGTTAAACTAGTGTGGACTGCGTCGATGTTTCTAAGAAAACAATTGGAATAAAAATGTACGATAACTAGAGGTTAAACTAGTGTGACTGCGTCGATGTTTCTAAGAAAACAATTGGAGTAAAAATGTACGATAACTAGAGGTTAAACTAGTGTGACTGCGTCGATGTTTCTAAGAAAACAATGGGAGTAAAAATGTACGATAACTAGAGGTTAAACTAGTGTGGGCTGCGTCGGAGTTTGTATGAAAAAATTGGAGTAAAAAGGTACGATAACTAGAGGTTAAACTAGTGTGGGCTGCATCAGAGTTTCTAAGAAAACAATTGTAATAAAAATGTACGATAACTAGAGGTTAAACTAGCGTGGACTGCGTCAGAGTTTCTATGAAAAATATTGGGGTGAAAATATATGATAACTAGCGGTTAAACTAGTGTGTACTAGTAATGTACGATGATCTGATGATAGTTCAGTAAACTGATGTTGGCTAGTAAATATTTTTGGAAATTAAGATAATAAAGTTAACGCCCTTTTCACTCAAGTCAATTTAACGGTTTGCCATGCCAGATGTTCTGATTCAGTACCTATATACATGTGTGTGTGTGGTTTTCCGTCTTTCTTTGTGATGGACTGAGTAATAAGGTACCTTAAGCAAGCTCGAGCACGTAGCTTAAAATCACGTAATTTCTACCTTGTACGTTAAGCCGACGACACACGAGGCGAATTAGTCTACGCTTGGTCGCGCGAATTTTTACTTTGCCAATCGCCAGCGATTATATATTGATCGCCAGTATTAAATGTCATGTCAGATATGGGCGAATTAGATTGCGCCGAAAGTCGCTAAAAATATTCGCCGTCGCAGCAGCAGGCACGATTTTCAGTCTGCAATCGAAATTCGTTCCAACGAGCGTAGAAAATCGCCTGATGAACATCATTATCATCATGACCATAATCACCGACACCGTCACCGTCATCATCATCATTATCATCATCATCATCATCACCACCCCGTCATCATTATCATCATCATCATCACCACCACCATCATCATTATCATCATTACCACCGTCATCATCATCATTATCATCATCACCATCATTATCATCACCACCACCACCATCATTATTATCATCACCACCACCACCATCATCATGTATTATCATCATCACCACCGTAATCATCATCATCACCACCACCATCATCATCATTATCATCATCACCATCATTATCATCACCACCACCATCATTATCATCATCACCACTGCCACCATCATCATTGCCATCATCATTCTAACAACTATTTATCGTAATATGTATTTTTATATTTTCACTCCAATTGTTTCATTGAAAACGTGTTCTCGTGAGCAAGAATAAGTTCAATGTCTAGTTATCGCTTCAGGCTTAGTAAACATGTACGGATGTTTTTAAAACGCAGACTTTTTGTCAGTACAGAAGGCGCTCTTTGCTTGCAATTATAGTATTTTATAAACATATATACGTAAATGAAATATGATATTTTGTAATGGCAGCGTAGCCTGCAGTAACATTAGTAATATTATGAATAGAACTAAAATAATCTTATTACCATTTTAGTAAAAAATACTATATAGATATAGGTCCCGGGTCGCATTTTAGGATCATTGAAAGTAAACGTTTAAAAACCGGTGAAAATTGAAAAATGATGATTTTAATATGAAGATAGTAAGTTAAAGAAGTAACTACTCTCCACCAAATAAATCACAGTTTAAGCTTATGATCACAGGATATTTTGAATGACGTTAGTCACAATCTAGAGGCTAACAAGTTGGTAATTCCTATTCATATGTTTTGGATGTGAGGAATTACTTTGCTTCGTGTAGACTATATCAGAGGCCATACAAATAGGTTTATTCAAGTTCACCCAAGTGCTCCTTTAATAAAAATGTAAAAGGTACTTACATGGTCGATTTTTTTCTTGTTTGATGTTTGACTTGACTGATTTCCCTGTAAAAATATAGGTAAGAAAAAATATAGGTAAGACTTAGGCCTAGTTCAAACGCATCTCATGCACATGAATCTGATGCAAATAAATTTTAACAATTCGGTACATGTGGGAAGCAACGTTTAAACTAGGCCTTATTAGCAGAATATCAACTAGTATAGCAGAAAACAGTTCTGATAATTATCGTTAAATAACAAGCAAAAATATTTTTAGATATAAAAATATATTTTAATATTCTCAACATCACAATACCATAATGCATTCTGTTTTTTTGGGGGGAGGGGAAAGATATTTTAATTCAAATTGGTTTGATTTGAATTACAATTGGTTTGATTTGAATTACAATTTGTTTGATTTGATTTGAATTACAATTTGTTTGATTTGAATTACAATTTGTTTGATTTGATTTGAATTACAATTTGTTTGATTTGAATTACAATTTGTTTGATTTGAATTACAATTGGTTTGATTTGAATTATAATAGCAACCTACCAAAAACAGAAGGCATTATGGTTATTGTGATATAAGCAGAGAGGAACAATTGTTGTTGGTTGGTTGGTTGCAAAGCATTATGGGAACATCATGCCGGACACGCGTTAAATAGAATGGCTCGCAAAGATTCCTGGGAAAACATGAATTTGAAAAATTGTGCGGTGAGACGCTCTGGGGATGACGATCTAATTTTCATGCCCATAACATTATAAAATATGTTGTCAAATTATTAATGATGAATTAAATGATTACTGAATAACCATTTGAAGATGATCAACGTCAATTAAATAGCTGTATAAAGAACAGAGCCGGAGTCGAGGATAAATCTTTATCCAATATATAGAGTACATACAGCCAGGATTTCTTTGTAGATTTCTCGTGAAATAAGTTTAATAAAAACAGTAAATAGTTTAAATTTTGGGCTTTTAATCACTATTGCTTAAGCCTGTTGCCCTTTAAAGGTCATTGCTTGAGCTCCATGTGTGTTTGATAAAAGATAGCGTGCGTAGCTGCGCTTTTGTGGGAGGACAGGGGAGGAGAAAACTCTTCCTTTTCTTCCCCTCCCTTCCCCTCCTCTCCCCCATAGCGCCGATAAGCAGACTGGATATCTGACCATACAATTGTTCTTACATACCAATTTCTGCTGTGAACTTGCTCGATGATTGGCTACTCCACTTGCAATTACTGAAATGTCAAATACAATTGGTTAAGAAAGTCAAGTGACAGCTTCCCGCCAAAAATGCAAATCATCTAATGTCCGTAGGGCCCCAAACAGCACATTAAGGAATCTTTATGAAGTTGTTAGATTATCAATTAAAAAGTTAGAATACCTTTGCATGCTTTTGTACTGATTTAATTTAGTTCAAGATGCACTGGGTCAGGTAATAGTTATTATATCAGTTTCAGTCGGATTTTGTTTATTTTTTGTGTCATTTTAATTTGTTTTCAATTTGAATTTTTTGCTGGTACAGTATTATTGTTTTCTTATTTTTCCTGTTCTGTTTTGTTTTGTATATATCATAACTGAATGCACTCAAAAGTTATTATTATTTTTTTTTAATATTAGAACTGTTCGCAATGAATTGACATAATCTCTCCTACACGTATCTGCATATTTTTGAATCCGTAATGGTTTTTTTTTTGTATGGAATGGCATCACTAATTGTTCCGTGTGCACGTATTTGTAATATTTCTCAATAAGTTTTTCTTTGCATAGATTGGCCATCCAACGTATCAAGATATTTTTGAATCTGTAATAAGTTTCGGAAGAACCTCCCGTCCGCACGAATCGGACAATTTTAAAATTGCATGACATATCAGCTTTGTGCCTGCACAAATTTGATCAGTTTTTTTAATATTGAAACTGTTGGCTATTAATTGGCCTTTTATTCACACACAACAAGAAATCTTTGAATCCATAGTTTTTCGCTCCGGGATAACCTCCCGTCTGCACGAATAGTAACATTTTAAGGTTGTGTGAACTGTTTCGATGTGGATTATCCTCTGTCCACATTTAATTTTTAGATTTAAATTCCGGCCACCTTCAGTTGCTATGCGAGAGTAATCAACGACCATGCAGCGATCTCACTAAAGAAATCTTATTGATTGGCCGTCTATGCAGGGTGGCTGTATTCATCAATCCCGGAATATCCAACAACAGTAGTAGATGCTTTGTTATATATTATCTTTTTTTGTGAATTACCATCGACACTAATTTAACCACTAGTTATCGTACATTTTACTCCAATTGTTTTCTTAGAAACATCGACGCAATCCACACTAGTTTAACTTCTAGTTATAATACATTTTACTCCAATTGTTTTCATAGAAACAGCGACGCAGTCCACACTAGTTTAACTGCTAGTAATAGTACATTTTACTACAATTGTTTCCTTAGAAACACCCACGCAGTTCATAGTAGTTTTTAAACCTCTAGTTACCGTACATTTTACTCCGGCAATTGTTTTCTTAGAAACATCGACGCAGTCCACACTAGTTGGCCATTTTCTTGTTTATGGGTTCATTTAACTAGTTAAAGAAAGGGTTTTGTTCAATGAAACAAAAAGAAGCGTGGCTTTTGTATATTTTTAAAGGTGTTGTTACTTGCATGCAAGTTAAATGTACCGGTCCAAAACATTACTGTAGTACCACCAGAGATCACTCTATAAACCACCAACACTCACTTACACTACTAACATACATTAACATATGATATTTGCTCATCTATCGGTATTCCTGCACTCATACACCAAACGGATTTCAATTCATTAATTCACTTCAATTTTGCAATCCCATTTACGGTGTTTAACTTACTCTTAGAAATTATATTGCCCTATACTACATTGTCCGGCTGCGTATCCAGCGTGGTCGGGTGTAGTGGCTAACACATCGGACAAGAAATCCGAAGCCGTGGGTTCACTACCCGCCAAGGGCATATGATATTTTTCTCAAGTATCTCAATTCACTTTTAGACCGAACATTACCGAACACTTTACATTAACATCTTGTTAACAAAACCATTATAAGGATTGAACGGGCGTGTTGCCATCCTCCCATCCCCATTTCATTGTGGATTCAATGGCCAGTCTCGACCACACGTCTATTAATCCTATGCCAAATCGATGACTTCTTTATAGTATAGTAGTAGTATAGTAGATTGTATTTATAGATTCACAAAATATCCAGATACTTGTGGACGGGAGGCCAACTGATCCACAACGAAAAAGTACAAAAGAGTTGCAAGTTTAAAAGTTCCAAAACGTCATTGCGAAGTGTTTACGTTAGCACGTGATCGTTGATTAATTGTTTATGCCTTGTTTAATAAACATTCAGTGTTTTCAAGTGTGATGTTTTGTCTACCTACCGTACTCAAGCATTTTTCATTAGAAATAAATGAGTTTCAGAACATGTGTTTATGCTGGTAATGCAACATTGCAGGTTGTTGTTGTGGTATAACAAAAAAAAACACCAAGTATAGCACAGGTTATTCAAACAGCTGAATAAATCCAGTTGCTCAGTCATATATATCCAATAACTATTGGAGGAAAATGTGCGATAACTATAGCAGTTAAACTAGTGTGGACTGCGTTAGTGTTTCTAATGAAACTATTGCAGTAAAAATGTACGATAACTATAGCAGTTAAACTAGTGTGGACTGCGTCGATGTTTCTAAGGAAACTATTGGAATAAAAATGTACGATAACTAGCGGTGAACTGCTTCTAAAGAAAGTAAGGAACAGGCCAGTAGGCTTGGCAGGGGTTTGGGGTGTTCGGACAAGGTATATTGAACTATTATACATAACATCAACAGCAAGCAAGCAAGCAAGCAAGCAAGCAAGCAAGCAAGCAAGCAAGCAAGCAAGCAAGCAAGCAAGCAAGCAAGCAAGCAAGCAAGCAAGCAAGCAAGCAAGCAAGCAAGCAAGCAAGCAAGCAAGCAAGCAAGCAAGCAAGCAAGCAAGCAAGCAAGCAAGCAAGCAAGCAAGCAAGCAAGCAAGCAAGCAAGCAAGCAAGCAAGCAAGCAAGCAAGCAAGCAAGCAAGCAAGAAAATCAATAAACATCGAAGCAACCATTTCTATTTCTTGGTGTTACCATTTCTACTTCTTAATACAATAAACATTTAATAAACAAAATACTGACCTATCGTGTGTAAAAATGCCATCGTAATAGTTAAGAGTATCGTTATGTTCAATACGATGTTCATTGCCATCCTGCAGAATTCCTTTTTCTAACTTCTGAAACACACAGAACATAAGGAAGTTATGTTAGTTTTCATGTCTTTTATATAAAAAAATATAAAAAACTCTCTTTCTGTGCTGTATCTAGTTATAAAGCACTTGTGGATAGTTATAAAGAACTTGGGGATTGTCAGAACAGTCAAGAAGTGTTCTCATGACACTTGTCTCGTGTTCTGACAATCCCGCGTGCTTTATAACCACATACAGCAAGCGCACGCGTTTTTTAGTTCTTTAATAGTTCATATTTAGTGACTAGTATTTACTATCAAAGAAAATTGGGGCCCGTTTAAATACCCTGTTGGATGATGTTGGTGCATCTGAACGCCACCCATCCACTGAACATCATCCAACATCGTTCAATGTTGGGCCCGTTTAAACGCCCTGAACATCCAACATCGTTAAACAATGTTAGGCCCGTTTAAACGATACTTTAAAGTTGTAAAGAGATACTGGTTTTTTTTCAATAACACATCTACATAAATACTCGATGCTGATTGGCGGATTGATTGTGGAGTTTTTCTTAATCCGTGCAATTAATAATTGCGCACATCCAGGAACCTTCTACTTTGTTCTCGAATAATTAATGAAAAATACCGCTTTATTTGATAAAAATTGATTTATAGCTATTGTGCACAACTTTCATTAATTCCAGTGTGGTATTTTTCATTAATTCTTCTCGTACGGTGGTATTTCCTATGCGTATTTGATCGATGTTCGTGGTGGAATAATAGTGACTACATAAACACGATATAGCAACTATTATTTAACCTGATTAGCTAGTAAATATTTATCATTATTTCTTGGATATCCTCAATTCTCACTCTAAAAGTTAAAATTAACACAATTGTCGTAAATAAGCTACAGATTTTGACTAGTTATTATATATAAAGACTTGATTGATAACTCTATGTCAACGCTAATTCAAGAGGAGTACCGGACAGCCCATAAACACAAAAGACGTGAATTTTCATTAATAGAAACAAGTTAGTGTGATGTATACCACTTGAATGCCATCAATGAAAAGAACATTGTAAAGTTCAAGTACAATTAAAGTTTGATAAATAATTTCGAAGCTTTAAAGATTCTCCGTTCGCGTGTTGCGAGTATAGTCAATCTGGCAAAGCTGAGAGTTTGCAATGTCGCTCTTAGCTAAGATACATGGTCTATAAGCTCTTGTAAGAGGTAAATTAGTATTGTTGATCCCAAAGTATAAACAGTTGTAGTGTCTGTGCAAGGCAGTAGACGAAACAATCTTAAACAATGTGTAAATGATACCAAAAATAATAAAAAGGACATTACATTTTAAGCGGTTTCTAACTGATCCAAATACGAGATGAAGTTAAATAGATAAGAAACACACCTGTGCCTGTCCTTGAAGAAGTAAAATAACGCCATTCCGTCACAGAGAAAGATGTGGTTGTTATTTTAAGTGTGTTGGCTTTATCCTCGTTGCACGTTTACTGTTTGTGTTTAGTATTTTCTAATTCGTAACAAACAGGTATAAATATTTCATTTATAGACCAGCACCTGCTCCGTTACGGGCCGAGTCTTTCTCCAAACATATCCCGTTCTAGAATATACTCCTAATTACGAACATCAAAACCTTGGATACGGTCATTTATCGCTTTGCTAAATTAACGCAGCGTTTTACGTGGAAATTGTTGTGCGTTTTCGCAAGTGATCGTTATCCTGCGGTTCAACGCGCAACAAAGGCGCAAGTACCCGTTTTCTAGGCACGTGCTTACAATAATAAACGCTAACGAGCTCTTAAGTACAACGTAACTATGTATTTCTTGCTTTGTGTAACGTAATGGTTTAGGCAGAATTCATTGTGCGTTTTCGCAAGTTATCGTTAGGTTGCGATTTAACGCGCAACAAAAGCGCAAGTACCCGTTTTCTATAGGCACGTGCGTACAATAATAAAACGTAACACGAAAGAACTCTTAAATACAGCGTGACTGTTTATTTCTTGTTTATATAACGTAATGTTTTAGGCGGACTACGTCGTTGTGCGTTATAGCAAGTGATCGTTATATATGTCAGGTTAAACGCGCAACAAGAGCGCAAGTACCCGTTTTCTGGACACGTGCTCGAATAATAAAACGTAACACGAAGGAGCTCTTAAATACAGCGTGACTGTTTATTTCTTGCGTTATGTAACGTAATGTTTTAGGCGGACTACGTTGTGCGTTCTATCAAGTGCATGATCGTTATGCTGCGGTTTAACGCGCAACAGAACGGCAAGTACCCGTTTTCTGGACACGTGCTCGAATAGTAAAACGCAATGTAGTTTTGTATTTGTAACGTAACGGTCAACGTAACGTTTTAGGCGGAATTTTTTTTGCTGCTCCATTTATGTAACGAAAATGTCATATACGCTATAATACATGTACGTAATTTAATAATATTTAATATCACCATCATCTCCATCATCATCAGCATCATCATCATTCAGAACATCAACATCATCGTCATCATAATTACAACAAATATCACGATCCTAACCATCATCATCATCATCACTTTAATCATCATCACAATTATTATCATAATGATAATCATCATTATTAACATTATTATTATTATCTTGAATATTAATATGATTACAGTGGAACCCCGTTAATCCGGCCACTTCAGGGACAGCCAAAAGTGGCCGGACTAAGCGGGTAAATTTTATAGAAAATGTATGGGCATGCCGATTTCGTCGGGACCTAAAAAACTGTCCGCAATAAGCGGATGGCCGTATTAAGCGGATGGCCGTAAGGCGAGGTTCCACTGTACTAGCAGCTCTTGTTAATCGTTCCATTATCAACATAATCCTTGTTATCTACGAACCGCCTCAAGGCATAGCTCGAACTAACACATGTATACTATAGATATGATATATCAGATGTGATTATCATGATAAGCTGGTTAAACTACATTAACGTTGTCCACGCAAAGAACACTGCAACAAATGACACGTGATTGTTTGTTAATTTGTTTTCGACAGGTGAAATGTCAATTTTTAACTGTTTTATGAGTGACAGTAAGATACAATAAGAATACTGTTCACAGTTAATGCAAGTATCGAGCAGTTAGAGCCAACTTATGTCACGTGACATTTCTTAGCGTTCGTGTCTTTTTTGTTTGGTTAAGTGGTTGGTAAAGTGGTTGGAAGTGGTTGGTTAAGTGGTTTGTTTGTTTGTTTGTTTGTTCGTTCGTTCGTTCGTTCGTTTGTTTGTTTGTTTGTTTGTTTGTTTGTTTGTTTGTTTGTTTGTTTGTTTGTTTGTTTGTTTGTTTGTTTGTTTGTTTGTTTGTTTGTTTGTTTGTTTGTTTGTTTGTTTGTTTGTTTGTTTGTTTGTTTGTTTGTTTGTTTGTTTGTTTGTTTGTTTGTTTGTTTGTTTGTTTGTTTGTTTGTTTGTTTGTTTGTTTGTTTGTTTGTTTGTTTGTTTGTTTGTTTGTTTGTTTGTTTGTTTGTTTGTTTGTTTGTTTGTTTGTTTGTTTGTTTGTTTGTTTGTTTGTTTGTTTGTTTGTTTGTTTGTTTGTTTGTATATGTTTTTGCTATAATAATAATCATGATAATTAGTATCTCCCATCGGCGGGAGGGTGTCATATACTTTAGCGCCTATATGTAATTACTACCACTTGTATCAAGGCAATAACACCAATCAGTTGAACTTGAACTTGTATCTTATACTATAAACAGCCGACACAGAATGACATGTCATTTGCATTTTCGTTATTAGCAATGACACATTACTGTAAACAATACTTAACATTTGCTATATTTTATTAAGTGGCGTCGTTGTTTCTGAGGTAACATTTGGAGTAAAAACGTGCGATGACTAACAGTTAGTAGTGTGGACTGCGTCGATGAAACAAATGGTGTAAAGATGTACGATAACTAGAGGTTAAATTAGTGTTGACTGCGTCGGTGTTTATATAAGGACTATAAGGAAACATTTAGAATATGAACATATGAACATTTAGAATATTTAAAATGTTGGAAATAATAATAATAATAACGGTTTATTAGCATAATCCAAACATAATTTGGCTCTTACAATGCTAAGTATATAACTATCTAAAGACTAAGACAAAAACATATAGAAAATGAACGAGATCGAAAGAAACGTGATAAACTAAAGAAAATCTATAGGAACACTTATAAAGTGTATCAAGCATAGCGGCGCGAAGACTATGACAATCTATTGCGTGCCTGCGCAAAGAAGAAGGTTTTAGCGAGGTTATATTGTTCATTACAATTAGTGGAGACGTTTCTTACAGTTTTAGGAAGGATCGATAACTCGAGGTTAAACCACAGGTAGCCCACGCTATTCATTTGTAACTGAAATGTTTGTAATAACACGGTTTGCCTAATAATATTACAATTTTAAGCGTTTTTAAACCATGTTAGGTGCCCTCTCTTTCTCCTGGGCGATCCTTTACCAAATTAAAACACCGTTCAGGATTGGTTTAAAAAATAACAGTGTCTTTAAATTCCAAACAATTGCTCTAAACGTAACCAAACAATAGCTGTGCTGTCTAACTGGGGCCCAACCAAAACGCAGCTTTCGACTCGTGAGCTCTAACTGTTTCTCCTACCTAAATATAACTATTTTACAAATGGATATCCTGGGTTAACTGTGGTTAAACTAGTGTAGAAAAAAAATGTGGAATTTGACGGACGTCTCCATTTACTCACATTCCTTCAATACTCTAACAAAGGATTAAGTCCGAAGAAGTCACTGATAACAAAACTTTCCTTCATCCGAAACATCAGTAAGACTCCATTTTATACTGTGTATAATCTACTATGAAATACTAGTAGATAACATTTTTCATGCGGTGTAAAAGTTACCATTTTTCCTTCGGCAAAGGAAAGTCCAAAACGACTGTAAGCAACATTCTTTTTTTAGAAAAAAGTGCGAAAGTTAATTGTTCTGTACAGGCTGGTTGAATTGTCAGTTAAAAGTTGTAATTTTAAAATGTTAATAATAATAGTTATAATAGTAATAATAATGGTTTAATGATGACTTATCTTCATAGTAGCTTTACATTCATTATTAGAATCTGCCGGATTTACAATTTTG
The DNA here is from genome assembly GCA_949775045.1 of Metridium senile. Classification (NCBI taxonomy): domain Eukaryota; kingdom Metazoa; phylum Cnidaria; class Anthozoa; order Actiniaria; family Metridiidae; genus Metridium; species Metridium senile. Next base: position 5,954,513 of record OX459098.1, read on the forward strand.
GTTTTGCTCTTTGCAGCCAAAAGCTGTGAGCCAAAAGTGGCTAGCTTTCACTTAATGAGGCTTATCATAATAATAATATTATTTTAACAGCAATAAAATAACAATAATAAATGTCTTACCGGGTTAAATTCTTGGGTACGATCGATCAGCGTGCAGCCAATTCTACTAAGACCGTCTATCGGCGGCAGGATTATGTTAAATACACTTATGGCCAAAATATGACAATATGCAATCGTTTAGGAAGTAAATTACACATAAGGTTTGAGTAGAAAAGATAATTTCTTTCGCATATGTACTATATCATTGCAAAGGGGAAAGGGAGGGGAGGGGAGAGTGTGTAGAGAAATTTGCTTCTACTTTGTTAATATTTATATAGGGCGATACTTTGTCAAAGCTTCTAAATTAAATAAGAAAAAGAAAACGTTTGATTGTTATACGACCGAATCGATATATGGCAACCTATTATTGCTCTTGACTTGTCCAGCCTCGTGTTTACGTCGGAACTCAATGAAGTTTTTTTTCATGAAAGCGAGGCTGCTCCGTTCTGGTCCGTTAAGTAATAAAATATATTTAAAAAAATTTTCGCCTTTGTTAAATTGTTATTTGTTATTCAAACTTCTCATAAATTATGTTTGTTTGTTTAAAAATAAATATTAAAATTTTAAATAAAATATATTAATGCCAGTATATCATGATTATCATCAACATCATCATCACCACAATCATCATCATTCTTACCATCATCGTCGTCATAATAATCACCATCATAAGCCATTTTCACGATAGAAAACGAACAACTCGTCTTGTGACGGACACATCGTCTTATGACGGACAAATCGTCTTATGACGGACAAATCGTCTTATGACGGACAAATCGTCTTATGACGGACACATCGTCTTATGACGGACAAATCGTCTTATGACGGACAAATCGTCTTATGACGGACAGACCGTCTTATGACGGACACATCGTCTTATGACGGACATACCGTCTTATGACGGACACATCGTCTTATGACGAACAAATCATTACAGGGTTATCGTCGATCAACCTCAGCCTCGCTAGCGTGTTATATATTCTTTAGAATTTGACTACAGCCCTTTTGAAGTGTTCCACTGAATTGTTCTATAATGTGTACATTCCTTAAATTACCGCAAGCTGTAGTCAAATTCTAAAGAATATATTACACGCTACTAAGGCGGAGGTTGATCTACAAGAATCGTGAAATGATCTATTCCAGTATAAGAGAAACAAATTTTCAGAACGATTTGTTCGCCCCTATCGACAATATTTTCGTCCTCGAGTGAACAAACTGCCAATACCATTATCACCGCCATCATTATCATCATGATAGTTGCTCTTCTATTATTCATGACCATTCCTTTCTTATGCTGTATTAATAAAAAAAATACGCTAGCATAACAAATAGAATTGTCTGCCTTCCGAAACGACGGCCATTTTAAACAAACAAGACATTCTTCTTCAGAACAATAAAACGTTTTTGTTCAATGTATCTTGTCTGTATTTCGTCTAGAAAAATTCACATTTCTTGAATAACTAAACGACCTATCCATATTAACAACTTTTTCCTTAAATTTTGATGAAAAGAATTGTTTAAATTGTCGAATTATTGATTAAAGAAAACGTGTTTAAGAATTGGAGCAATGTTTACCCAAACCAAACAATGAATGAAAGGAAAATGTTACGAAAACTGTCGATATTTTCGTTCATTAACAAGTTACGGTTTTAAATTTCCTCTAAAGTTAGTAGTTGTTTGTGCATAGTCACCTTACATTGTAGAAAAATACCTTTGCCTTCTGCTGTTACTTTCTTTCCGTCTTTCAAGTGAATGGCGGGGATAGGTCATATTTTTCTTTCAATAAATCAAGTTTATATGATTTCAACTTTCCACACACCCTCATTCATCAAAACCATTCATCAAAAACAACAAAAAATAATAAAGATATCACTGATTTGTCATTTGTTTGTGTAAATGTCAGGAAAATTTGTAAGCAGAAATACTTCTCCGTCAATGGCGCCGTTTTGGAAAAATTAGGCTAGAGCGAAAAATTGCCGATAAATAGAAACTACTTAAACATGGACAACATTGGTGTAACTCTAAGCTGTTTCCCTATATAAAAGGGCAAATTTAAAGCTTAAGACAGTATGACTGGTTTATTTTGTTGTCAAGATTTTAGCATGACATTTTTTTGTAGTATTTTGAGCGTGAGAGTTAAAATGAATGACATTCTTTTTTTAAACCATTAAGAGAACCATCTTATTAATGGCAACAAGTTTTCAAAATGTCAAAAATGTCAAATTTCAATACATTAAGAACAAAACTGTCTTTCCGTGAAGTTTTATTAAGCTTATAAATACTTGAAAACAGTTTTCGCACTGGAAATCGTTTCTTTTATGGCGCCGTTTTAAACGCGGTCAAACACCTTTAAATTAGCAAAATTTAAAATCTTTTGTGTTTTTTTCTTCTTAGTTTTATTTGTTACATACAAATTAAACTTATTACATTGAATTCATCTATTAGAACGCCCAATTTGATGTCGTAAAACCCCCTATATCATTAAAAAATCAGCACGACAAGAAAATTGGATGAAATTTGGCATTTTAGGCAAAGGCACATTTTTGTTTTCTGGTTCAGTTTAGATTCAATTTCGACACGCAAATTAACTTCTTAAAAATAAAGTTGCTATAGTGCCCAATTTTATGCCACAAATTATTTTAAAAAAACTTAAGAAACTTGTTTTGCAATCTCAGGATATTTCAATGTTAAATACATAAAGAAAAAGGAAAAAAAATTACCCCGGGCATTTTTGTAAAGACATTTTATGTTTGAAGTAAACAAGTTTCAGCTGCTCAAAAATATACTATAGTTCTAGTCTAATTTTAGTACAAAAATATATTTTTGCTCCTTGTTGCTATAGAAAAAGCTAGTTAGCCTCAATAATAAGCCTCAATAATACTGTTTTGAAAATAGCTTTCATTGAAAAAAACAATTCAAAAATCAGTTTTAGAATTTAGTTTTCTTGAGCGCACTTAAGTAGTTGTTTATATATATGATTTTTGATTTTCGAGAAACGGCTCTAAATCTTGAACATATAGTATCTTTTTTTACTTTTTAAAAACAAAAGTTATAAGTTTCAAGAAAAAAAGCGATTTTAAAAATCTTTCAAGACTTAAAATCTTGAAAACACAAAAGATGAAAGATTTATAAAGCACAAAATAGTACTTCGAAAGTTGAAACAATTTGACTGAAAAGCAACACAAACTGAACATTTCGATTATAGTAAAATAATTTAAACAGTTAATTGTAAGCTAAATTGTCATATCATCTAAAAAAAAATTAAATTACCTCAAAGTTTAGTGGATTTTTGGCCGTTTTTCCTCACCCTTTCGCAGCCTTAACTCCACAACTTCAAACGTCCGCCATTTTGTTCCCAACAAGTTTCCTCAAAGTTTCACCGACTCTTAACAGAATATCAACTCTTTAAACCTTGTTCAACCATAAAATCCTTCAAACGTCCCAACGCCTTTTAAACAGGCTTTCGTCTTGCACTTGGTAGGGATGTGAGTCCGGAACAATGTGCAAAAACAATAGAAAAAAATCGTCATTTCACTTGCAAATTTGACGAGTGCAGGTGCAAAGGCCGGTACTTGCAGCAGGGGTAATTGACAGTAACCCATCCCTTCACGAACACAGTGTTTTTATTAGATGATTACAATTGCCCTTCCTAATTCATGTCAATAAAGACAGTTTCTGTATACGTAACAAATATTAAAACCTATGTGGTTTAAGAGTTAGAATTCCCTAGCAAGAAGGAGGAAAAAACTGTACAACAATGTTGACAGATATTGTGTTGTTCTTTGTAACTGCTTGATTAAAAATACGTGTGCCAAAGCGTGGCTTTTGAGAGCTGTTCATTATCTCAAGAAACCATTTTATATAATTACACTTGTCGAATGTACATAATTAAAATATGAAGTAGGAAATTAAAAATGCAACAAAGAAAGACGTTAGTCACTTTGACGAGAAATAGCCACCAACTCGCTGCACTACAAGTGTAGTAGTCTTTTCTTCAAAATTTCAAGCTAATATTGTTATTTTTTAACTGTGATATGCATTAATGAAAGAACGGAGAGCAGAAAAAGGCTTCCCGCTGATCCTAATAAATTGTGTTTACCAAACTCACAACAGAAGAGCAAACCGTTTTATTGATACATAGTCAGTAATGTAGCGACAAGCCCGGACGCCCGAAGTCGACTTTGTTTTGTTCGTTTTATCACACTTCCGAACTAAACTGTGAGAAAGAAGACCCCCAGAAATTCAATAAACAAGTATTCGTTTTCAAACCTGCAGTTACAGAAAAACCTGGAAAGGTTTAAACTGAGATTATTTAATGAGCAAAGTTGAGTATTTCATATGCATGCATCGAAAATTCTTCAAAACGAAATAGTTTTGTTTAATGTTTTAGTTTTGAATTGTATTCTTAAATCTAAAAACTTACTAATTTTGTGAAATTATTGTGATAGCGTTGCTAAAATCCCTAATACTTTAATTGATATGCTGTTCAGCAAGAAAGAGCAAAGCTAATTATCATGAAAGTCTGTTGTTTTAATTCTAGCAGTTCTTTTTGTTTTCGCCGTCGGAATAAAACAACAAAACAATATGGAGACCAAACTCTTTATGTTTAAATCACGACAAAAAAATATATTAAGCGTAAAAATTTCCAATTTTCATACAAGAGACTGAGAGCAGACAAATCTTGACAGACAAATCTTGACAGACAAATCTTTCGTATATTTGTCATTCAACCATAGCAATATGTATAATGTATTAAATAATGTATAAAAGTATAATGTACAAGTCTAAAAGTTCAAAATTTCAATGTACATGTCTAAAAGTTTTCACTGAACCCCATTTCAATTACATTGTTGAAACCGTTTGCCCCCTACGTTCAACATCGTTCAATAACCATTCTACAGCGTTCAACAAAATCGAACCAATGTTGAAGCAAATGTTGACTGAAACCGTTTGCCCGGGCCTTAAATCATTACACAATTTTGTTAGCTATACAATCCATCCAAATATCTTGTTAGTAATTGGTAAAATATATAATTAATGAAAACTATAACTTTTGAGTGATGAAACTTTTATTTAGCCGTTTGTTGACAGTATTTTTTATGCCGAAAAATATTTTATAGTTAATCAATCGCTTTGTTAAAATATAACTTATGATATCAAAGCGAATATGTAAGAATCATAGAAAAAAATGTCTGAGAACAGACAGAAATTCAAATATTCTAGCTATTTTTGGGATGTAATATTAAACATTTTTCAGTTTCTTGAGTTTACGAGTAATTCAGTAATTACGTTAAACAATGATACCATGAAAAACGTCTTTGAAAGACAGTGAAAGGCGCACACGTGCTTTCCAATTGTTCATTTTTACTTGGATATTACCAAAAATATTTTGTGTTTTGTTACTCAGCCTACTCCTGAAAGCGCTTCCAAGATTTATAAGGAACAATGTGCTATATTGTTTTCTAAAAAAGCCATTAATATATATATATATATCCAAGAAGTAGTTAAACTAGTGTGGACTGTGTGCAATTGGAGTGAGATTGTACGAAAAATGTGGACTGCGTCGGTGTTTCTAAGGAAACTATTGGAGTACAAATGCACGAGAACTAGCGGTTAAACTAGTATGGACTGCGTCGATGTTTTTAAGGAAACAATTGCAGTAAAAATGCACGAGAACTAGCGGTTAAACTAGTATGGACTGCGTCGATGTTTTTAAGGAAACAATTGCAGTAAAAATGCACGAGAACTAGCGGTTAAACTAGTACTAGTATGGACTGCGTCGATGTTTTTAAGGAAACTATTGGAGTAAAAATGCATGAGGACTAGCGGTTGAACTAGTGTGGACTGCGTCGATGTTTTTAAGGAAACCATTGGAGTAAAAATGCACGATAACTAGCAGTTGAACTAGTGTGGACTGCGTCGAAGTTTTAAGGAAACAATTGCAGTAAAAATGCACGATAACTAGCGGTTAAACTAGTATGAATATCAAATGGCAAATCAGCCATGTCAAAACTGGCATTTCAAGGTATTATATTGTTATCCTATTTTATATCAGATACCTTACAGTGAGGAATTTCGAACTATTTTAAGTTACTGCTTCAAAACCTCTCAAAATGAAGCATTGAGATCAAATACACTACAAAAACAAATAAGCCTGATCCTAGCATCCTCACTGTCAACATTTTAAGTATGTTTACAACTCCAATATCGCCACATCCAGTTGATGTGAAATGTACTAACAAAGGGATACCATTTGGATTCAAAAGTTACATAACAATAGCTCAGTGTTAGTTGAATTTATACACTGTATGAAGGAGAGTTTACTGACGTTTTGGACATTAATTTTTTCGTTGGAGTAAAATTGATAACTTCTACACAAATGTTATCTAAATCATGCGCAACCTTCATGCGCAAAATTCCGTTGTTCTCCTTGAAGGAGTTTTTTTGACATTTTGAGACAAAAGTGTCAAAAACTGGTAAAAAACACGAACAACTCATTGTTTAAATTTAAAGCATAGAAATAATTGAGTTTAGCCGAATGAGTAACATATTGAAAACCCAAATAATATAGAAGAGTCATGGTACTGAAATAATGCTTGTTGTCAGTATTTTCACGTAAAGTTTGAACAAAGAAATTTTGAATTTTGCTTGAAATATAAACTATAAGCAAATACTAAGGAATAATAACGAAAAACTACGTAATATTTTGCTAGTGAAAAGCTTATATTAATTATTAACAAAAAACATCAGAAATTTTGAAGAGAAATTTAAAATTTTGTACTATTAAAATGGATGAAATCCCCCAAAAAGTCCCGAACAAATGCAAATGCAACAAAGTTACCTGTCATATCAAAATCAAAAATTGTACAGAAAAATAACAAAAATTATAACTTAAATTATTCATTGTACTTACAATTTTGTTGTTGTACCAATTTTTTGTCGTAAATCTTGGTTTTTAGATAAAAAAGGCCATGGAAAATCCTTACATAACGTTCGCCATTTTAAGTCCTCTGGTGAAATGTAAAGTCCCAATTGAAAATTCGCCTTTTATATCAGTCTTTTTATTCCTTTGTCTACAAATTTAATCAATATAATGATTAAAACTACCTGTTTGAGAGTATAGAAAACATTCTAAGCGAACAAAAGTATTAATTTGAACAAACAACGGCCGATTAGAGGATTTGACATTGTGATACACGTGCGTCAAAAGTGTGTCTTTTGTCTGCCAGGAAAATCATTGTGAAACTGTTTCAGTTGAGCCAATCAGTTTCTCAAATCAGAAAACCTGCAAAAACAACTTTTTGAATAGCGGCACGCTTTTCTTAAAGAAGAGTATTCTGTCATGCAAACGAAGGAACAGTCATTTTTACATTGTTTCACTGTGGATGTATCGATTTACTCAGTTATTTGAGTAACCACTACTCAGTCATTTTTGCATTGAGTACCTGTGGATTTATCGGTTTATTTAATTGCTGGAGTTACCAATACTAAATCAGTTTTCTAAGGATATTTCACGGTAAAAGCACCAAAAATTTATGTTTTAGACAATCAGCAAAAGTTTTTTTTGCTAATTGGCACTGACATGTGTCCCTTCAGTAAAATACCTGCAAATCCCCATTCTTATTTACTGTACAAAAAGGCTAAAGGTTTTTTGTTTTGTGCTCAATAACATTGAACAGGTTGTATTATTAATCGCGTCTTCAAATATCCAGCTTTCTTCAATAAACACACAGCACACGACAAGCCTGTATCTAAAAAAGAGCATTGATTCTATGCCCGGGGGTACCTCCTTTGTCCAAGTGGTATAGGCGTGATCGGCGGAGGTTTTGAAAACGACCCCTAAAAGGTACGCATAGATTAAAATAACTGTTAAAGCCTTGGTGATTTCAACCCCTAAAAGGTACAGGTTGTGCGATGTTTTTGCCAGCCAAGCTTACTTTTAGCAACAAAGCAGAGTAAAAGTGACCCTTACAGGTACAGATTCATGTTACATAACTGACTTTTAAGGCAGAACCCTAAAAGGTACGCACAGGAAATATTTTTAACCCTAAAAGGCACGCCGATCACCTTACCAATTGCACAAAGGGAGTATCCCCGTGATTCTATGCTTTAAGATTATGGTTATTAACGGTGTTTGAAAGACCAGTAGTTTTTGTCTGTTTAAAGTCTTTAAAGTCAGTCGTGCTTTTGTCAGTGCTTTGTGTACGGAAGCCATTTACTGTCAGAAGGAGTGATGGTTGTAAAATAGTTTTAAGGAGAAGGAGAAGGAGAAGGAGAAGGAGAAGGAGAAGGAGAAGGAGAAGGAGAAGGAGAAGGAGAAGGAGAAGGAGAAGGAGAAATTTAAAATATTTTTTAAATAACTATTTTGCTTCCTACGTTTCGTCAATATTTCCCTTTCGATATTTTCTTTCTTTTCTTCACAGATCTCCCGTTTTTTTATTCTTAACCTTTTTCTTTTGTCTTTCTTATTATTCTGTCATTTTTTTTTATTTTTCCTTACATTCATCGCTCTTTTCCCTAAGCAATCAAGATTCTATTTTATTCTTTATATCTATTTTTATTTTAAATGATCAATTCCCATTTCAAAATGTCAATAAAAAAATCTCATTTTCGAATTCGATTCGTCACATGAAAGTGAGGCAGCCATCAAGCCGCGGTAGACCGGGTCGAGCTATCCAGACAAAAATCTCTATTTGAAGTATTCAACTTTTATATCACAGATCGTGCTAATTTCACTGCTTAATAACGCTATTAATGTTCTTCTGGATATTCCCAACGGCCTAATGAGTGTGTAAAGAAAACTTGAGGTAATATTGACACCGTAGATTGTGTTTAATTGTGTTTAGTTTTAGAGGCTGGTATGATGACAAATTGTGGTTCATCGATTTGACTGTTTGTAAGTTCTCATGTCCACTAGCGATTTTTTGCATATTTATTGAATATAATTAATGCCTTTTTCTGTAATAGCACCTAACTGAGTGAATGAGTGACGAACAAATTTGAACATTTAATGTCTGATATTGTTTGTACATTTGCCAGCAACGAATTAATTAACTTTAAAAGCAGTCGTTGACAAAGCCGAAAGCTTACTCATTTCTTGTGAGTTTGACAGCTTTTAAGCTTTTACTAGTGGACGAGTCAGAATTTCTTTGCCTGTGAGTAATTTGGTGTATTAATGTCTTGGTTTCAAAACTGAAGAAGTCGTAGGCTTTAGGCTTTTTCAACAACAACGCTATAAAATTGAATCAAGTGTGTATATATACATTAGGATGGTGAAATGCATGGTTTTAAAAAAAGAAGTTGGTTTTAGTCTGGAAGAATAGGCTTTAGGCCTTTTTTTCAACGACAAGGTTAATTGAATTAAGTAAGTACATGTACATTTAGGATAGTGCAATTTCTTGGTTTAAAAACTAAAGAAGTTGCTTTTGGTCTAAAAGTATAGGTTTTTAGGCTGTTTCAGCTTCAAACTTATTTATCTGATGCATCAGTTTGATGTCTTAGCTGACTTCATACAGTTGATAATCAATGTGGATTGATAACAATCGATAAAATTAGTTGAATATGTCAATATTCAAGAAATCGATAGCCTTGTATCCTGTGAGTAATCAATGACTATCGATTTTTCAATTCAAGGTATCAATTATTATCAATAGTCCCGACACGTGGGACATGATCGCCCTCCTCTGAAAAGTCGCCTTCTCAGTTCACTGAGCCATCTTGAAATGTAGCCGGACCTTTGCATTGAGGCAAGACCAATGCTGTGCTTGCAATGATAGAGACCTTTTAACACCTTACAGGTGCATTATTCACATGTCTCTATCATTGCAAGCTCAACATTTGTAGACCTCGCTTGTGTGATTAAAAGGTGCAGCTACCTTTGAAGATGGCCCAGGGAACTGTGAAGTGGACTATTGTCAGCTCCGTAAGCAGTCGCCCCAGACTTTCAAGTCATTTGATACTAATCTATATAATTCAACACCAATTGATATTATGATTGAGAGAAAATTTGTAAACTTGTATCAATTTTTATCGACTTAAGCTGCATGATACAATCAATATTAATTGATCTTGATCAATTTTCAGACATTGATTTGTATCAATTGCACATGCTGGGTATAAAACAACCAAGTTCAACTCAATTAAAAATTATTACTTGGGCTTCCGTGTACGGAAAAGCCTGAGTCTAAAAATGCAAACGGTTCTTTTTCGTTGTCGTCTTGGCCCTCAAATTGGAGGGTCAGGTCCCAGGCGTTCCTAGTAACAATGACATCATGTCTCATTTGAAGCCCGAGTGGTCGCCCAGATGGCGTCTAGTTGAGAACGAAGTCAGCAAAGACTTACAACATCAAATTTACATGTTTAAAAAATCCTTAAATATTTAAACTATAAATATTTCAATTTCTGCAGGTTTAACCTTACTACAAGTTCATAGTCATCAAAACTGATTCCAGGAGTTAAGTATATATAACTGCACAAGAGATGGACAAACTTGAGTTAATTACAAAAACCCTCTTCATTCTCTGCAGTGTTTTATTATATTGTAAAACATGCAGCTCACAACAAGTCCTTCAGACTTTTACTGGAGAAGTAGGGGCAGGGAACTACTCATATTTTACACTAAAGCGTGAAGGTGAAATAACTCTCATATTAGATAGCTTGGAGGGTGATACTGATATTTACGTATCCGCTCATGTCCCTAAACCAGACTTTGAAAATTATGATCTTCAATCAACTACTTGTGGACAAGATATAGTTACAATCCCAAAGAGATTTCAACGGCCAATAGGAATTGCGGTTTATGGCCATGTGTATGCTCCATTGTCGAGGTATACAATGACGGTTATCATAGATTACATTGATAGTAATACAGATAGTCATTCAAGAAATACTTGGTTACCGACAGATGAAAATGGCGAGCAAAAGCAAGAATCAGTGGTGTGGATGCTGTTTGTTGGTATAGTGAAAATTATATTTGAGATCTTGGTGTGATCAGCATCTAGTGATTTTAGTAGAATTTCATTAACTTTAGCCAAAGATCAGTAGAGTTTTCCACAAAATGAAATAGCTACTGCATGTGGAATAAAGTGCAAGCACTATAATCGTAAATTAAAATCAAATTGCTACTGTGGAAAAGAGTGCTAACAAACACTATATCCATGAAATATATAATCTAACTGCTACTGTGGAACAGGTGTACATACAGTAACATACTGTGTTAAATTTTTTACAGACAAATATTGTTATTAGAACAAAAAAAATAAAAAAATCTATAGTTTGTGAAAATGGTTGGCAAATTAGCATCACAATACCAACACTTGTAAACTCTATGTTCACCTATAGTTTATATTTAGTCACTATAACTCAACCAGAAATGTTTGTGCTCTATCTTGTTATAACTGTACTTGGTTGTCATAGCAACTATGTCCACAAATGAAAACTAAAGTGGTTTTCATTAACCCGTGAAACAAAGTGCATTAGTTAAAGTGTAATAGTCAAATAACAACAAAAGAACACAATGGAATTAGAGTGTATTAAAGAGTGATACACTAAAGAGTGTTTCACGGGTTAATGAAAACCACTCTATTAGGTAGTAGCAATTTGGTAATATTATTCATGGTTTAAGTATATGCCCTCCAACTGATGTATATTTTAAAGGTTTTTGTTCATATTTTCTTTTGTATATTTTGGATTAATCAGAGTGCAAATAATATCTAATAGGTGATATATTTAATAACTAAAATTGTTCTTTTGTAAACAAATCAATGTGGCATTTTGTTCAATTGCTATTCTCATTAGAAAATATACATTTAGCTTTGTTCTCACTGTTCTGTTCCAGTGATATCCACTAGTTTATACAAAATAGTGCAATTAGACAATACATATTTAGTTTTGTTCACATTGTTCTGTTCCAGTGATATCCACTAGTTTATACAAAATAGTGCAATTGGACAATACATGACTGTTTAGTTTAGTGTTGTCCAGACACACTGTTCTGCTCCAGTGATATCCACAAGTTTGTACAAAATAGTGCATTTAGACAATACATATTTAGTTTTGTTCACACTGTTTTGTTCCAGTGATATCCACTAGTTTATACAAAATAGTGCAATTAGACAATACATGTTTAGTGTTGTTCAGACACTCTGTTCTGCTCCAGTGATATCCACAAGTTTGTACAAAATAGTGCAATTAGACAATACACATTTAGTTTAGTTTAGTTAAGCTCTAGAGTGCAAATAGTATATCCGTGAAACATTCGTATAATACTTACAGCAAGATGCTCAAAACTGTGACCACTGATAATGTATATTTTTGTAGAGCCACCCTCCAATTAGCATTTAGATCAGAGATAAGATAAGACAATCCTGTAATGCTGATTGGATAACAGCATAGACGAAAGTATGCAAATACATTAGCGGTGGTCACACTTTTGGGCTCTTTGCTGTAACAGTACAATTTTTGCTAATTCTATTGTTTTTGGAGCACTTATTTGTACTGTTTAGTACTTGTATTTCATAGATATATTGTTTGCACTCTACATAAATAGTTTTGTTTTACTGTAAGTATGCTCTAATAATAACCACAAGTTTGTACAAAATAGTGCAATTAGACAATAAGATCACAAAATTTGTAATTCATTAAATACCAGTAAAGTAAAGTATAATTTTTTACGGTGTTACAAATTTCATTTTATTGCCTATAATTTATATTACACACCCTATATTAGTTTAAATACTCACTAGTTTCCATTTATATTTTGATTTGGTGTATGTACAGTTGTTTCCAAACAAGTTGAATTGTGAAAAAAATACCAATTGTATTCCAAGCCCGAAATGCATTGTATACAACTTATCCAAAAGTAGCAATACAGATAAAGCAAATTGGCATTCAGTATTCACAAGTCAAATGTTTTTGAAACGGCTATAGTATCTTCTATTATCCTAGCACGCTATCCAACCAATCTTCCTCCTTAACAACAGAAACAGCTATAGTATCTTCTATTATCCCAGCATGCTATCCAACCAATCTTCCTCCTTCTTAACAACAGAAACAGCTATAGTATCTTCTATTATCCCAGCATGCTATCCAACCAATTTTCCTCCTTCTTAACAACAGAAACAGCTATAGTATCTTCTACTATCCCAGCACGCTATCCAACCAATCTTCCTCCTTCTTAACAACAGAAACAGCTATAGTATCTTCTACTATCCCAGCACGCTATCCAACCAATCTTTCTCCTTCTTAACAACAGAAACAGCTATAGTATCTTCTATTATCCCAGCACGCTATCCAACCAATCTTCCTCCTTCTTAACAACAGAAACAGCTATAGTATCTTCTACTATCCCAGCACGCTATCCAACCAATCTTTCTCCTTCTTAACAACAGAAACAGCTATAGTATCTTCTATTATCCCAGCATGCTATCCAACCAATTTTCCTCCTTCTTAACAACAGAAACAGCTATAGTATCTTCTATTATCCTAGCACGCTATCTAACCAATCTTCCTCCTTAACAACAGAAACAGCTATAGTATCTTCTATTATCCCAGCATGCTATCCAACCAATCTTCCTCCTTCTTAACAACAGAAACAGCTATAGTATCTTCTATTATCCCAGCATGCTATCCAACCAATCTTCCTCCTTCTTAACAACAGAAACAGCTATAGTATCTTCTATTATCCTAGCACGCTATCTAACCAATCTTCCTCCTTCTTAACAACAGAAACAGCTATAGTATCTTCTATTATCCCAGCACGCTATCCAACCAATCTTCCTCCTTCTTAAGGCCTGTTTACACTAGCAATTTTGCCGTGTGACAAAGTTGCGTTGACAAATCTTCGATAAAATCACCATTGAATCGCAGCTCTTGTAGTGCAAAAAAAATGCTAGTGTTAACAGGCCTTTAACAACAGAAACAGCTATCGTATCTTCTATTATCCCAGCACGCTATCCAACCAATCTTCCAAATCTTCCTCCTTCTTAACAATAGATTTCCCAGTGAGTTCTTGTGCCTCTTCAGGAATGCTTAACTTCTTCTTTTCACTACAGGTAGCTTCAATATCTGTAGAACATGTTTGACTGTTCTCTTCATTTTTGTCTATATTTTGCTTCAAAGGTTGCTTGTTTGCTGTGCTATTTAATGAAAGTAGTAATTCTAGTTCATCTTCAAATAGATTGTTGTCATTTTTTACTGCATTGCCTTTTGAAACATTTCTATCCTTATCATAAACTTCTTTAGATTTGCTTTTTGATGTGAAAGAAATGTTCTCATTTTTTATAATTTTGTCCATTTTTGTGCTTGACTGTTGTGAAATGTTACCCTCAAAAGAAATTCCTTGAGATTTCTCACTACAAAACACAGAATCATTTCCCTTTTTCACGATGTTGCTTCCAGTAGGTAAAGTGTTTATGTTTGTTGTTTTGTTTTCTTCTTTGCCTGGAGCACTTGGCAGCATGGCAGCTGGTACTTGATGAACTGTGTTGTGATTGAGACAAGAAGATGTTTCACTAGCATCCTGTTTTTCTGTGTCTTGTGCTGTTTTGGATATTGGCTGTAAATTCAACTAAATAAAAACAATAATAAATATCAAATCAATAAAAAATAAACAAAAAATGAATAAACAAATACAACTATATAAATAAATAAACAACTAAGTGGAGGAGCAAAATCACCTGTTGTCTTTAATTCCAAAATATATTATGCGACCCCCCTTCCTGGTTGGCAAAAATATCATAACCCCCCTGTATTTCATCCAGCTTTTACTAAACCCCTATAAAATTGAATACAATTTATAGCAGCCTGTTACGCCCCAAAATGTAATAACTCGCACAAAATGTAATAGTAACGCAAAATGTAATAACTTCTGACGCAAAATGTAATAGTAACGCAAAATGTAATAACTTTTGACGCAAAATGTAATAAATTGCTTAACGCAAAATGTAATAACTTTTGACGCAAAATGTAATAGGTGTGTTTAACGCAAAATGTAATAATTTTGACGCAAAATGTAATAACTTTACAGCTAAAGAAAATATCAAGCATATCCACTTCAGTATAGACACTGTAACGATGATATCATTAATTTGACGTCATCAACCACGTGATACAGCAAATAAGTAACTTAGATATGATTACAATCCATAAGGATTAAATGCATGACACAATCATAGCTCTACAAAATGTTTATTTTTTCTTGGAATCGCATGCGCCTTCCTGTTCGCTTTTGCCTTATACGTCCAGACTTTTGTTATCAAAAGCGAAAAGGTTTCCGAACACCCTTACAATACGGAAACAGCTATAAGCATCGCGGACTCATGAATGAGCCTGGGGCTGGTTGTACGAAGGGTGAATAGCGCTATCCAAGGGATAAATCCTTATCCAGCGGATAAAATCTATAAAAACCTATGCAGTGGATAACTTTTATCCGCGGATAACTTTATCCACCCTTCGTACAACCGACCCTTGGTGACGCCTTTTTCTTGGTGGTCTAGTATGGACGATCAAAGACTTTAGATGCATTTTCAAGGAACTTATAACGGCGTTTATTGAAAAGACGTTAGTGTTGAGAGTTTCTCAGTCGTGATTAGAACTTTTATTGAACTCACTAAAAAGAGTAGAAATTCCTTAATGCCGATTACAGTGCGACTGCTTGAACCGAGAACACCCAAACAAATTTGACAATATATAAAACAATTAACTATTGATGGATTTTCACCGGCTAACATTTTTCTTATTCACACTTGATGTTTTTTTGACAATTATTTTTACAGACTCTACTGCTTATATTCTTGATTGTGATTGAATGATTTGGTGATTGAGGCCTCGGTTGAAGGCTACACTGACCTCCACACTGTGGCATTTGTTTCGAAAATAGCAACTATAGAATTATGTCAGAAAACACAACAACAAAGAGGACTCTCAACCAGGATGTTTTGCGCGCCTCTACTATTATACTTTACTAGCGAGTATTCCTTTCAAAGCAAGCCTGTTGTCAGAACGAATTGAAGGCCTTTAGTAAATTGAGTGAGTTTGTTTAGCTAAACTATAAAAAGGGTAGAAAATAAGGTGCGCAATCATCGTGGTTGAGACGACTTCTTAACACTAATTTAAACAGCTCTTTAATTAATTGGCGCAATGTTGCACTGTTCAATGTTGTTTGGTTCATTTGTTAACGCTATATAACAAACTTTTGAACTATGTAACAAACTATGTAACTGAAACTATTTAACTATTATACGCTTAGCTTTAGATATTAAGATTAAGATAAAGACTACTATTTAACTAGAGTACAAACACTAAAAGTGTGCAACAGAAATACTGCTAAATTATGCAAATTATTTTGTTCTCTATTGTTTAATCAACGCTATTTAGTGGTAAATAGTACAAAGTATTGCACACTTTTAGTGTTTGTACTCTATTATTTCACAAAGTATATTTAACTATTTATCAAGCTATATATTTAACAAACAATTTAGCTATTCAACAAACTGTTCAACAAACTATTTAACAAACCATTTAAGGTGACTGGCTACTTTTGAACGCCTTTGAACGTTCGACTCGAGCCCACGATGTGCGCGCGCACAAAAACCGCTGAATAAAATACAAAATTTAATTCAGGAACCATACACGTTTTGAGATTTAACAGGGCAAAACCCTCGACATTTGAACGGGAGTCCATACTTTCGTTATGCTAAGTTGAAAGGACCTATTAAAATCTACGTTATATCAAAGTTTTTCTCAACGTTAATTTTTCTAACGTACAAAAAAAATCGATTTTCGTAGGATTTTTAATTTTGTCCGACTATATGCCAGTTTTGAAATCACTGAAAGGACAAAATATGATAGATCAAGGTATTTCTTTGTCTTTTATTAAAAACTACCCATGTTGTATTTTAGAATGATTACCCGGCATTTGTGCTTATTATAGTATTTAAAAAAAATAGTTTCTTATGTGTTGTGATTTTTTTCATATCGTTTTCATTCTCGCAAGTTTTTCTTCAAAATCTATCGCGTAGGCATCCATTAAATGTTGATTATCTCAAAAACAAGCTCGGGACTACCCATTTCTTTTCATATTTCGAATCAGAGTTAAATCTCACATAAACTCGTGGTTTAAAGAAAAGTTTAACATTTTTTCCAAAAATAGCCAGACTCCTTAACAAACTATTTAAATTTAACAAACTATTTATTCTTCCAGTAAATTCTTTGGATGCCATACCAGCCAAATTTTCCAATAACAAAATCAATCCACGCATTCGCCCATTTGGGAGAATTAATTAACATAGTAAGCTCATCAACCAGGGACGATCCTTTTCCTTTAAGGCGAATTATTTTGCGTACACTTACTTGTTTGATACTTACAAAGTCACCAAGTTCTGGGAAGTAAACCGATGGTAGTGGCATACTGTCAACGACATTTTTAAAAAAAACTGAAACGGCACGCAAGTTTGAGCGCATGTATGGGTAAGTGTTCACAGTTGTTTGAATTATGCGTTCTAGTACATCGAAGTTTAAATACGGCCCGGTTGTGATGTTGTCATTAATGTCGCTGTTTGCAGGCAGAGTCGCACCTGAGTCGTCTAGACCTTCTATGTTCTTGTTTTGAGACGGCGCATCATCTAAGGTGGTATCGTCTAGACCTTCTATGTTCTTGTTTTGAGACGGCACATCATCTAAGGTGGTAACATCGTCTAGACCTTCTATGTTCTTGTTTTTAGACGGTACATCATCTAAGGTGGTATCTTCTAGACCTTCTTTGTTCTTGTTTTGAGAGGGCGCATCATCTAAGGTGCTAATATTGGAATGTTGTAGTGGAAGATTATCAGACAAGCAGACATAATGATCACCTTGCCCTTCGGCAAAGTGACCTAAGGACAGTACAGAGGCAGGATGGCCACTACTAGGCATTATGTTCTGAGTTGCCAAAGGCCCAAGAGTGGAATGAACAATAATCTGTATTTGAAATAGGTCTGCTGCAGTCTGCAGGGTTATATGATCTCCAAATGTTCCGTCTGCTGCCATAGAAACTAGATATTGACTCCATGGCAGTCCTGCATACAGTTCTAAGGGAATTCCTTCAGCATTGTTTGGATGGGCTTCAAGGTACTCTACCAATTCCTTTCGTAGAGTTTCAGGTGAACGAAAGATGCCTATCTTCATTAATTCGTGACACAAGGCAGCAAATTGACAATTACCATCTTTAGGTGGATCGTATCTTATAGATAGCTGTTGGTTTGATACGGTCCATTTAAATTGTTCCTCGCTTGACATGGGGATCAGATATTTCTCGCGGTGGCTTTTCTTAGGATTCCTATTAGCCCTCTTTTGTTTCCTTTGTTCTCTATTAATTGTCGTGCTTGTTATGTCGCTTACAGAAATCCACTTATTTACTTGCTTGGTAGTGCCTGCTGGATAATTAAATATCAACTTGTATTTACAAGTTTTCAAATTTCTCTCGAGTACTTTAGCCTTCAAGACAAACCTTTTGCTGCAGAGTTTCTTTGCTGGAGGGAACCGAACAAGTACCTTTTCTCCGATACTATATATTGATGGTGGATTTTGTCTCAAGCCTTTTTTGATCATTCGGTTTTCACATCTCTGATTTGCTTTTGAAGCAGCTGTGCGTAATCTTGTGACTTGTTTGAAATGGGATGTATAGTCACGTGGCTTAGGCCTAGTAGTGTTTTCATACTCGCAACGTGGTTGGTCCCACTCTCTTGTAACAAGGTGATGATTATTGATTTGCTCGTTTGCGTTAACTTTTCGTCCATAATAAACCTCAAATGCAGATTTCCATGCTAGTTCCTCTCTAGGCTCTTGATTTAACGTTTTACCATAATCGGGAAGAGATTTCACCCAATTCACTCCTCCTTTGTTCATAGTCAGCAAGTCATACATCATCTTCTTTCTAAATGATCGATGTGACCGCTCTACTTTACCTTGAGATTGTGGATGGTATGGACGTCCTTTGATTACTTTAATGCCAAGATTCTTGCAAAGCTTTCTAACAGCGCCTTCAAATTCTGTGCCTTGGTCGTGCTGGATAACTTTAGGTGGGCCATGTTCTTTGTAAAGGCCTACGAGTACTCGTGCAATTGGTGTGCTCTTTTTTCTTTCGAGAGGTAAAAGCCAGTGATATCGGCTAAATACATCCAACACTGAAAGGACAAATTTGTAAACTTTCCCATTCCACGTCACGGGCACTTTCTCCATACTAATCAAATCAATCTGATGACGAATCTGTACTGTTTTTGCTCTTATTGGCTTTAGTGCAGCTTTATTTTGAAATCTTGCATTAAGCTGCTGATAGATACGTGACTTTCCCAGTACATTCCTAACATCTCTTTCGGCAATCCCAGTGCACTTGTCCTTGAGGTGGTGGTACAGCTTCCTCACCCCTGAACCTAATAGTAATGAGTAGTGTAAACACAAAGCATCTAATTACTTAGAAAATATGAAAAAAACCCGCGAGTCAGCAAACCTCACCTTGGTGTCCTATGACGTCATTTCTTTTCAAAATACATTTTTATTATTTTAGTTTACCCTTATTTCGGTGCAATATATCAAAAAAATATAGATACGATTCAAGTTTTGAGGTATTATTATTGTTTTCTTCGATGTCATACGTTGCATTGTATGTAAATTTTGATTTTACCTTGTTTTCACTTTGAGAAATAATCTCAAATATTAAATTGTCATGACTATCCGTACCACATTTAAAAAGCGTGTTAATCAAAGTTTACGCTGGCATAATAAGTCTCCCACCATTAAAAGCTGAAACATTTCCAATAAAGTAACAAATATATAAGAATCTAACAGAGTATGACATGAAAAAAATGCTTCTTTTGTTTAAACATGGATAAACTGAAGGCAACAAATTAACATTTGAAATTCAGGTTATTACAAAAGTACCTTTAGTGTTTTTGAAAGCTCTCGTGACTGTTCTAGAGACATCATCTTTTTTCAACACTGGCTTGCCCTGAAAACATATTTGTTCTCTTTGCAAAGATAAATTCTTGCGGTTTCTCCAAAACCTAACCAGTGCCGAGTTGATTTTTGTCGTGCGTTCATTCATCGGGACGTAGAATTCCCCTTTCAAAAGCTCATAAAATATCCTATATGTCTCTTCATCGAGAGATGAAATAGAGACAACCTCTAGATTACAGAAAATGCTTATAACGAGCAAACTTGCAATCAAAATGTTAGCCATTTTAAGACAAGGACTGAAGTAATCACTACGAAGGTTCTCACGATGTGGCGAGACAAATGTCTAGATACGGAGACAGTGACAGAACTATACATTGGCTTTCTTTTAATTTTCCCCAACAGATATTGTTTTTGACAGATCCTGTCCTATATAACAGAATGCAGTTTAAAATTGAAAACTCTGTTGTTTCAGTAGAGAAATTATTACTACTGGGTTACTTGTGCTATCAAAATTGACTTCAAACAATGCATTGATGAGAGTTCTCCTTGTATACATGAATACAAAATTGTATAAAAACGAGAAGTTCAGCTTCCCTTTTCAACTGTCTTGATTCTGATTCTAAACAGTTACTCTGTTATCCTAATCTCTCTTATCCTAATATGTCTAATTTCAAGTCTAAAATTCTTCAGTTATTCCAGCAGTTTTCTTTAAATGTCGCTCATTTTGAAGACCTATCGCCTTGATTGGTCATGCTTGATCTCTTTAAGTGTTAAAGCCTTGCTCAATATTTTTTTTTGGAGGAATTGGGATCCCCCACAACCCCCCCTCCCCCCCCCCCCCTTCCGCACATACACACAACCTACCCCATCACAAATGAAATGGCCCGCCCTTAATGCAAGTATTCTATTAAACAATTTGTAATGTGATACAAAGTGTAAAATAAATTAGTAATGAATGTGTGCAATAATTCTTACATCCCAGTATCACGTGGTTGATGACGTCAAATTAATGATATCATCGTTACAGTGTCTATACTGAAGTGGATATGCTTGATATTTTCTTTAGCTGTAAAGTTATTACATTTTGCGTCAAAATTATTACATTTTTCGTTAAACACACCTATTACATTTTGCGTCAAAAGTTATTACATTTTGCGTTAAGCAATTTATTACATTTTGCGTCAAAAGTTATTACATTTTGCGTTACTATTACATTTTGCGTCAGAAGTTATTACATTTTGTGTTACTATTACATTTTGTGCGAGTTATTACATTTTGGGGCGTAACACAGCCCCTTAGTATAGCTTCAGAAAATAATGACCCCCCCTCAATATTGCCAAACCCCCCATAGACTAATAAATGAAAGCCCCATAAATCAATATCTAAAAATGAATCAATTGAATGAATAAATTAATGCATAAATGAATGAGTGAATAAATGAATATATAATTAATAAATGAAAAAGAGAATGAACAAATATACACCTACTTGCAATAAGGTTGTCATACAAAAATAGAACATTTGTCATAAAGAAAATAGAACATTTGTGATTTAGTAGGATAGGAAATAATTTGATTAAAAGACAAAAGATCACTCAAGCTGAACTCTCTCATTTGTCTTTTAATTAATTCCTTTCGCACTAAATCACAAATGTTCTATTTTCTTTGTTTATTTTGTATGACAACCTTACTGCAAGTAGGTGTATATATATAAATGAATAAGTATATAAGTTGATGAATGTCAGAATGAGCAAGTACATGAATGAATAAAATAATATATAATTCAATGAATAAATGAAAGCAAATTAATATATGAATGAATGGATAAATAAAATAAATGAATGCAGGTGCGTAGCATGGTCATCTTGACAAGTATGCACCGATAAGGATTTTTGACTTTTGAATACAAAAATATATGGAAAACGATTAAAAAACTTTTGAAAATTTCCTGTCTCAAGTATGCACGTGCATATTTGCGTAATAGACGCTACGCCCCTGGAATGAACAAATGAATGAATAGATGTATGATGTTGAATACATATATATTGTATTTCAACTTACGCTAACTTCCCGTTCATCTAGGTCAAGCCTTTTATGCAGAGGAAGTGACTTGAGTGTTTCACTAAGATCTTGAAAGTTGATTTGTAATATTGCTTGGTGGCCATGGGCCTGCAAATAATTGTTTTCATCATCATCATTCCAGTATTTATCATGGATAATCAATATCATTATAGCCATCATTATCATTATCATTGATAATATTATCATCACTATCATCATTTCATTATAATCATCATCCTTAAAAAAACAATGATCATCACCAATATTATTATCATCATCATCATTAATAATCAATATTATCATCACCATCATCATTAATAATCAATATTATCATCACCATCATCATTAATAATCAATATTATCATCACCATCATCATTAATAATCATTAGTATAAATACAAAGGTGATTATACAAAATCGCGCGCTCTGATTGGTTTGCTATCTCGGATTATCAGCCGATAATCACCTTTTCGGACAAAATGGCTGCCAGTAGTTGTTTTGTCACTGTTTATAGCAAAGATGAAATTGAAAACTTTAAAGAAGACGCTGTCCCAAAATCGACAAAAGAAGCTACTAAGTTTGGTGTCAAGCTATTTAAAGGTATCAGTAAATTTTCACGTTGTTTTTTTTTTGTCATTATATGCGAGACAAAGTTTACAATTTTTACGCGTAACTGCCGCGCTTTTAAAAAATAAAATATTTTCACTTTCAATGCTGTTTCCTTCTTTCTTTTTTGAAATAATCACCTTTGTATTTATACTAAAACGATTATTCACCTCAGGCGAAGTGATTATCGGTGAATATTTACCTCGCAGCTCGAAGACTCACCGCTCGGTAAATATTCACCGATAATCACTTCGCCTTCGACGAATAATTGTTAAATATAATCATCTCCATCATTATCATCATCATCATTAATAATCAATATGATCATCACCATCATTATCATCATCATCATTAATAATCAATATGATCATTACCATCATTATAATCATCATCATTAATAATCAATATGATCATTACCATCATTATAATCATCATCATTAATAATCAATATGATCATTACCATCATTATTATTATCATCATCATTAATAATCAATATGATCATTACCATCATTATAATCATCATCATTAATAATCAATATGATCATCACCATCATTATTATCATCATCATTAATAATCAATATGATCATTACCATCATTATAATCATCATCATTAATAATCAATATGATCATCATCACCATCATTATCATCATCATCATAAATAATCAAATGTTATGATCATCACCATCATTATAATCATCATCATTAATAATCAATATGATCATCACCATCATCATCATTAATAATCAATATGATCATTGCCATCATTATTATCATCATTAATAATCAATATGATCATCACCATCATTATCATCATCATCATTAATAATCAATATGATCATTACCATCATTATAATCATCATCATTAATAATCAATATGATCATTACCATCATTATAATCATCATCATTAATAATCAATATGATCATTACCATCATTATTATCATCATCATTAATAATCAATATGATCATTACCATCATTATAATCATCATCATTAATAATCAATATGATCATCACCATCATTATTATCATCATCATTAATAATCAATATGATCATTACCATCATTATAATCATCATCATTAATAATCAATATGATCATCATCACCATCATTATCATCATCATCATAAATAATCAAATGTTATGATCATCACCATCATTATAATCATCATCATTAATAATCAATATGATCATCACCATCATCATCATTAATAATCAATATGATCATTGCCATCATTATTATCATCATTAATAATCAATATGATCATCACCATCATTATCATCATCATCATTAATAATCAATATGATCATCACCATCATTATTATTATCATCATTAATAATCAATATGATCATCACCATCATTATAATCATCATCATTAATAATCAATATGATCATCACCATCATTATCATCATCATCATTAATAATCAATATGATCATTGCCATCATTATCATCATCATCATTACAGTGCGACCACTGAAACCAGGGCCTCTAAAACATAATTAATATATTTATTAAATAATTTCCATTATATGTGAATGAAATAGATCAAAATTGAATAAGAAACATCTTGAGAATCTTGTACAAGGTTTTTGTTTGATCTCAAAAAATAAGTATTTTGAAATTTGATTGGGTGGCACAGATTTCAGTAGTTGTACTGTTATAATCAAAATGATCATCAGAATGATTAATAATCAATATTATCTGACAAAATATTCACTTTTGCTATTTCCATTTCTTTTTGCAAAACTTAATCTTTTATCCCCCTTACCTGCGCATCACTTGCATTATCTTCCCATCCCTTTTCATCCTGAAATCTGAACTGGGAATGGGAACCACCTGGTGAAAGTCATTCATTCAGTCATTTGCTTACAAACCATCATTCAACAGCAATGATTTCACAAAATATATATATTTTACATATATTTTACAGCCATAACTCTGGGTAGTAGCTTTTCCATGTGGTTTGCTCACTACCACTATGTTCAATATTTACTACATACAACACTTACTGTGCAACTCGCCATACCGTAGTCACTTACAAAAACTTTTGATGAATTCTTGAAATTATTTTGACATTTTTTCATCTCAATGGACCAATCAGGTACAAGTTTATATCAACAGGCGGAGTTTATATCGACAGGCGGAGTTTATATCGACAGGTGGAGACTTTAAAAAATTTGATGTCTGTAATTGGTCTGATCGAGATGAAAAATGTCAAAATAATGTCAAAAATTCATTGAAAGTTTTTGTAAGTGATTACGGTATGGTGAGTCGCACAGTAACTCACTCGTTGATTATTGCTGAAGGAGCAAAATTGGAAAACCATAAAAAGGCATGCTTTGAAGAAGTTTGATAGTTTACAAGCAAAGATATGGCAATATTCAAAGTGATTATTTTAATTTTATAATATTTCCATTCAACACATCGTACATATTTTCATATTCAAAGCACATTTTTACTCAATACTATGGAGTATGACTTTGCATTGATGGATTGATATATGATATATCTATTTAAAAAAAAGGATGTCAAATTGAAGAAAAAACTGCTGGTGCCAACTGTATGATAGAAAAGAATAGCAGTTATTACAGATGCATGCAAATGAGATATTCTTTTGTTTTAAGAATCATAATAGTGAGGCTTTTGGGTCGATACAATGCCTGGTGTATCTTTTGCATCTCATTTGCGTACATCTGTAAATATAACAGCTAACATAGTTTCATAAATTTATATTTATTTATCTATTCTGCCACAAAATAAGCATAAATAATCAATATAAAAGAGCCACAGTTCCTTTCAGTCATACAATCACTGTATTGTATTTGTGATTCACTTAATTGACAATCTTTTTGAAATAGGTGTATCTGTACCTGCTCCTTGTACAAGAGTAGCAAAGTCTGCACCCCTTTGCTGCACACTATGTGTTTCACCATCTTCATCTGAAACTAGAATGGAAAAGAATAGAATAAAATGAAATAGAATTAACAAGAATAGAATAGAATGAAATATAATTAACATGAATAGAATAGAATGGAATAGAATGAAATATAATTAACAAGAATAGAATGGAATAGAATAGAATGAAACATAATTAACAGGAATAGAATAGAATGGAATGGAATAGAATGAAATATAAAATAACAAGAATAGAATGGAATGGAATGAAATGGTATAGGATAGAATAGAATAGAAAAATAGAATGGAATGGAATAGAATAGAATGGAATAGAAAAATAGAATGGAATAGAATAGAATGGAAAAGAGTAGAGTTGATAAGTATAGGAACAAATGGGATGAAATAGAATAGAATGAAATGAAATAGAATGATAAAAATATCACAGAATAGCACAAAATAGAATAGAATTAAAAGAAATAGAATAAGAACTAAAACAAAATATAATGGAAATAGGATGGAAGAGAATTAAATCTAATCAAATAGAATGGAATCAAATGAAATGGGAAATGACAGAATGAAATGGAAAATATATTTTGTAGCTGGAAATAAACACAAAATGACAATGTAATGAATATTGGAGGATGCATTGTACACTTACCATCATTACCATCATATCTTTCCCAATTGCTTTTTATTTTTCTTCTTGAAAACGTTCTTGCTTCCTTTAAGAAACATTGATAATAATGATGATGATGATAATAATAATAAGGATACTATAATGATAATGATAATGATGATTATAATGATCATTATCATTGGTCGACTAGCTGTGTTGAAGCAGTCAACTGCAACAAGTCTCCAAGTATTTTGTTCTTGGGTAGCCCTCCTAATGCCATTCTCTGATCGACAACTGTTAGGGTCTATCCATTACTTTAATTGGCGAGAGAAGGATATAATGATACTGATGATTATTGTGACAAATTATAATGACTGATCATGCAATAATGATTGTGGTGATGATGATAGTGATTATGGACATGATATCATAATAATTATGGTGATAATGATGATGGTTATGATGACAATAATGATGATTTAAGAAATGAAATACTTCTTCTGTGTTTCCACACGCTACTGAAAACTGAGATGCATTTGGAAGAATTCGAGAGCAGATCAGTCCAAACACGAGACGAAATCAAGTGTTTGGACCTGCTCGAGAATCCCAGGGGGGGGGGGGGGGGGGGGGTTCTCCCTTATATTTACTATACGGGACGTTTCGCCAAATAGGGTATGGTTTTTTGCCTTGGTATCTTGAATAGGGTATACAATTTAGCCTAATTTGTCTTAAATTGTCTTACAAAGGGTATACGATTTCCCCCTTGAGTCTTGGATAGGGTCTACTTTTTACCAATTTGTCTTGAAATAGGGTACATATTTTAAGGATTCTGCTGTCTTAAATAGGGTCAGGGTTTAGAGGTACCAGCGGAACGTCCCCGTCAGAAACTGGGTCAAGTACCCCCCCCCCCCCCCTCCCCGGGTCGAGAATTCTCCCAAACGTATCGAGGTTTTCATAATCAAGTATACATAAATTAACAAGAGCAAGACATTGATAGGTGCATTATGATGACAATAATGACTGATCATGCAATAATGATGATGGTGATAATGATGATGGTTATGATGACAATGATTATGATAATGAAATTATAATGAAAATATATAGTGATATTAATGATAATTTCCTCGCTGAAATAGTAAACCCCATTTAGATAACTTCAAATACAGCCTTCCTCCTGTATTAGTGCCTGTACATTGTGAAGGCTTCCAACATTGATTTTGGGGAATTTATTTCTATGTAGTATTGAAGTTTGTTCTTGTAAAATTGTTTTGCAAATGGCTTACTTGTTCTGCAGCAACGTCAAACTGATCAGTTGGTTCTCTAATTCCCTCGTTTGTTGCAGGCTTCTGTTTCGAAGTTTCATTCTCTGAGCTTTTGCCCTTCTTTCCCTGGATGTTTTTGCCATCTTTGTTTTGAGAAATGCCATGTTTCTTCTTATAATCGGCATTTTTCTTTTTTTTATGTTCGTCAGGCCGCATTTTGCTTCAAACTTCAATTTCCTCCAAAAATGCATATGACCAGCGGTTGCAAACTAATTTTCTTAAGGGGGGAGGCCAAGGGACATATCATTCGAGAAAAATATATTTCCTTGAAAAATGATTTGTTTGTTACGACTTTTCATTACAAAATACACAATTATTAGAATAGATTATATTTCTTAAATAATAAGCAGATAATTTGATTCGTTTTACTTATTAAGTAATCTGGAAAATTCTACCATACCTCCCCTCCCCTCTTTGTGCTGACCATATCAAACGCGGGCGCTTCTTATATAACAACTTTTGGAAACAAAACTACTTCGAAAATTTCTCTTCTAAAATCTCAAAAGTGTAATCTTTAAAATCATTATTTTTCCATAAAAATATGCGTAGCAGACTACAGAAAGAAGTGCTCAAGTTATACCGTGGATTACTCGACGCAAGCAAAGGAAAGGAAGGGTTTAGGGAACATATTCAAAGAGAATTTCGTAAAAATGCAAGCTTACCAAGAACTGATGGAATGAGAATTGAATATCTCTTACGAAGAGGTGAACATAGTTTACGAAAACTGAAAAATACTGAGTGTCAATCGATGGGATTTTTCGTAAGAGACAGTGGAAGTGACAGATAACTTTTCGGTGTTTGAACGTACTGCAGGGATGATGTCGTACCTATTATCGCGCACATCCTATTATCGTGCTTTTCGTAAAAAATAATATATATCCTCTATTGTGTAAAAGTTTATTGAAAAAAAGTGGAACGAAATAGTTGGTTGCAACAGAATAAGCAGCCATAATTGTTTAAATTGATTTAGAAACAGTTTTTTAGAAGATATATATTATTTTTTGCGAAAAGCATGATAATAGGTACGACTACCTTAAATAAAGTGGCACTTACTGGCATTTCAAAAGCTGGCAAAAAAGTTTGATAATTACAGGTTAAACTTGTGTGGGCTGCAGCAGCAGTGCTTGTAGGGAAACAAATATGAGTGCCTAACAACTGCTGTTATGACAAGAACTAGTGGCTTAACTAGTATGGACTACTGCATCAAATCACTCAAGGCTCTTACTGATGTTTCCAACATTAATCCATCATTGGAGTTAAAAACACAACAATAATCTAGTATAAAAGATTGAATGTTACTTTCTGATGTTTTCAATGTTAATCAATGTCGGAGTAAAAATGGGAACGTATACACCATAGAAAAGTTTTACGGAATAATTTGTTAATTATTTATTAGTATTTTTCGTCAAATAGAAGACTGTAATTTCAAACAGCATGGAGCTAACAAAGAATTCAATGGGTTTCCAGACACAGAGCCAGATTTTTTATTGGAATAAAAATGAGCTTTTAATGTACTTATTTATTTGATTAAAATAACTGGAAAACAATGCATCTTATCTGATTGTAGTATTTTTAATACTTATTATAAGACAAACAAAAGTATAAAGCTTTTTTACAAGTTAAATGTACAACCATGTACAGTCACAAGCAATTAACTGTAACACTGGATCTAATATTTTATTGCTACATGCTGTTTGAGATAAAGGCCACAGGGAACTTGGTTGATACAGCTCTATGCATGATCCTTTGGGGTGCTCCTAAGTATTGCAGGGGCTTGTGCTATCACAGCTAAGTGTTTTGTTTGCATCCCACCAACCCTACCCCTGGTAAGTAATATGGTAAGGATAATTCTGCCAACAGTGATTAGTGTGATAGTTAATAAGTGTTTACTTGTGGGTTGGTATCATGGTTACCACCTTGTTGCCAGGGAAATGTGCATCCTAACCTAACCAGTGCTGACGAGTTAAAAATGTTTTAATATTGTTTGTTGTGTACAATCCTTAGATTACCACAGGGTGTAGTTATTATATACAATTGAGGATAAAGCATAAAAACTGTTAATGGAATACCTATTGTTAGCCTCATTGTTTTTGTCTTCTACTCTTTACCTTGATGATTTTAGTCAGATACATTTAATGTGTTTCTTATTCTCATCAAGAACACTGAGGTTTATGTTCAGATATTCTGAGTCGTTTCTAGTCCACAAAACCATTATAAAGGCCTCGATTATTTAGGTTTAGTTGTTAGAATAACCTTAGTATCACTTATCGCCTTTCACATTTAGTGATGACCTATTTTGGAAATAGGTATATATAGTATTACAAAGAAGATTAGGATTGAGTTTTTTTTGTGACAATGTTTATTAGTATAGGAAATTGCATCTTGAGTACAATTCGTAATTAATACTATGAAAATCACTAGAGTGGTTAAATGTACGTTGAAAATTTGGCCTTGGGGGTGTGTCTTTTTGTACCACATGACCAATTTTGAGCAAAATGATTGGCCAGACGCGATCACATGGTACAAAAAAAATTGGTCATGTGGACGGCATTTTTGGGGCCTGATTACCAGTCTACTGATTTCAATAGTAGGTATGAGTGATGTTTTAAAAGTTTTAAAGGCGAGTCCAATTTGATAACTTTCAAAACATCACAAGTATCTATTAATTACAAATTGTATGACAAGATTGTGCGATTTTTTATTTATAATATACAAAAAAACTAATTGGTACTCTGCAGAGTACAATTTACAATTTAATTGTACTCCTCTCGTCCAATAAGAATTGAGTAATTTTGTACAGTATATTATAAGCTACATGTATATTATAAGACTTAGTTTAAAGATTTAGATCCATTGAATGGTATACTGCTGTCCTTGATGGGTTTTGTCAGTTATTCAGAGAAGTATTCATCTGTCTCTACATCTGAATCAGGATCAGGTGCTTGACCAACATTAAATATTGAGCCATTGACCTTTGGGATATGAAGTGGAAGTTGTTTCTTTGGTGTGGACGTCTTGGTTACCTGACATGAATTGTTATTAGTTATATACTGAATTGACCAATTTAATAGACGACTTTCATAATTGGCCGCCACTAATTATAATAATTTTTAAAATTGATGATTAAAGAAAAAGAAAGCTATCATATGATAGACATTCACCAAAAGAAAAACACCATTTGAAACAAGGCATCAAAGGCGTCAGCAGAAAATTACAGACAAATCTCTATATTTTCCGTTGAGAATAACTTCTTTGGTATTTTAGCCAGAGCATCAAAGCCTTCCAAACATGCCTACCCTAACAGTGCTAAAATATCTGTTTACTTGAAAAATCATTTCCCGGTACATATTATGGTATTTATGAAAGTGGTCTATAATTACTACTGTTTTTGAGTTGCTAGTTTCTCATACATGTGAAAACTCTATTAATAGTGTTCCAACATGAATACAAGGCTAGTCCAGTAAGAACAATAGCAGGCTGTAACATTAACTCTTCTGGCAATGATAACAGTTGAGTAATTTTGGTAGTAATGAATGAAACAATGAATGAAAAAATGAATGAATGATATAATGAATAAATGGAATAATGAATGGAATAATAAATGAATGAAATAATAAATATAATAATGTAGTTTAAATAACCAATGAATGAATGAAACAATGAATGAATGAAATAATGAATAAATGGAATAATAAATTGAATAATGTAAAGTTTAAATAATGAATGAATGAAACAATGAATGAATGAAACAATGAATGAAAAAATGAATGAATGATATAAAAAATCAATGGAATAATGAATGGAATAATAAATGAATGAAATAATAAATATAATGTAGTTTAAATGAATGAATGAATTAAATAATGAATAAATGGAATAATGAATGAATGAAATAATAAATTGAATAATGTAAAGTTTAAATAACGAATGAATGATAAAATAAATGAGTGAAATAATGAAATATTTGTAATAACATTAGTTACCTTTTGTGTTTGTGCATACACTCCTCTTTTGCCATGCTTCATGCGCCGGATATAATGATCCATACCAGATCTAAAAACATAGAATTAAGTACTCCAATTAATAGATATATGATTAATAATATTAGCAGGAACAAAAGGAGAATAAAACGATTAAAAAGAAAGACATGGAATCAAAGGATAGGAAAAAAACTGAAAGCTGTCTTGTGTGCTGGCCACTATCACCTCAGTATTCACAAAATGATGACAAAAAATAATGGGTACAACAAAGGGTGTGGTCGGTATTTAAACCAGTTCAAATGCAGAGGCTTGTGTTTGCATTGAAATTCAAGACTGAGGGCAGTTTCAATGCAAATCCTTGCCGCAGCATATAAACCTTTATATAGTCACCTATCTACTGGTAGCAAAAGACTTGGACTAATGAGCTCTCCAGTTGGTGTATTGGAGGAGTAAGACCCAGGCCCTAACGGCCTAAAACGACTGCTTGGGGTCCGGCTGCTAGGAGTCTTGAAATCTTTGTTAGTTTGTTCTTCTATAAGATCATCATGGTAATCCTCATCATTGTCATCATCATCATCACTAGTATATGGGTCTAAATCAATCTTTAAAAAATACAAATAAAATATAAGGATTATTTGATAATAAATAGAAAAGAATAATAATAATAAATGTGAGGCCTTCTATGGTTTTTTTATTTTAATTTTAAACGTCTCAATCTACTAGCTACTAATCGGGAGACTCACTAACACTCACAATCTCTACATTTTAATATTTTGCACACAATTATTCAGCTCACATGTTCATTTTTGCTGAAGGAGGAAAGCCGGATAACCTGGAGAAAAACCCTTGTGGAGAGAAGAACACATCAAACAAACTCAACTTACATATAATCCATGTCCGAGCCGTGACTTGAACCTGGACCACAGCGGTGAGAGGCCAGTGCTCTCACCGCTAGGCCAACCATGCCACCCATGAATTAAAGTATTTATCAAGAGCCAGTCTTTTTCTGCATAAAGTTTCTGGAGTCCCACACCTAATACAGCAAGGCTGTATGCCTTAAGGCCCATTTAGACGGTACAACTTTCGCCTACAACCATCGCATGCAACCTGCTCGCGTCATGCTCACATGACTTTTCCTGTGTTGTATGACAAGTTGTGCATGTGTAAATCAGAGGCAAGTCAAGTTGTAAGCAGGTAGCATGCAACAGTTGTAGGCAAAAGTTGTACTGTCTAAATTGGCCTTTAAGCATATAATATAACTCATTGTTATCAGTACCTTAAAGTTAGTCTTTGACTTTTTGAAGGGTGTTGAATCAAAGATATCATCATCATATCCATCATTGGTTTGTTGAATCAACTGACGGAGTTCTCTCTTTCTTTTGACAGTTCCTACACCTCCAGTGATGGAAACAACTGGAAACATAATAACATAAAGATCAATAAACTGCATCAAACACAATGTTTAGAACTCAAGTATCCATCCAAAAAAAAAATCAAGGGTCATAAAATTATACTTAAAATGTTGCACTGTGACCTCTAAATTGTTTTGTCCTTTGCTTTCCCATTAATCATAAGTATGGAGCTAGGTGGCGGGACTGGAAAGAAGCTGAACAGATCGCAGCGGACAGGCCAAAGTGGAGGGAGTTGTTTCTCGCCTCATGCTCCACAAGGAGCTATGAGAAAAGAAGATGGAGCTAGGGTTTTATTTGCAGCCATGCAGCTAACAATCATGAGGAATTAGTTGGGTTGGTTTTGTATGGGAGGCATTGCAAAGGCTTCTACTATAATTGTGGATTTTCTAACTGTAAATTATGCTTTTCTAGTATTCCCTTGAGTTTCAATAAACACAGTATGTGTGGGGGGCTGGTTTCAACTGATCCTATTATCACAACAAACCATACCCTATCATATATAACATATAACATATTATAACATATTTAAACTGATCCTAAATAATTTTGCTTAAACCACAATGGTTTTAATGAAAATACATTTAAACTATATGCAAGCTAGCATAACTACAATCTTGGACAAAAATGTTGACAAAATGTGATTTTTGAGTAAAAACTGCACAAAACAAATTTTTGTCTATAAAATCGTCGTTCCTTCTCCCCTAAATCAATGTTGCACAATGGCTCAAGCATGTTCAAATACAACCATACCAACATTGGCCAGAGGTTTCTCTTTTCATTACCAACTCCCAACAAAAGTTGTCCATTACATTACTGTACAATATCTTTATCTAAGAGACACAATAACCATCTACAGTTTTCTAACCTACGACCCTCATTAGCAGACAACCATTATCAGTGAAATACTTTTCCTTACCTTTTTGTTTGGGTTTTTCTTGTTGCTTTGCTTTGGTATTCTCTCTCCTGGGTTTTTTTTCCAACTGTTCTCCATATTTGGACTGACATTCTAGTGCAGTGCGTGTTTCAACTTCTTCTGCAACTCTTTGCCAGAACCTTGAAGAACTTAGTGGAATACTATTCAGGGCTCTAGAGAAGGAGAAATGGAATAATATAAAATCACTTTTTGAATGTCTCTAGTCAATCTATTTCACAAGTGTCATACTGATAGAGTACTCAAGTGTGGCATTCTGAAAAAACAAATGTTGGTTTTTACAATAATTGGTTACCAATTACGATAAACATTCACAAAAGACGTTCACACGCCAAATTTGGTGAGAATCAGTCAAATATTAGCTGAGATATGGCCACTTGAATACATAATTTCCCCACACAAATCACTGTAATTTAAGCTCCATTCCAAAAGGAGCCAAAAATACAGTGATTTGTATGAGGAAATTATATATTCAAGTGGCTATATCTCAGCTGCTATTTGACAAATTCCGGTCAAATTTGCTTTATGAACGTCTTTTTGGATTGCCTATGAAAATCCAGAACAAAATTTATTTATTATTTATTATATAGTGAAAACATTATTCTATGATGTCATCACTTGAGTACTCTATTAAGGGAGTCTCAGACCCACACTCACTACATCTACATTAACTATTTTAGCACACAAATCTGCTCACAGAGAATAAATGCATTTGCAATTTAATGAACTTCCATGATTGATCTTACATCAACCATTTCCAGATGACCAATGTTAATTGCTTTTATCATAGTTATATGCAAATGTTTTCAATCAATGGATTCAAGTCACAGCTCTTGTGCAAAAACAAAAACTTGAATCCATTGTTCAAAATCATTTGCACAGCCATTGAAATAGGACTGTATACAGTCAATTCAAAAAACATTGTCGTCAATAGGCTTCAAGTCTACGCCACTAGACCGAAAGATAGCATGGGTAGAAATCACCAAAGCAGGAAATTATTCATAATTAGTTGATTGAGTGTGTGTGGCATTGCATTAGATACTGTGTGCATTTATCCGCTTCTGTAATTTCTACCCATGCTACCTTTCAGTCTAGTCGCATAGACTTGAAGCCTATTGACAACAATGTTTTTTGAATTGACTGTATGCTATTGAGGGTGAGGTTGAATAACAAGAGCCATTAAATTTTCTAATTACATACGTTGTGAATCTTAGGATTTCTTCTTCATTCCATCCAGTGGCAATGTCAGCTTTATTAGTCTCTGACTGAAGAGGCTTCTTTTTAATGGCACTTTTCTTCTTTGCCATAGCCTTTTCTTTCTCTTCTTCTTCTTCATCTTCGATATGCTTCTGTACTTTTCGTTCCCTAGCTTGACTAACCATTGCAGCAATAGCCTGAGCCTCTTCTTCATCATCTGACGATGACAACTGTTCTTCTTCATCAAAAATGGTAGTTGGCTGCTTCAATCTGTCTCGTTCCCGTAAGTTAGGCTTATTCTTATTTGCAGTATTATTATGATGGTTTTCAAAATGGACTGCCACAGGTTGTTTATCAACTTGATAAGTGTTAGCATCCTCATTTGTGGTTTGCAGCTTGGTAAAAGCCTTTCGTGTTGGAGGTTCTTGATTGTTACCTTGGAGATTATAATGGTCATCTTCTTGTGAAGAAGCATCGCTTGAGTAGTCATCATTTTTCTTCTGCTTAAGTTGTTTCGTTATCTTTGTCCTTTTTGTTTCCTGTTTTTTGTTTTCTTGCGAACTCTCATCACTTCTGTAATCCTCTTTTTCCTTCTCATTAATTTGTCTATGATTTTGTCCTCTTCTACCACGTCCAATATTCTTTTCTTGAGAAATGAAATCAGTGTTATTTTCTTTATTTTTGCTAATTTTCTTGTTGTTCTTTGATCTTCTTGTCTCTCTTATTTCATCTTCTTGGGAGCTCTCTTCAATTGTTTCCTCCCTATTTGTTTTGCTAGTTTGTCTCTGGTTTTTCGATCTTCTTGTCTTTCTTACATTGTCTTCTTGTGAGCTCTCTTCACTTCTTTCCTCTTGATTTTTCTTGCTAATTTGCCTTCTGTTATTGGACCTTGACTCTCTTAATTCATCTTCTTGTGAGCTATCTTCACTTCTTTTCTCCCGATTTTTCTTGCTAATTTGCCTTCTGTTCTTGGACCTTGTCTCTCTTAATTCATCTTCTTGTGAGCTCTCTTCACTTCTTTCCTCCTGATTTTTCTTGCTTATTTGCCTTCTGTTCTTGGACCTTGTCTCTCTTAATTCATCTCCTTGCGATCTCTCTTCACTTCTTTCCTCCTGATTTTTCTTGCTTATTTGCCTTCTGTTCTTGGACCTTGTCTCTCTTAATTCATCTTCTTGGGAGCTCTTGTTACTTCTGTGCTCTTCATTTCTCTCCTTGTTGGTTTGTCTCTCCTTTTTTGATTGCCTTGTTTCTCTTACTTCATCTTCTTGGGAACTGTCATCAGTTCTGTCCTGGTAACCTTTCTTGTTTATTTTCCCTTGGCTCTTATCTCTTCTGCTCTGTTGCAAATCTTCTTTATGATAATGACTATTCCTTGTATTCCCTTCACCTCTCCTTGAACGTGTACTTCTAGTGTTTCTATCAATATTTTCTTTACCACGCGAGCTGATCTTTGATTTTCTTGCCTTCACAGGTGAATGACGCTCAGCATTATCTCCATCAGAATCATCAGACATTGAGCCCTTCTCATCGTCGCTGAATGAGATATTTCTTTTCACATTACCAACATCCCCTTCACTTAATTCATTGTCATCGTTAGATATCGCAACCTTTTGCTTGTTGGTTAGTGAATTTGATTGTTTGTCTTTTTGGACAACTGTGGCTCCATGTCGTGTTGCTCTATGCTTCTGAGAGTGCAGCTCTCTTGGCCCTGACTTCTCATTTGTTACATAGCTATCTGTATCATATGTTCTTCTAGAGTTCGTATCACTGGTATCACTGTGTGGTTCAGCAGAGCTAGAAATGTCATCTGACATGAGCAACTTTTTTTTCATGGTTGATGTTTTAGAAGTTTTGTTTTTGTTTGTTTTTTCATTGGAAGTTGGACTCACTTCAAACTTTGGTGTTTTTGGGTTCATCCCTTTGGTCTGTAGAAAAGTGAGCTTATCCTGGAAAAAAAGAATTTAAACATCATCACCTCCACTGACCATCACTATTGTCATTGTGTCTACTTTCATCATGATCATCATACTAATTTTCATCATAATAACCACCATTACTTTTAACCTAACCATCATCACCATCACCACCACTATTGTTATAACCACCACCATTGTAACCATTGTCATCATCACCATTACTATCATCATCAATACTACCACCATTATCACCACCTCTATCATCTTCACCACCACCATTATCACCACCACCACCACCATCTCTATCATCTTCACCACCACCATCACTATCATCACCACCATCACTATCATCACCACCACCACCACCATCGCTATTATCTTCACCACCACCATCACTATCATCACCACCACCAACGTCATCACCACCACCACCACCATCTCTATCATCTTCACCACCACCATCACTATCATCACCACCACCAACGTCATCACCACCACCACCACCATCGCTATTATCTTCACCACCACCATCACTATCATCACCACCATCACTATCATCACCACCACCACCACCATCTCTATCATCTTCACCACCACCATCACTATCATCACCACCACCAACGTCATCACCACCACCACCACCATCGCTATTATCTTCACCACTACCATTATCACCACCACCACCACCATCTCTATCATCTTCACCACCACCATCACTATCATCACCACCACCAACGTCATCACCACCACCACCACCATCGCTATTATCTTCACCACTACCATTATCACCACCACCATCACCACAATCGGTTTCATCTTCACCACCACCATCCATATTGTCAGTACCTTGGGTAGTTTTAGGTCATAGTCATACAATCCTACAGATAAAGCTGTGTGTTCTTCACCTCCAGGTTCAATGGCTGTCATATTGTGATTTCCATCTGTCATGATTCTTTGTCCTCTCCACCAGGCTAATGGAGGCTTGATTAACCGACCACTGCTTGTTCTCTACACACATAACAATGGCATCATAAAAAATGATAAATGTACTATGATGATGATGATGATAAATGTACTATGATGATGGTGATAGATGGATTATGATGATAAATGGATTATTATGATAAATGTACAATGATGATGATGATGATGATAAATGGATTATGATGATGATAAATGTACTATGATGATGATGATGATAAATGAATTATGATGATAAATGTACTATGATGATGATGATAAATGAATTATGATGATAAATATGCATGATGATGATAATATATGTATGATGATGATAATACAAATGTATATGCATGATGATGATAATATATGTATGATGATGACAATATATGTATGATGATAATAATATATGCATGATGATGATAATATATGTATGATGATGATAATATATGTATGATGATGATAATAATATATGCATGATGATGACAATATATGTATGATGATGATAATAATATATGTATGATGATAATAATATATGTTTGATAATGATAATAATATATGTATGATGATGATAATAATATATGTTTGATAATGATAATATTTAATGTATCATGATGATTATGATAATGAGAGCTTCATAACTATTCTATTAACTGTAATAGACTAAGCAATGATGACAAAGATGATGGTAGTAGTGACTCCTTTAATTATTACCTTTAACTCAACTTCCATTGGCATAGTTACTGAAAATAAAATAATACATAATATTATCATTAATAACAGTGTGTTGAAGGTTTAGGTCCTTAGCCCTCCTGGCGGGGGTTATGGTGCTGTTTTCTTTATTATAAAAAATAAAAATAAATCACTTTTTTAACATCTCAATTCTTCTAGACTGGACACCTGTGCCCTACTAATGGGGGAGACTCAGACACACACTCACTACCTCTACGTTTAATTATTTTGCACACAATTCAGCTCACATGCTCATTTTTGCGAGGGAGGAAAACTGGATAACCCAGAGAAAAACCCTTGTGGCATAGGAGAGAAGAACACATCAAACAAACTCAACTCACATGTAATCCATGCCCGAGCTGGGACTCGAACATGGATCACAGCGGTGAGAGGCCAGTGCTCTCACCGCTAGGCCACCCATGCCACCCAGTTATTTGGTAAGACAAACAACTCTCACAGCACCTCTCTCTATCCAAGAGTATAAATGGGTAACATCAAATTGTTGGGTTGAAATCGTGACAAAGCAAGGGGTTACTGGTAACAAGAGGGAGTAGAAATACTCCTGGTTCATGCTACATAACCCTCAGTTAGACTATTAAGTAGATATACACCCTTTCCGAAAACGTTTGTCACCCGTGAAAAGCACACAAGCTAGTGGTGCAAAGGATCATGGATCAGTTCAGAAACTAAATGTACACTCGGAACGCCTTTCTTGTTGTTTGAGTCAAAATGGACATTTCTCAATAACATATTGACAAATGTGGCCATGAAATCCCTGCATTCTTATAAAGTATACATAGGTAACCCAGTAACCCTACTAGCTTGTAGGCCTTTCACTTCATGGGTGACAAAGTTTCTCGGAAAGGGTGTATTTTACAAACACCATTATTGATTCTCCCAGGTTGAACATCTTACCAAGATCCATCTAAGATCATGCAAGATCCTGGCAAGATCCAGGCATGATCTTACAAGATTGTGGCATGAAACTTTTAATCTGCAAGAACTTGCATGAACTTTCAAGTTCTTGCCAAGATTTCATTAAGATCTTCCCAAGATCCTTCCTAACAATTTATTTGCCAAGGTTTTAGTAAGATCTTGGATGATCTTACAAGATCTTAACAAGATACTCAGCCTGAGAATTGAATCACTCATCTTCATGATCATAATGATAATCATCACAACCATCACCATTATCACCATTATTATCACCACCATCACCATCATTCTAACCACCATCATCATCATCAACACTTACAGTTCCCTGGTGTAGTTTCAGTTTTTGTTTTCCTTGGTTTTATTAGTTTAGGTTTTGGTGCCCTTGACTGTCTTGATTTAGTCACATGAGCTATTTTGGGTGGGCTGGAAACAGAACAGTTGATAAGAAAATGATGAAAAATATCATTATAGTGTTCATCATCAACAGTGTTATAATTTCCTTCATCATGGATATTGGAACAATCATTAAAATTACATGTAGCAATGTTATACACCTATTTCAAAAAGGTTCTTATGTACTAAGAAACTTATATCATATATTGTAGATCATAGAAGTGGAGCAAGAAGTGGTAGATGAGATTTTAATGAAACAAGACTACACTTTCAATACCACTCGAACAGTCTCGATCTCCGCAATGAATAAACCAACATTGTACTTAAGGACATTAGTCTTATACATGCTTTTCATAAAATCCTATTGACTACTTCGGTCTCCGCTTCGATGATCTACAATCTATGATCTACAGCTCGAACATGACAATGTTTGTTCAATAAATATATCTTATTAGACAGTTTGATGTGTAATATGGCTGGATATTTTACGAGTGAAATGCTGTATTTTGACGAGCCTCCGTGCGAGTCAAAATGCAAGTTAACGAGTAAAATATCCAGCCATATTACACATCAAACTGTTTAATAAGTTATTTATTATCCAATCAAAAGGTTTTTGTTCTTTTATAAAGCAAAATATTGTTTTACTGGAGGGCTAGATAGACGAGTAAAAATATCGCTGGATATTTTACTCGATCCAGTCCTACTCCTGCGATATTTTTACTCGCCTATGACTAGTTGGATAATAAGGTCTATTCTCCTTTGTAGTAAACAGTAATAAATAAATAATTTTTTACCTTTGGATGGACTCAAAGTGTTCTTGTACCAGGGTTTTCCAGTTAGGAGGAAATCCATGCTTGAATGCTTTCACAAATGCAGCTGAAAATCCTTTATGACAAAGAAAAAGAATTAGAATTGGTCAAAAGAATTATGACACTCTTCACCAAAACAACACTATTATTATCATTACACCCAAAGCAATGTTTATGGGTTGTGATTGTCCAGTACACTCTTTTTTCAAAACTACACTAACTTGGATGATCACAACTAACCAAACTACTATAAACACAGCTATAGGGACATTTTCTTGAGCCCACGTACCCTCATGCGGTCAGCGGTAGGGGTGGTATTTTGAGTCACAACTGCATAAATTAAAAAAATGAATACTAATGTGGACTGAGTTTACGGTCTAATTATTGAATCCTAAAAACCCCAAAAACCCAGAAAATTAGCCAACAGTGAGTTTGAATAGATTTATTGGTAAAAACGGTGTAACAGTACAAAACAACATCTTTTTTTTCTACAAAAAGTACAAAATTAGTTTTTCATGTGCAAAAATCATTACAACAAAACCACAAGTTACCAAAAACGATAATCCCTCTTTTATATTCTACAAAATCCAGTTATTGTTTACGGGACAGGTTGTGCAAAACAAAATAATCTAAAACATGTTCAGTTCAGAATAATGATTCCAACTCAGAAAATCAGCCAAGAGTAGATTTTAAACAGATTTATTGGTCAAAACAGCAGGTACAAAACCATATTTTTTCAGTGTAAAAAGGGCACAAGTTTTTATGTTTTTAAA
Organism: Metridium senile; assembly: GCA_949775045.1. NCBI lineage: Eukaryota > Metazoa > Cnidaria > Anthozoa > Actiniaria > Metridiidae > Metridium > Metridium senile. The sequence continues at coordinate 5,996,084 of OX459098.1, forward strand.
TGAGTTTATTTTACAAAAAAAAGTCATTAGAACATAGTCACAAGTTGAGATGTACAATTATATATAAGTTATCTCTTTGTTTTAAGCAAACAAAAAGGTAATCCCTCTGTTATACTGCAAAGTCCTGTTATTGTTTAGAGCACGTTTTCCAAGCAATTTAGTTCATTGGTATTATAAGGCATATTAGTTTTTCAGTTTTGTTTTCGCATCTGATACTAAACTTCTGCTAAAAAATAATTATTCTAATCTTCAAGTGCTAGGAGTTTCAAGTTTCCTATGCAACAAGAACGCTTTTCGTGCATTTGCAACTGGACTACTGAACCTTTCACCAGTCTCGACAATTTTGAACTGGTGTTTAGGAATTGAACCCATACCAAAATTGCACATGATCAAAGGCAATTTGATGATAGTTTGTCCGACTTCGGGAATGTAGCAGCACCTCAATTTTGAACTCTGGAAAAATGCATCCCAGGATAACATATTGGGACGATTGTTGAACAGAGGATTGATGGTTTGAGAAGCCAAGTCACTTGCTAACATCTGAAGGTAAACTTGTTTTTTCAACTCTATCTCTTCTTGATTTTGTTCGTTCATCAGTTGCAGCATTTTGCTGCTATTATTTTCGTAGTAAAGATCGTAAAGGTAGTTTCTCATCAGAGATTTTAGTCTGAAGCACTCAGGATTTTCTGCTTTGAGATCATGTTCATATTTCATGTAAAAGTTGAATGTTTCCAGTAGTGTTGATAAGGGAAGTTCCTTTTGCATGCGAAACCAGCTCTTTTGGAAGCTCGTTATCCAAAAGGATTCGTTTGCTTCCCAATTAAGCAGTTCATCGACTGTAACCCTTCTACCCTTGCTTCGTTCAAGATCGTCTATCCTCTCTTTGTTTCCAATATCCTTACAACAGTGATAAAACAGAGATTTGTAAAATATTTTTAGCTCTTTCACAACCTCTGTTTCTTGCTTAGTTTCCAGCTTTTCGACCATAGGTTTTGCCTTGAGAATTATACCACTTCTTAGCTTCATAGTTTTAATTTACCGGTCTTTTGTTTTGTATGGAATGAGTGATGAGATCGATGATGATCGATGATGCCGAATGACAATTTTCTCTCTACAAGGTTATGTTTTGTTTGTTCTCCTTATAAATATGTAGCAGCAGATCATGAGTTGCTATCACGTGTTGGATACTTATTGTATAATAGATCTCAGTTTCTCGGCCTTGATTTTACTAAAAACGAAGCCACTTGGTAGATATATCTTTCTTTTTTCTTCTCGTACGCATATCAATTCTTTTAATGTCAAACCGTTCCGAACACTTTTCTTTTTTCTTAGTATTGTATTTAGAATTCGCCATTTGTTTGGTATCTTCACGCTGTATTCTTTTAACCGTTAGATAATTATTAAAGTTGATTTCCATATCTTCTTGTGGCTTTAGAATTCTTTGTAATGCTTTCTCTAGTTGTAACTCTTTGTTGTTTGCTGTAGTTTCTTCGTTCTGTAAAGGCATACTTATTCCAAGCTTGCTCCATTGTAACCATTTAGCACGTTCTTCTGTATCCATATGGTGTATTTGATCGAGATGATTCGCTAGTCGAACAAGGTTTCTACTTGTACAGCCGAAAACAGGACAGTCTCTTCGCTTGCGACCCATAATCTTAGATGTTTATTACTTGATCATGACCATGAATGTTTTATAGTAAATGGTAGTAATCTAAATATGTATCCTTATTTATCTAAAGGCCCGTCGAGGCCCGAATAGGTCATTTGTGGCCTTTAATGGCTCGGAAGGCCCGTTCGTTAGGAAGGATATTTCAAGGAAAATGTAGTTTTTATCTATCTGTCCGTTCGCGTATAACAAACATTACCTAGGCAACCAGCGATTCCACCAATACAAGTACGGAGTTATTCATACATATGGTATACTTTTTACAAACATTTATTGAGGATAAGATAGAATAGGGAAGACCAAAGCTTATATAGTCATTTGACGGGTGAACACTACAAGAGAACCATGTCTCATTCTGACTCCGACTATGAAGATGAAAGTTTGCATAGTGATGAGGAAAGTGTCCAGGAAAGCGACGATTCTTCTGAAGACAGTCATGAAGAGGATGAGATGGATGATGGTGTGGAAGTGGACGTCTGGGAAAAACTTCAAACAGAAGCGATCAAAAGGCATGAAGAAGAATGGGAAGATTTGGTACAGAAATATAAGCAAAATGGTGATGGTGACGAAGCAGCAAATGTTAAAGCGAGTAATGCCTTGGTTCCTACTTTCAGAAAGGAACTCAGGGAGGTTCTATTTGAGCACCTAAAATGGATGCACTATTTAAAAAAGGATCCTATTTATAAAAAAGTTATGGCTACCAAGAAAAACCTAATTGATATGGAAGGCTACAGCTGGGAAGAAGCAACTGAATCAGCCATAAGCCAAAGAAAGTTTTTGCTCAACAAACTGTTTTCGAAACAAGAAGTTCCCAAACAAAATGTGGTGAATTTTGACACTTTTAACCCACATGATCGTAAAAAATACAAATGATTATGTTACCATGTACAAGCATATTGTGTATCTTAATAATAATAATAATAACAATAAATGTTTTGTGAATGGTTAAGTCTTGTTTAATTTTTGTAAAAAGTAGACCATATGTATGAATAACTCCGTACTTGTATTGGTGGAATCGCTGGTTGCCTAGGTAATGTTTGTTATACGCGAACGGACAGATAGATAAAAACTACATTTTCCTTGAAATATCCTTCCTAACGAACGGGCCTTCCGAGCCATTAAAGGCCACAAATGACCTATTCGGGCCTCGACGGGCCTTTAGATAAATAAGGATACATATTTAGATTACTACCATTTACTATAAAACATTCATGGTCATGATCAAGTAATAAACATCTAAGATTATGGGTCGCAAGCGAAGAGACTGTCCTGTTTTCGGCTGTACAAGTAGAAACCTTGTTCGACTAGCGAATCATCTCGATCAAATACACCATATGGATACAGAAGAACGTGCTAAATGGTTACAATGGAGCAAGCTTGGAATAAGTATGCCTTTACAGAACGAAGAAACTACAGCAAACAACAAAGAGTTACAACTAGAGAAAGCATTACAAAGAATTCTAAAGCCACAAGAAGATATGGAAATCAACTTTAATAATTATCTAACGGTTAAAAGAATACAGCGTGAAGATACCAAACAAATGGCGAATTCTAAATACAATACTAAGAAAAAAGAAAAGTGTTCGGAACGGTTTGACATTAAAAGAATTGATATGCGTACGAGAAGAAAAAAGAAAGATATATCTACCAAGTGGCTTCGTTTTTAGTAAAATCAAGGCCGAGAAACTGAGATCTATTATACAATAAGTATCCAACACGTGATAGCAACTCATGATCTGCTGCTACATATTTATAAGGAGAACAAACAAAACATAACCTTGTAGAGAGAAAATTGTCATTCGGCATCATCGATCATCATCGATCTCATCACTCATTCCATACAAAACAAAAGACCGGTAAATTAAAACTATGAAGCTAAGAAGTGGTATAATTCTCAAGGCAAAACCTATGGTCGAAAAGCTGGAAACTAAGCAAGAAACAGAGGTTGTGAAAGAGCTAAAAATATTTTACAAATCTCTGTTTTATCACTGTTGTAAGGATATTGGAAACAAAGAGAGGATAGACGATCTTGAACGAAGCAAGGGTAGAAGGGTTACAGTCGATGAACTGCTTAATTGGGAAGCAAACGAATCCTTTTGGATAACGAGCTTCCAAAAGAGCTGGTTTCGCATGCAAAAGGAACTTCCCTTATCAACACTACTGGAAACATTCAACTTTTACATGAAATATGAACATGATCTCAAAGCAGAAAATCCTGAGTGCTTCAGACTAAAATCTCTGATGAGAAACTACCTTTACGATCTTTACTACGAAAATAATAGCAGCAAAATGCTGCAACTGATGAACGAACAAAATCAAGAAGAGATAGAGTTGAAAAAACAAGTTTACCTTCAGATGTTAGCAAGTGACTTGGCTTCTCAAACCATCAATCCTCTGTTCAACAATCGTCCCAATATGTTATCCTGGGATGCATTTTTCCAGAGTTCAAAATTGAGGTGCTGCTACATTCCCGAAGTCGGACAAACTATCATCAAATTGCCTTTGATCATGTGCAATTTTGGTATGGGTTCAATTCCTAAACACCAGTTCAAAATTGTCGAGACTGGTGAAAGGTTCAGTAGTCCAGTTGCAAATGCACGAAAAGCGTTCTTGTTGCATAGGAAACTTGAAACTCCTAGCACTTGAAGATTAGAATAATTATTTTTTAGCAGAAGTTTAGTATCAGATGCGAAAACAAAACTGAAAAACTAATATGCCTTATAATACCAATGAACTAAATTGCTTGGAAAACGTGCTCTAAACAATAACAGGACTTTGCAGTATAACAGAGGGATTACCTTTTTGTTTGCTTAAAACAAAGAGATAACTTATATATAATTGTACATCTCAACTTGTGACTATGTTCTAATGACTTTTTTTTGTAAAATAAACTCATTTAAAAACATAAAAACTTGTGCCCTTTTTACACTGAAAAAATATGGTTTTGTACCTGCTGTTTTGACCAATAAATCTGTTTAAAATCTACTCTTGGCTGATTTTCTGAGTTGGAATCATTATTCTGAACTGAACATGTTTTAGATTATTTTGTTTTGCACAACCTGTCCCGTAAACAATAACTGGATTTTGTAGAATATAAAAGAGGGATTATCGTTTTTGGTAACTTGTGGTTTTGTTGTAATGATTTTTGCACATGAAAAACTAATTTTGTACTTTTTGTAGAAAAAAAAGATGTTGTTTTGTACTGTTACACCGTTTTTACCAATAAATCTATTCAAACTCACTGTTGGCTAATTTTCTGGGTTTTTGGGGTTTTTAGGATTCAATAATTAGACCGTAAACTCAGTCCACATTAGTATTCATTTTTTTAATTTATGCAGTTGTGACTCAAAATACCACCCCTACCGCTGACCGCATGAGGGTACATGGGCTCAAGAAAATGTCCCTATAGCTGTGTTTATAGTAGTAACCAACTTTCTTCATTACCAATACATGTACCAAGATCATCATCATAATCAACAACAAAAAATAACCATCATCATCACCATTAACATCAGATTTCCACCAAATGTGGGTGAGACGCAGATCCAACCTCCAGTTCTTCTGGTCACCAGCATCTGCAGTTGTCATAATCATCTGATAATAATTATCATCAACATCATAACTTTCACCATCATCCTTACAATCTTCACAATCGTTATCACCAACATTACCTATATCAACATCACCAAAATCATCACCATCCTTATTATCAATGATCATCACCACCATAAGCATCAACATCATAATCTTTATCATCAACATCAATCATCATCATTAACCATCATCATAATCACCAGCATATCAACATTTTTTAGTATTATCATCACCAACATCATAACCACCAGCAATAATATTATTATCATCATCATCAACACCACCAATGTCATCATCACCATAATCATCATCATCACCACCAATGTCATCATCACCACAATCATCATCATCACCACCAATGTCATCATCATCATCATCACCACCAATGTCATCATCACCACAATCATCATCATCACCACCAATGTCATCATCATCATCATCACCACCAATGTCATCATCACCATAATCATCATCATCACCACCAATGTCATCATCACCACAATCATCATCATCACCACCAATGTCATCATCACCATAATCATCATCATCACCACCAATGTCATCATCACCATAATCATCATCATCACCACCAATGTCATCATCACCACAATCATCATCATCACCACCAATGTCATCATCATCATCATCATCATCATCACATAGATAGACATATCAGATGATATGATATTCCTTTGCATATTTCTCACCCTGTTCTAAGGTGACATCTTCTTGGATCTCTCCTTCAAGATAATACTGAGATTTCTTCTTAGTTTCTAGCAAACAAGAGCTAACGATAGTGACAATAGATGTGCTATGCCAGCGGGACCCCTTTGCATCCTCACTGAAAATAGAATACATGTCAGTTGTATTTCTTACAACACAAATAATGACTTCCCTGATTGACAGATATTTCCTTATCCAACCCCCTCTCCCCTCCCTCTTCTAAAGAAAAGGAAACCTCTGAACAGTTCTGCTCTAGTCCATCCAGAAATTTGGATAAATTGATTGACTCCCAAACAGTTCAAAACATGTTATAACCAATTTGAATATTAACACTGCACAAGTCAAAAGGTTAAATAAGCACTGAATATTTACAAGCTAATTGATCTTAACCATTGACATCATTTATGAGCCTTCATTACTATCATAGCGAAAGTCAGTGATGTGAATAAGGATGTTACACATTTGTGAATGCTTCACAGAATATCAAAATCATTATTACCAACATTATATAATCATCACCATCCCTATAATAAATGATCATCACCAACATAATAATTACTATCACCAACATTATATCATCATCACCAAAATCAACACCATCCCTATAATCATCACCACCATTAGCATCAACATAATAATTACTATCACCAACATTATATCATCATCACCAAAATCAACACCATCCCTATAATCATCACCACCATTAGCATCAACATAATAATTACTATCACCAACATTATATCATCATCACCAAAATCAACACCATCCCTATAATCATCACCACCATTAGCATCAACATAATAATTACTATCACCAACATTATATCATCATCACCAAAATCAACACCATCCCTATTATCATCACCACCATTAGCATCAACATAATAATTACTATCACCAACATTATATCATCATCACCAAAATCAACACCATCCCTATTATCATCACCACCATTAGCATCAACATAATAATTACTATCACCAACATTATATCATCATCACCAAAATCAACACCATCCCTATAATCATCACCACCAATAGCATCAACATAATAATTACTATCACCAACATTATATCATCATCACCAAAATCAACACCATCCCTATAATCATCACCACCAATAGCATCAACATAATAATTACTATCACCAACATGATATCATCATCACCAAAATCAACACCATCCCTATAATCATCACCACCATGAGCATCAACATAATAATTACTATCACCAACATTATATCATCATCACCAAAATCAACATCCCTATTATCACCACCAATGTCATCATAAGACAAGATAACTTTATGATATATGAATATCCGATCTGTGCAGAGGTATTTTTCCCTCTTTTAAGAAAGTGGAAATATATAAAATCTCTGCCAAGTAAGGTAAATGATAACAAGACATCCCATATTATTATCACCATCATTATCCTCATCCTTATCATCATAATCATGTCCTTCAAAACCAAATAATAACCATTATCATCATAATCATTATCATCACCATCATTATTATGATCACACTTATCATAATCACCATCATTATACCCTCATCCTTATCATCATAATCATGTCCTTCAAAACAAAATAACAATAACCATTACCATTACCATCATAATCATTATCACCATCATTATCATCAACATCATCATTATGATCACCCTTATCATCATAATCACCATCATTACCATCAATACTATGATTGTCATTCATGTCATTCAAAACCATTTTACAAAATAATAATCATCATCATCACCATTATCATCAGCTCTATCATCATCATCATTACCATCATCATAATCATCACCATTATCATTACCATCATCATAATCATCCCGATTACAATAACTATGTAATGTTCCAATACTTACGGCCGTTGTCCTTCAACAATTATTCCAGGAGGGCTGTTTTTTGTTTTCACAGCTTTGATACACCAATCAGCTAAATGGTGAGGTTTTTTAATCACTGATGGTAGTGGTATTGTAGGTGCTTCTATAGACGTCTATAATAGATACAGTACACATGTATAATTGTTTCTTGTTGATTCATGCACATATTCATTCATCACCATCAATATTTTTAATTGTGTTCTTGTATGTAGGAGCAGAATATGTGATGTGTAAATATTCAACAACTTTGTCTTCTTCTTTTCTCCTAGCTCCTTGCAGAGCATGAGGCGAGAAACAACTTCCTCCATAGACAACAACTTTTATTTCAATAAAAATTGAATGCCAAATCACCCTTCAGCAGAGTTACAAGCATTAATTTATGAAAAAGGGTGCAATCTAACTACAGGTATTTTTCTATCAAAACGGTCTATGTTCCAACTGCGGAAAACATTACAAAATATAGAGCTAACTCAAAATTGATATAAAAATGTATGAAATCGTTTTCTTTGTACATTGCAAAGCAAGAATATCACAAAAGTTGGCTATTATTTGCATTGCTATTAATAACATTATTATTATGATAATTCTTTATAATAATTGTAAATATATATGTCATGCAAGCAGGACTCATGATTTAATATGTTTAAGTTTGGTAGCTGATTTTAAAATTGATATTACAGTGTGACGCGCGGTACCCTGGCCACCCTAGAAACTTTTGAGAAAGTTCTTAACCACATAAAAACCTTGCTCATCTTCGCCACTTTGTATAAAATAGGTACCCTACTTTTGATAATCTGTTTATGCGCAGACGATCCTGTCAATCAAAAAAACAAATTTGTGCACGATGATTGGCTAACTTTCTCATAAGTTTCTTGGGTGGCCATGGTATTGCGCGTCATGCTGTTAAAAAGCATATTTTATTGTCATTATTTTCATCATCATCATCATGATAAAATACCTCCATTGGTTCTTGTACTCTCTCATCAGCATCAGCTATAGCTTCATCGTCTCTGTCGCCACCAGTGAAAACATCGTCATTGATTATCTCGGTAGCCATGATTTCATCATCATCCTCATGATCATCATTATCATTTGGATGTTGTACTTCTTCATTATTGCCATTAACCAAACTTATTGCATCTTCAACATTGTTCTTATCTAAACCCTCATCTCTAGATATACAAGTTGATTCAACCTGTTGTAAATAGTTGCCAATGTCTTTGAGAGGCAACTCTTTGAAGCTAGACACTCCCTCTTGCTCATAACTTTGGTTGCTCTTTGTATTTTTTGGTGTTCGTAAGCTTGTTAAAACATCCGTAACTTGTGATTTAAATAAATCAAATCTATCCGGAGATGTGTCCAGGGGAATGAATAAATTTGAATCTTCGAATACTGTGTTGTTTCTAGTGTTTTCAATAGAGCTGTTGTTGGATGTGCTGCTTGTTTTGGGTGTAAATGATAAGCTTGATGAAAGGTAGGATGATACATTGGCAGTGGATGAGAGTTCCTGTGGAATATAGACAAGAGCAGTGTGAATTAAGCAAAAACACTATTGCTAACAACAATTTCCAAAGTACAAGAACTATTATAACAACTACAATGTAACTTACTACTAAACAACAAGACCAAAAACAAAATACATCAACTATAACGTCATTTAACAACAAGTCAACAAGAAGAACAAGGAACATCAACAAGAATAACATACAAACAACAACAACAACAACAGCATGACATTCAAAAATGAGTTATTTGTGGATATTTAACGTTTGTTATTTTATAATTATCATCAAAGCCTCCAACACCGCTACATATATATATGTAGTGGTGTTGGAGGCTTTGATGATAACTATAAAAAAACAAACGCCAAATATCCACAAATAACTCAATACCAGCAGCAACAGGCTCAAAACACGGCGTAGTTTTAATGTTTGAAACCACTAATAAAAGTCAAAATACTTTTAAACATTAACATTTTAGGTAAATTATTATATATTGAAAACATTTATGCTTTAAGGTATGATAAATGCATAAAATAAACTTACTTTTGCCCGTGGACTTGCGAGAAACAGCTCCTCAAATCTTGACACGGAGTTCGTGCCAGAAACTTCCAGCCTGCTTTGAGAGATATTTGCAGGCCTAAAGTTGAAAATACCACCAGATTCAATTAAATCCATTATTTCTGCTGTGTAAGAGAAGTAAAAAACTTTAAATTAAACCATATTTTCGCGAAATTTACAATAAGAAACTCGAAGCTGTTCATGTTTCAGTCATTCGGTCAAATGCGCGCCAAAAGTTATTTGAACCCAAGCGTAACGTCCAAAGAACGTAGCCTCTGATTGGCTGTTATGCGAAGACAAAAACCAGAAGATTTTGTATTTTAAGTTTGTATATCCTTTTTGGCGTATTTTACGAGTATCTTCTTTTTCAAAATGTTAAATATTTTGTGCTTTGTATAAAAAAGACATATAACTTCCAAAGTAAATTTTTCTCTTCAAAAAAATGTTTTTAGCATACCAAAGGAAGCCCACACAATTTGCAAAGTTGTTGTCGTTGTATTTTATACTTTTTGCTCGATTATTTATTCAGTGTGAATATAAGAATAATTATTAAATATTATATATAAAATATTTTTTACATTAACCAGTCTATAATGTATTAACCATTTGAGAAATTTGATAAAAATAGAAATTCCTTGGGCTTCCTGTGTTCACCCCTTCCCGACCTTCAAGGAATGCCTGGATGATTTCTGCATTTCCTTCCAAGAATTGAAGCGACTGGAAGGTCTAACCATCCGTGTTATTTTTTGTGTGTGAAAAGTTCATTTGCATACTTTGGAAGTGGAATTCATTTCCACACCTTACATCCTTCAAAACGGGTCTAATATTTTCGCTATTCTCAGTTCTGAAGTGGTATTTTGGGATGGATGACGACACTGAGTCCATCGAAAGCGCAAAAGGTTTGTAGTTTCGATTAATTTGCACTTTAGCTTTCACTTTCGTTTCCATGCCTTTTCTGTGCTCGGTATTATTTCTATTATTTCTCTGCTGCCAGTGAAATTATATCAAAGGTATTGACTGAAGTGAAGAAACAATTTAATTTATAAACAAGCTTCCATCAAAATGCTTAGTGTGCAGAATTTTAAGAATTGTTTACTTTGCTCAGTACAGCGACAAATACTGTTGCTGAATCCTGCTCTATTGAACAAAAAATAGTAATTGTTGCCTCATTTCTTATAGAGAAACTTATCGATTCTAGCAAAGAGGGCAGCAAAGGTTGGTGTTTCTTTATCTTCACTGAGTCGATCTGCATAATAATTATATCTTGTTCATGCTTTAATATGTCGCTTGTGTGAACCATGCTTTAGAAAGTTCTGTTTATTATTATTCGTATTATCATTACTCAATTGCTGCTGAAAAGCCTTTTTAAAGGAGCCTCAATAAAGTTTGTATAGTATTACAACATACACATAATGTCATGCAACCATCATCCTCCAATTACAGTCATCATTATTGTTGTCATCACCATTAAAAATGTATATTAAATATTCAAACTTCATAATTTGAGGATAATTAAAATTATATAATTAAAATCATCACCATCATCACCATTGAGATAATTATCATCATTATCTTCATCAACATCATCAATCATTATCATTTAAGATCACCATTATGGACATCAATAATTGTCATCATCATCGTACATGGAATTGTAATCACCTGATCATCACTATTTCCATCATTACCATCATATATCATTATCTATCATTATCATTTGATTATTAGTTTTATTTTACAGGAAAATCCCCTAAAGAAAAGAAAGAGCCAGAATGGAAGAAATTTGCAACAATGTCTGTTGAGGAGAAAAGAGAGCTCTACAGATGTGGAGAGGACTTCAAAACATTACAGGATATTGAAACTTGGGTTCAGTATTTTGATGGGCAGAGTTACTTTTTTCACACCAAAGTGCCAAAGCCAGGTGATAATTCTATCCAATTTATTGTATTTTATTTTAATGATATTTGTCGTCCAAGGACAAAGATATGTTGCTCGACAGGAAGACAATACACAACAGAAACCAAAATTGAAATTCAACCCCCAAACATTAGTTAAAAACATGATAACATGGACAAATCTTGATCAATATAGAAAATTAAAATAAATTAACAAATTTATAGTGTCAACAATATGTCAAACCAACAACAAAAACAAAGCAACAATTAAACAAATACAAATTATCAAAGAAACTGACCGACAGACAAACAAGCCAGCAAACAAACAAAAAGACAAAAAAAGCAAAAAAAAGCAATTACAAACAAGCAAGCATACATACAAGCACTAAAGCAAGCAAACAGACAAACCAATAAACAGGCAAAAAAACCTTAAATTCTCAAAGAAACAGACAGACATGCAGACAGACAGACATGCAGACAGACAGACATGCAGACAGACAGACATGCAGACAGACACATAAACAAACAAACAATTAAACACATAAAACAGGTTCCCATTTAAATCTGTACTTTCCCATTTAAATCTGTACTTATGCAAATTCTGTTGATGTGTGTTAAACACACAGATAAACCAATCAGAGTATATTATTTCTGAAGTGAACTTCTCTCGACTGATTGGCTGATCTGTGTGTTTAGCACACCATCAACAAAATTTGCATAAGGACAGATTTAAATGGGAAAACTTGTACAGATTTGAATGGGAACCTGTTATAAATAATTAAAAAGACAGACAAATAAGCAAAAATACAAACAAGAAAACATTGTCTAAGGTTTTGTTGTTATATCAGAGGCAAATCTAGTGTGTGTTCCTAATGGAACTGGACATTCCCTTAGTGCCATAAATTACCCCTATTTTTAAGATATATAGGGACCGGACAACTTTTAACACCTTAAGAGCCCTTCATTTGAAATTGGGACACCGCTGGACAAATTTCTGGATCCATAAAGTAAAGATATAGTGCTTCATAGTCAATTCTCATATATTTTACATGTAGGAAAACGAGCATTTCCCTTCAACAAAGACCTAAATGAAAAGGTGTCATTATGGACAGGTGATATCACAACCCTTGAGATCGACGCCATTGTAAATGCAGGTAATCTTGTCTTTAATGTAATTTATATTTTTTGGTTGAAATACTGGGAGTCGTTCCTAAACCTTCCTAGTCAGTGGCTAATTACTATCCAACACATTCAGTATTTACATCACACAAAAGACACTTTCAATCTCAATTTTTTTTAGTACCTTTATATTACTAACAGTAGAATATGTAGATATATATAACATGAACTACAGATCACAGCTTTGAGAGGCAAGAATCGTAACCAATCAGCCACTTATGCCGGGGGGATGGGGGGTACTTCCTTTGTCCAATTGGTAGGGGAGATCGACAGATGTTTTGAAAATGACCCCTAAAAGGTACCCACAGATAAAAATAACTGATAAAGCCCTGTCATTTTCTACCCCAAAAAAGCAACAAAACAGAGTAAAAATGACTCTTACAGGTACAAAACCATGTTACATAACTGATTTTTGAGCCAGAACTCTAAAAGGAACCAAAAAGGTACGTACAGGGAATATTTCCTAAAAGGTACGCTGATCACCCCTACCACTTGGACAAAGGGAGTAATGCCACTAGGTATAATGAATTGGTGATTTAGTGATATTTCTTTGAATGATAATACTCTGAAAAAAAATATTCTGGTATTATTGAGAATAATTGTATGATCATTGACAATGATAGGTAATGATGTCTTTCTTTATGTTTTGTGTTTCAGCCAACAAATCACTGCTTGGTGGAGGCGGAGGTGGGTACATCTAAACCTATCATCATCATTGTCACCATCATTATCATGTTGCCTCATCATTATCATAACCATAACCATCATAATTTCATCATCATCATCATAACCATCATTATCATGCTCCATCATCATTATGATAACCATCATCATCATAACCATCATCATCATAACCATCATCATCATCATAAACATCATAATTTTATATTCATCATCATAACCATCATCATCATCATAACCATCATCATCATCATCATAACCATCATTGTCATCATCATTATCATGCTCCATCATCATGATTCATCATCATCATAAAACCATCATTATCATTGATCCTCACTATTGTCACCATCATCATTATCACTGTATTACTATCATCATAATCATGCATCATCAACCATCATCATCATGATGATGAACATCATCATCATATTTATTTGTTAAAGGAATACAAGGGCCAATCAGAGATACAACAAATATATATACATTGAAAATAATTATTGTCTTCCAGTTGATGGATGTATTCACAGAGCTGCAGGTCATACCCTAGTTGAGGAATGTCGCTTGCTGCATGGTTGTGAAACTGGTAACACCAAACTCACTTTAGGTAAGATCTTTACATATGCATGAGAAATTAATAAATCAATCAATCAATCAATCAATTATCAATCAATCAATCAATTCATAACAAAACTAATCTTTTTTTCATACAGGAGTATTTACCCCACATAGAAATGAATAATTAAAAAAAAAAAAAAAAACAGCTGACAGATGTCTTTATTATCTTTTAGGGCACAAACTTCCAGCAAAATGTAAGTTTCCTAAGAGATTTCAGAAAGAATGAATGAATAGATAAACTGCACAAAAAAGAATAATGAATTCAAATGATTGGATAAACTAAAGAATGGTTAAAATGAATGAATCAATGAAAGAATAAAAAAATTGCTAAATATAAATTTGTATTAAGGGATGAATGAATGAATGGATGGATGAATGAATGGGTGAATGAATGGATCAATGAATGAATAAATCAATGAATGAGTGGATGAATAAGTGGATGGATGAATAAATGGATGGATGGATGGATGAATGAATGGATGAATAAGTGGATGGATAAATAAATGGATGGATGGATGAATAAATGAATGAATGAATAAATAAACCATCTCTTTAATGTTTCAATCTTATAGCCACCTACTAATTGGGGAGACTCAGACCCACACTCACTACTACTCCTACATTCAATATTTTAAGCACACAACTCTACTCACTTTTTGATTTTTGTGGACTGAGGAAAACTGGACAACCTGGAGAAAAACCTTTCCAGGTGATTTCACACTCGCACTTCCAGTTAGTATAAGCCAATCAGAAGCATTTCTGTCGCATCGCCAACAGTTCCAAGATGGCTTCGTTCAAGAGAGAGTTGTTTCCCGTGTTAACCCTTGATAAATACATCCTTAAAATAACTTTACATTAAAAAGTTCTATGTTACTTGGACAATAAAAGTTCACTGCTGGTCTACCAGGGATAAAAAAGAATAAAAACAAAACTCAAATGCCTAAAAGTAACCAAAATTGTTTTTGTCTTGAGGCCCCATTTTGAACTATTCATTTTGACAAACAATCCTTTGCGCGCTTCAAAGCGAAATCACCTGGTTGTGGCATGAGAGAGAACAACACATTAAACAAACTCTGTTCACTTGGTGTGTAAGCTGGAAATGGAACCTGTGTTACAGCCTGAAAGGGCTGTGCTCTCACTACTAGGCCACTAATGCTACCCTGAATAAATAAATGGATGTTCTTATGGATAAATGAATGAATGGATGGATATTGTTGTTTATCTATTTTATGTTTATTATGTTATTTTTAAATTTTTAAAGCAAAAGCGCATAGATCAGGATTGTACATGCGCTATATAAGCACATTATTATTGACTCTTTATTGAAGCTACTTGTTTTTCTATTTACAACTTTGCGTGAATAAATTATTCCTAGGCTAAGCCATATTTTTTTTTTAAGGGGGAGGCAGTCTTTAGCTTTGATCCTCAATCATTCCTTTGTCATTTTTCTTGTGATGTTATGTATCATATTGGTAGAATGATGTTTTAACTATCTCAGTATTTTGGGATATAATCCATTTTTGGCTTTTTATAAGTAGATAACTTCCTTCTTCTTTGTCGCCTAGTGTAATATGTTGGATAATTTGTGATTGAAGGCTTTGGTGATAATTGCTGAGGAAGTCGAATACTATGTTGACTTGGACGACCTTGTGGCTTGGGTACAATTCTTTGATTCCACTTCGTAGTTCTCTGTACTTGTCTTGCTTTTCATTGCTTCTCTCCATGATCTTACCTACTGAACACACTGTACCCTCTAACAATAGCCATTGTTGTCTTTCCTTGTCATAGATTTCCATATCGATTTTGTTGGCGTGGTTACTGGGGGCCTTTTTCAGATGGAACTGCGTGTTCCACATAACTTTGACTTTATCATTTTCCACTATTAGCTGTGGTGTACTTTGCTCATACCATAGTCTGGAGTGATCATTTTCAAGACCATACATATTCAGGAGATAATGATAAAAAGGTCTTAGCATTTTGTCGTGTCTCGATGTATACAGACTTTGCACGATCTGTGAACAGCTGCATAATATGTGAGTGACTGATTCTTTGCCTCCTTTGCACATTCTGCATTTGGTGTCTTTTATTGGTTGTTGTAGTTTGTTTTTCTTGTACAACTTGGTTGGTAGTAGTTGCTGTCTTATATTAGTGTTGACGCTATATACCACATCTGGTATATTTTTCCACTTCTGAAATACTATCAGACTATCAGATGAGATGTTATTGTCTTTGTTTTGTCAATGCACCAAGCCACTTCTGTTCTTCTCCTTCTTTCCTTAGTTTGTTATGCCTTGTAGTGGTAAGGAATCCTGTTATATATTTAGGGCTAGGTTGTTCAACCTCTTGTGATACTTCCTCGTTGGTCATGGTCGTCTTTGTATTGTCAAACACACATGTTATGTTGAGTTCTCCAGCGTATTTCTGCGCGTCTTTCAAAACCGTTTTAAATCTCTTTGTTGTCTTTCTTTCTTCAAATCTTCTTACTAGTTCTATTCTTGGGTCTTGGTTTCTTGCTATGTAATTAGCTACTTTGATTTTTGTTTCTTTATATGTCATTTCTACTTGCTTGAAGCCTTTTCCTCCCATGTTACAGGGTACCGGTAAGTACATTAGCTTAGTTGATTCGCTTGTATGTAATCCACCATTCTCTTGTACAATTTTTCTTGTAAAGTTTCAAAGTCTTCTTTTGTCAGGTTACTGTTTTGTGTTTCCATGGTGTTGTTTGGTTTCTTGTATTTCGGGCTGTTGTTTTGTGGATCAGACTTTATAAGGTTTTTACAGTGGTTGTAGAATTGCGATTCACTTTTATCAAACCACTTATTTGCTTGGTTTCTTTCAGTTGCCTTCTTTTTCTTATCTTTTTCTTGTTTTTTAACTCTTAGTTCGCCTAGCCTCGTTTGCTTAAGTTGTAAAAGCTGCTCGATTGTTATTTTTGTTTTAAGTTGACGTCCAATCCAAATCCTGTTTTGGCATAGTTTTGTTGTTATTTTTCCATTTGTCTGTATCCTTTTGATTTGATTATTATTATTATTATCATCATCATCATCATCATCATCATCATCATTATTATTATTATTGTTTATTTAAACTTCAGACTATGTTTTTACATTCTGTGAACAAATAATAATATTATTATTATTATTATTATTATTATTATTATTATTATTATTATTATTATTATTATTATTATTATTATTATTATTATTATTATTGAATCACAGGATAATTTCTATTTACATAGTTTCCTGGTTATATACTAGTCAAGCTATTGCCTATGGTCTCAGACTTCACTTAAAACTTACATGTATACATTTATTATTATTATTATTATTATTATTATTATTATTATTATTATTATTATTATTATTATTATTATTATTATTATTATTATTATTATTATTATTATTATTATTATTATTATTATTAATTGATTTTAATATATAACATTTGTTCTAAATATTATTATTATTATTATTATTATTATTATTATTATTATTATTATTATTATTATTATTATTATTATTATTATTATTATTAATTGATTTTAATATATAAAATTTGTTCTAAATATGTGTTTCCCACCTACAAAGATGTTCTTCACACGGTTGGGCCCGTTGGAAAACAAGAACATAAACTAGAAAGCTGCTACAAAACGTGTTTGAAGCTCTGCCTGGAGCACAACATAAGGACAGTGGTAAGTTTTTATTTGTAAAACTGTTGCTGTTGTTGGTGATACATAGTTGAGGGTTGCAGCTGTAAAGAATAATCATTTGCTTTTGTTTACTGTCTGTGATGATTTATCAATTTTAATTTATTTGTAGGCATTTTGTTGCATATCGACCGGAATTTATGGTAAGAAAATTAATGAAAAATATTTGTGGTTTAGACAAATTATAAGCACTTATTGGATGAGGTTTTTGTGATATCCGAAATAATCAAGGACGAGGCAAGTGTAATCAGCCGAGGCCGGATCACAAAAACCGAATTCAATAATTGTTTTATGATACATTGTTTTGAAATGTAACAAAAGATTAATCAAAGAAAATATTGCAAACTAAAACTTTATTTCAGCACCTTCGCTATTTCTTGCTTTTCCGTTGGACTTCCAAGATTTTTCTCTGTGAGATACTCTTCAAAAATTTGCGACTTTTGTTGATCTTTTTGTATTTTCCGAGTCTTTATCTTCCAATAAATTACATATTTCCTGTTCACTCGATGTCCCAAACCGACCAGCAATCTTTGTGAAAATTTGCCTCGAGCGGTCTTTGTTGTTGGCGCCTTTTGTCAACAATGCATAGCGGGCGCAACCTACAGATGAGTGAATTGGTTTTTGGCTAGCCAATAACGTATTCGATAATCTGTAGTTAGCTTGATTTCTAAAATAAAATGTATGCTATCGACCAATCAGAGCAAAGTTTGTAAGTACAATGTATTATAATAGCAATAATTGTTGCATCGCCACTAGCAAATTGGGAATTTCAAGTTGATTCTGTTCCGTCAATCAGTTTGGAGGCAGAGCTTGTACATTAACTTGTAAAGCCATTGGTTAATTTGATGTAAGCTCTGCCCTCAAACTGATTGACGGATCAGAAAAACCCAAAATTGGATTGAAATTTACAAATCACTGGTCACAATGCAACGATTATTGCTGTAACATCATTGCATTAAAGAGAAAAATGAATCAAACCTACATTTATCCTTGTCAATCTGCACTGGTTACAAATTGAATCTAGAATCAAATATAAAATCCTGTTACTTAATGTACCTTCAAAGCTCTTCATGGCCTATCTCCTACCTATATCCAAGAACTCATTTCATTGTATAAACCGAACCGTAATCTTCGTAAGCCATACCAAAATATTCTATCAGTACAGTCCTATAATCTTATATCTTATGGTCATCACTCCTTCTCTGTAGCGACTTCTAAACTCTGGAACTCACTGCCTATATCTATCCGAAATGTATCAAGTCTAGCTTCTTTCAAAACTGAACTAAAAACTCATCTTTTCAATATAGCTTATTCTTTGTAATAATTTACGTCTTTTTGTTACTGTTGTTGTTGTTTGTAACAAACAATGTATTAGAACAGATTTGTATTTGAGCTTTATAAACAATAATAATAATTATTATTATTAAAATACAAACATCAGGAAATATTATTTTTGTTTGTAGGCTATCCAAATAAAGATGCTGCAGAGGTGGCCTTGAAGACAACACGGGAATGGTTGGAAACGAATGCAGATGCTGTAAATATATTCTTGACTACACATGATAATGGTGATGATGATAATGGTGATGATGGTAATGGTGATGATGATAATGGTGATGATGATGATGGTGGTAGTTAATGATAATGGTGATGATGATGGTGGTAGTTAATGATAATGGTGATGATGATGGTGGTAGTTAATGATAATGGTGATGATGATGGTGGTAGTTAATGATAATGTTGATGATGTTGGTGGTAGTTAATGATAATGGTGATGATGTTGGTGGTAGTTAATGATAATGGTGATGATGATAATGGTGATGGTGATAATGGTGTTTGTGGTGGTTAATGATAATGGTGATGATAATCATGATGGCAGCGATAATAATGTTTATGATGATGGTGATCATATTCATAATGATGGTGATAATGATGATAGAGGTGGTGATGATGGTGATGATGGTGATAATAATGATTGTGACGATGGTGATGGTGATAATGGTCTTCATTAAGGTGATAACAATGATTGTGATGATGATATTGATAATGATGTTAGTGATGATGGTGATGATGATATTGATAATGATGTTAGTAATGATGGTGATGATGATGTTAGTGATGATGGTGATAATAGTGATTGTTATCACTTCAACATAATATATAAGTTTTTAGAATATACTGAAAGCCATTTACATCTTAAACTTACACTATCCATTTCTTTTTCAGGTTGATAGAGTTATCTTCTGTTTGTTTTTACCAAAAGACATTAACATCTACAACTCTCTCATGCTAAAATACTTCCCTCCACGAAAGGAAGAAGACATCAAAGAATCAGAAAGAAAAAAAGCGAATGAAAAGAAAAAAGAGGAAATAGAGGAGGAAAGTGAGATGAAGTTCGAAGAAGAGCCACAACAGCCATCAAAAAAACATAAGCAAGACGAAGACAGTAAACATTTAGGGAAGGAGAAGATAGAAGATGTTGATCAGGACTTGAAAGTTAAAAGTGTGAAAGAACAAGCAACAACACAAGATGAAGATGCAGCTCATGATGAGGAAGTGAGTAAGAAAATTACTGACGAAGAAAAGGCACACAAACCCCATCCAATGTCATCAGAAACGGAACTGAAAGAACCTGCAAAAGAGGAAGCAAATGATGATGCAGCTGTTGAGAAACAAGCAAAGGAACCAGTTCTGACATCAACAGAGAATGAACCTAAAGTTCTTTCAAAAAAGGAAGAAAAAGGTGATTCTATTGCCAAGGAACAAGCAAAGGAACCAGTTCTGACATCAACAGAGAATGAACCTAAAGTTCTTTCAAAAAAGGAAGAAAAAGGTGATTCTATTGCCAAGGAACAAACAAAGGAACCAGTTCTGACATCAACAGAGAATGAACCTAAAGTTCTTTCAAAAAAGGAAGAAAAAGGTGATTCTATTGCCAAGGAACAAGCAAAGTCGCAACAAGCAAAGGAACCAGTTCTGACATCAACAGAGAATGAACCTAAAGTTCTTACCAAAGAGGAAGAAAAAGGTGATTCTATTGCCAAGGAACAAACAAAGGAACCAGTTCTGACATCGACAGAGAATGAACCTAAAGTTCTTACCAAAGAGGAAGAAAAAGGTGATTCTATTGCCAAGGAACAAACAAAGGAACCAGTTCTGACATCGACAGAGAATGAACCTAAAGTTCTTACCAAAGAGGAAGAAAAAGGTGATTCTATTGCCAAGGAACAAACAAAGGAACCAGTTCTGACATCGACAGAGAATGAACCTAAAGTTCTTACAAAAGAGGAAGAAAAAGGTGATTCTATTGCCAAGGAACAAGCAAAGTCACCAGTTCTGACATCAACAGAGAATGAACCTAAAGTTCTTACCAAAGAGGAAGAAAAAGAAGATTCTATTGACGTGGAACAAGCAAAGTCACAACAAGCAAAGGAACCAGTTCAAATGTCAACCAAGTCTGAACTGGAAGAAGAAGAGGCTTCACCAATGGAAGTCGTGACAGCAGAGGAAATAACTACTCAAGTTGAATCAAGTGAAAAGAAGGAGAAAGAAGAGGAGCCAGAATTGATGGACACTGGGATTCCTGAGACCACAGTTTAGAAGTTTAAAACTGCACAAGAACAATGTTTTAAAGTTATATTTCACTGAATACGTTGATAGCCACAGAACTGATTAGGAAAAGATAGAACTGATCGTAAAACATTAGATTCAAGTCCAGGCTGGAGTAGATAAAATACAGTGAACGTATCATCCACTACAGCCTTGACTTGAATCTGTTGTTTAGTGATCTGTCATGCAATTAAGTTCAATACAGACTGTTAATAACTTCACTGATCATGATACAATAGATTCAAGTCCAGGCTGGAGTAGATAAAATACAGTGAACGTACAGATTCAACCACTGAAGGCTTGACTTGAATCTGTTGTTTAGTGATCTGTCATGCAATTAAGTTCAATACACACTGTTATTAACTTCACTGATCATAAAACATTAGATTCAAGTCCTGGCTAGAGTAGATAGAATACAGTGAACATACAGATTCATTCACTCCAGCATTGAATCTAATGTTTTGCGATGAGTCAGTCATGTATGAGTCAGCTACATATTCATGAGTTCAGTTGTTTTAGCATGAGCCAATCACTTAGGATAGATGGACACAGCAAGGGTTTCTTACATTGTTAGTTGTTCTTTTATACCCCCTTTGCAGGTTAGTGAATGGAGTGTGTATTAGCATGAGGCCAGCCACTAAGTGTGGCATAGCTAGGGTTTCTTACATCATCAGTGGTTCTTTAACACCCCCTGTGCAGGTTAGTGAGTGTAGTGTTTATTAGCAAGAGCCAGTCACTAAGGGTGGTCACAGCCAGGGTTTCTTACATCGTCAGTGGTTCTTTTACATCCCCTATGCAGGTTAGTGAGTGTAGTGTTTATTAGCAAGAGCCAGTCACTAAGGGTGGTCACAGCCAGGGTTTGTCACATCGTCAGTGGTTCTTTTACATCCCCTATGCAGGTTAGTGAGTGTAGTGTTTATTAGCAAGAGCCAGTCACTAAGGGTGGTCACAGCCAGGGTTTCTTACATCGTCAGTGGTTCTTTTACATCCCCTATGCAGGTTAGTGAGTGTAGTGTTTATTAGCAAGAGCCAGTCACTAAGGGTGGTCACAGCCAGGGTTTCTTACATCGTCAGTGGTTCTTTTACATCCCCTATGCAGGTTAGTGAGTGTAGTGTTTATTAGCAAGAGCCAGCCACTAAGGGTGGTCACAGCCAGGGTTTCTTACATCGTCAGTGGTTCTTTTACATCCCCTATGCAGGTTAGTGAGTGTAGTGTTTATTAGCAAGAGCCAGTCACTAAGGGTGGTCACAGCCAGGGTTTCTTACATCGTCAGTGGTTCTTTTACATCCCCTATGCAGGTTAGTGAGTGTAGTGTTTATTAGCAAGAGCCAGCCACTAAGGGTGGTCACAGCCAGGGTTTGTCACATCGTCAGTGGTTCTTTTACATCCCCTATGCAGGTTAGTGAGTGTAGTGTTTATTAGCAAGAGCCAGTCACTAAGGGTGGTCACAGCCAGGGTTTGTCACATCGTCAGTGGTTCTTTTACATCCCCTATGCAGGTTAGTGAGTGTAGTGTTTATTAGCAAGAGCCAGTCACTAAGGGTGGTCACAGCCAGGGTTTGTCACATCGTCAGTGGTTCTTTTACATCCCCTATGCAGGTTAGTGAGTGTAGTGTTTATTAGCAAGAGCCAGCCACTAAGGGTGGTCACAGCCAGGGTTTCTTACATCGTCAGTGGTTCTTTTACATCCCCTATGCAGGTTAGTGAGTGTAGTGTTTATTAGCAAGAGCCAGTCACTAAGGGTGGCATAGCTAGGGTTTGTCACATTGTCAGTGGTTCTTTTACATCCCCTATGCAGGTTAGTGAGTGGTGTTCATTAGCAAGAGCCAACCACTAAAGGTGGTCACAGCCAGGGTTTGTCACATCACTGTCAGTAGTGTTTTAACCCTTTTAAGTTATTTTTCCCATTTTACACCTTCAGGGCCCTCTGTTAAGCCTCATCACGCAATGCTGATGAGGGAGCATTGCCTGACAAGACTGAACACAGCTGCGGGGTAGACTAGCAACAATTGGCCTTTTCCAAAACGAGTAAAGGACTGGGTACTAGTTTCCCTAATTAATGTTATTAAGAAATAAAATAACAGCCATTCAAAACAGCCCAAAATTACAAACGATCGAATGTATGGATTGGAAGGACAAGCGTCCTTCCAAACCATACATTTCCTATTGATTTTTAGACATTTTATGAGGCTGTATCTTGGTCAGAATATAACCAAATGCAACCAAATTCATTTCTTAAATACATTCATTAGGGAAACTAGTACCCAGTCCTTTACTCATTTTGGAAAATTTGACAACCATGGTAATGTACACTGAACCATTGAAATGCTTAAAAGTCCATGGGCCGTAGTCAAATTCTAAAGCAGGGGTTGATTTACAAGAACTTTGAAATGTTCAATTCTGCACCTTAGCATGTTAACTAAGTTTTGAAACAATAGGATAATAACACTGGTTGAATAAAAATATAAGTTTATTATTATAGATATGTTCTATTTATATCTTCCCTTTTCAACCTCAGTTACAGCAACAATAGTACAGCAGTTTGCATGATGGTTAACAAATAAAAACATTCATTATACAGAGTTGAATTGTTGTAAGAGATATTATAGATACTCATTTCAATAAAGTTGGACAGACAAATAACGCCATTTGACATAAAATCAAGCTAAGTTGTGAATGCTCACAAGGAAAAACTGCCTGGTAAAAGATTACAAATCCATTAATAGAGTACTAAAGTGATGACATCATAAAAAAATATCTTCACTATATCATATTTTTTGTTCTCAATTTTGATAGGCAATCACAAAAGATGTTCACATAGCAAATTTGACCAAAATTCTTCAAATATCAGCTGAGATGTGCCAACTTTAATATTTATTTTTCCCATACAAATCACTGTATTTTCGGTTCTGTTCCAACATTTTGGAACAGAGTGTAAATTACAGTTAATTCTATGGGGAAATTATATATTCCTGTGGCCATATATCAGCTGCTATTTGATCAATTCTCGTCAAATTTGGTGTGTGAACGTCTTTCTTGATTGTCCATCGCAACTGTCCACCAAAAATTGTTAAAGCCAAAAATTATTTTTTTGTGACATCACACTTTAGTACTTTATAGTTATTGAAATATGTAGAACATGGTATAATACCCATAACTCTTAGTGGTCTCGACTTTCTTGACTTTATTCAAATATATATGTTTATAAGGCTGTGAAACGAAAATAGAATCGATAAACAAAATAGAAAACAAAAGATTGTCAATTGTATACTTTAACATGACTTTTTTAAGCAACAAATGTATTGTAGCTGTAGATTTTGAAAATATATTTATATACAAGACTCCTTACTTCAAGAAAGCAAAACATATCCATATTTCTGAAACTAGATCTATTTCTGAAACAATGAGTACTCTAAGTAGGCATTCATTTTATTATTAGTACCAGAATGCTTTACAAATTTTCTTTCTTATTTTAAGATTTATTCCCTCTTGAGAATACTAGAACAATTGACACTAATTATTTAATAAAAGAAAACCAGCAAAGCATGATGGTACTAGTAGTACATGATGCCATGATGGAAATGGATTATCAGAGTACATTAGTACCCTGTTTAATTCAATGGAATTTACAATGGAAATAATTACCGAGTAATAAGAATGAAAACACCTCCACTAAGGCTCACAAAAGTTAAGTCAAAACATTCAGGGACCATTTGTACGAAGCTTGAATAGTGCTATCCACGGGATAAATCCCTATCCAACGGATAAAACCTATACAAATTCTATACACTGGATAACTCTTATCCAGTGGATAACTTTATCCAGGCTTCATACAACTGGCCCCCAGGACAATTTTGTATCAAATGTGCAACTGGTTTTGATTTTGTATAGTTTTTCCTTTTGTATTATACAGATTTAAAAAACGCTCATCATGCTAATGATTTCTTTTGTAAAATTTTTATGAATTATTTATGAGTTTTAGAAGTGTAAATGAGATACAATATTAAATAAGCACCTCTTGAGAAATAAAACTTTCTGATTATATGATTGTAAATGGACAAAAAAACAAATTGTTTTGAAATGACCATGCAAGAAAAGCATATTTTGATAATTATTCAACCCCAAGTATCACCTAAAGAGCACCCTGTTATTATATTACAAGCATCAAGATGGATTCCCAAAATGTCTTCATTAATCTAATTGCAAGAACGTTGTCCTAACTTTTGTAATTTAGTGGGAAAGGAATTAAAAACAAAAGAAGATCACTCAAGATGAACTCTTTCTTTTGTTATTCCTGATATTCGTTTGTTACTAGATTACTAATAACAGGTTCCCATTTAAATCTGTACTTTCCCATTTAAATCTGTACTTATGCAAATTTTGTTGATGTGTGCTAAACACACAGATCAACCAATCAGAGAAGTTCACTTCAGAAATAATATACTATGATTGGTTGATCTGTGTGTTTAGCACACAACACAATTTTGATAAGTACAAATTTAAATGGGAAAGTACAGATTTAAATGGGAACCTGATTAATGTTCTTTTTTCATATGACATAAGTAGGTGTAGGCAGAATTGAAATATGGTGACCTTCTGGCTAACCTTGTGTTCACATGAAATCACAAGGAGCATAGTTTGATAGTTATCTTGGCTCCATCATAAAGGATATTGAATATAAATTAGTCTTAGAACTAAACAAAGTGAACATAAAAAAAATAACTTAAAAAAATATACTTAATTCGAAAATTTCTAAATTCTTTTTGCAATTCTTGAAGTAAGGGAAAATTTAAATCCTGATTACAAATGCGTCTATTTTTATGTGGACCGTATGACTATTAGTACCTACAGTTTCGTACCTACTACGATCATGGCATTATTCTAAAGATATTGTTCTTCTATTAAGATAACATTCTGTACCAATAACTATACAATTTTTCTTGATACACCTATTTTGATAGAGGTTTTCCATGATAGATCTGAAGACTGAAAGGAATTATGGGCATACATCTAAACACAAAGAAATGTATTTCTCCTTGTTTATAGTTCATATATATTTAACTAAACATTTTTAACTTAGCTATTTGTGTTTAGATGAATGCTATTGCTCAGGTCTTCAAGTGAATACTCACGTTATCTATCACTGCTGTACTATTTGACCAAAGGTGCAATTGCACAGGCTATCCACTTATTGTAAAAATATTCACAAATTCCAAGCAAGGCACAAAAAAAGTTAACACTAAACTATAGAAATCACATTTAAATTTACTCTGAATTAAGACTATCCCTGTGTATATGCGCCTTTAGTCAAATAGTACAGCGGTGCTAGATAACATGAAACTGGAGAATTCATTGTAACTATTTCCGATATTATAATTCAGTTTTTTGACATAAAATTGTTTTTTCAAGGCTGACATTTTTTTTTTCCAACTAATTAGTCATTACCTTGGGGAGTTTCGACTTGTGGCAGTGAAAATCCCGATTTCAATGTGCAATTTCCAACACAGAATATTGAGAGAGCCATTCTAGAATTTGTTTCACTGATTATAAAACAATAGATTTAAATTGATTCAGATGCTAGGGTGGATAAACCACAGGTAATATATAGATTAATCCAGTCTAGCCTTGATACTATTGTCTTGTGATCAGTCAAGGTCTATTGTAACTTAATGTGTATTGTAATTGGCCCTTTTTAGTTGATCTATACATAATATAAAAGAAGTAATCATGATCTTAATCTTAAAGCCAGCCCCCAGTCAGCTTGAAAAACAGTTCATCACTTGGAGGCTGATTGACATCTTTTCTCATCGACAAGAAGATGTATCCTCCAATAAATTCATGGATTGATTTGATATCAGCACTCAGGCAGTTAAATGCAATCATTTCACCCTCACATAGCACTATCATCTCTCGTGTTTCCCAGTTAACATTCCATGACTTCATAGCGCTGTATCTCCATGTCTTAATAGCTTCCTTACTATTTGGATCAATCTTCATGATGCGATTGAAAGCAATGCCAAGAATCTCCTAAAATGATAACAGAAAAATAGGGATGGTAAAAATAAAATAAAATTGGAGAGAGAATGATTTTCAGGTTTGAATCCTGGATCAGGCATGGATCTTATGTTGGTTGTGTTTGCTTTCCCTCTCGCAAGAGTTTTTCTCAGGAGTTGATTGGATTGAGCCTTATTTGATTGCTGCTCTCTCCCTTGCAAGAATGTTTTTTTTTCAGGATCATACATGTATATGACTTTTTTCTTAAAATTCTCCATTTTCCTCCCTCATTAAAAATCAACATGTGAGCTAAGTGTTGAGAGCTTGAACACACAGAAAGTAGCAAGATGTGTGTGTGGAGAGAAGAGTCTGTATTAAATTAAAAAAACTTCAGCCAATCACGTACCTCCTTCTTTGAAGGTTTATCTGATCTGAATTTGACAATAAAGTGTGATACACCAAATTCTGGAAGACCTTGCCACTTTCTAATATACAACATCTTAGATTCAACCAGAGATGTCTTCTGTAGAGCTGTGTGAGCATCTAGGATACGTGCTGCTATCTGGGAAGACAAGAGATAAACATACATTAGATATACTTATAAAAATCATGAATAATTAATGAGATTTAAAAAAAAGAAATCATGTTCCTTGACAAGTTTCGTAAATCTCATACAGATTTCATCAAGTTACAACTTAGATTTACTATCAATAATAATAAAATATGAAAGAGCTTACATTGGACTTTCACAAGTAGTATACAGTATTTGCATCCAATCTGTATGCTATATACAAAGGCTTGTCTTCCACTAGTATATCACAGTCAGATTGGCTGCTCATATTGTATATATTACATGTAGAACAGAGTAGAATAAAATATATTATAGCTCAGAAAAGAGAAAAACTGACATTTCTAGAAAACTAGGATCAATGTATACAAAGTTATATCCAACCTGTTTTGGCTTGTACTTGCGCAGCAATCTTGGCCCAACAAAATCTTCTGGTTGAATTTGAATCTGAAGAAAAATAACCACAAATATCATCATCAATATCTTCATAATAGCCACCATAAAACTGCAAGTACCATAATAAGCATGAAAATGAACTCATTATCAATATCACCATTACCACCACCATCATTGTTATAACAATCATCTAAACCACCATCATCGCCATTATCACCATCATCATTGTTATCAGGACCAGCATGAAAATTATCACGATTATGCAATCATCATCATCAAAGTGACTATCGCCACCTTCACCACAACCATTCATTATCAACATCATCACAACAATCACCAATATCACAAATCATCATCACCAATCATCATAATCACCAATCATCATCACTTTCATCATCTTTGTTGATGTCCCTACCTGTCCAGGACTACTTGGGGTAGATTCTCCCTTGTCGTGCTGCATACTAAGGAAGGCTTGGATACCAGCCATCTCTGAACTATAGCTAGCATCAGCCATGGTCTTGCCCTTTGATGCCATACGGAAAGCAGCCATCCACTTGGCATACTGTGTCTCCTGAAAAACAACCATTACATTAAACATTAAACAACTAGAAACATTGTTTATTAGAGTACATAACACAATCCATGAAACTAAACCAAACATAATTTGCAATATTTTGTACAAACTTTCAGGAACTCCAATTTAACATCCGCATCCATAAAGATGTGAAAGAGCACATTCAATACATCAGTACATTCTTCTCAATTATTTTAAAAGTGTCCGTCCATCAGGAGCACAAACTCTGTTCTCCCAAATGCAAATCCAACACTCTACCAATTGAGCCAACCTGTATGCCGTTGTTGTGAAATAATAGTGTGTATGCTCTAATGCATAATATAGTGTACATTACTGATACTATTCATAATTAATTCATAATTTTACAAAAGCAATCACGTACGTGACAAAGGTTGTATTTTAGATACAAAATCGTCCTGATTTGCATAAGCTTTAACTTGAATTTTCTCGACCAGATTTACTTTTATTTTGATAATTTTAGTAACATATGAAAGAACTAACGTTGGACTTACAATATTCAAGATGATCTGTATGAGATATACAACAGATCGTCCTTGACTAGTCGTTGTATACATCGCATACAGATTGGATGCTCCTATTGTATACATTACTTACAGTTTGACAGCCCACTTCTATCTCTTCTCCATCAGGTAGTTTTAGTTTGATGATGTACTTGTCTTTGGTTACATTGACATCAGTAGTCACCTCACAACCTGATAAACATAGCCAGGTTACTAACAAATCATACCCTACACACATGATTGGAAAACCACTGGAAATGGTCTGATAGTTTTTATATAAATATTTTGGTATGAAGTAGAATAAATTACATTGTAAAGCATCATCATCATATATATATAAATATATATATATATATATATATATATATATATATATATATATATATATATATATATATATATATATATATATATATATATATATATATATATATATATATATATATATATATATATATATATATATATATATATATATATATATATATATATATATATATATCAATATTATCATCATCAATATACATTGTAAAATGCACTTAAGCACATTTTACTTGGAGCCCAAAATAAATTTCAAATCATCATTATTATTATCATTTATTCACATTTGATAGGATATTGTGACCAAATTCTTTATACAGTATGCAGTGTATCAAGGGTAACCTTGTTAGAAATAGTGATATACATACCTCGAAGGTTAGGTTTTTGCATTGGCTGGCCATATGATTCCTCTTGGTCCTTGTAAATGGACAAAATAGTGTCTAGAACATAAACAAAATTATATGAAGTAAATAAACAAAAATAAGTAATCCACTTTTAAAAAAAATATGTCAATAATGTTTCTTGAAGTGAAATTACTCAGTCCAAAAAAAAAAACACTGAGAGCTCTGGTTTTCACAAACAAGTCACAATGTAAAACATGCCTAATTAGTTTTTAACAGGTTACAATAACTGTGTAGTTAATGGAAATGACAATTGCAAAGATGATAATAATATTGTGAAGTAGGTAATAGTAATAAGTAATAATGCAATGTTTAAGGAGCATTATCAAAGCTCAATGCTCTTACAAAAAAACAAAACAAAAAAAATAGAATTATTGAAAAAGAAAAGTTTTGTAATGATGATGATGATGATGGCAACTTAGATGATGATGTTGATTGGATTTGATGATGACAGTGTTGATGATGATAATAACAGGGTTCGTGCTGATGTCAGTGAACAAAATCTAAGGAGTTTTCAAGGAGTTTTCAAGGGCCAAAAAGTAATTTTTAACCACTTTTTGCGACAACTTTGATACACGAAAATTTACGAATTTACGAAAATGATGTACAATACTATAATTTTTACTTAACTTTAATTTGCAATACTGGAATTTTTACCCTACTTTAGCTAGAATTAAGGAGTTTTTAAGGAGTTTTTTTCTGATTTTCTAAAATTCAAGGGCTTTTCAAGTGCCCTTAAAAACGTAAATCAAATCTAAGGAGTTTTCAAGGAGTTAAGGAGTAGCACGAACCCTGTAATAATGATGACTGTGAATATGACGATTGTGATGATGATGATAGTGAATTTGATACAAATGACAATGACAGTGATGAGATCAGTAAAACATTTATAATTTACTCTCAATCCTCACCTCTGAAGACAAACCAACATTTCTTTTTCTTCGTACCAAGTGCCTTATGCCTGAACAAAGAAAAATTGCTGCTATCATTCTATTGTCACAGTGTAAATACTTTTTGCAAAACATAGCGAATGAATGAATAACTAAATGGACAAATAGATAACTACAAACATAGAATAAATAAATGGAGAATAAATGGAATTGTGAATGCATAATTGTATCGAGCATGTGCCAATTCAATAAGAGAATGTGTCCCAAATAAAAAGTAATTGTAAAATTTACTGCTATAAAAAATACAGGAGTTCTACTGATAATCAGGGCATGTGCTACTGTATACAGAGTCTGTGACCTTTCCCATAGTTTCATACTATATAAACAATGTGACACTATACAATATCACAGTGATCAGTATTTTGAAAGGGGCGTTCTAGATCAGTGATATCATCATAAAATAAGCCAAGGCTGGGGAGGGTTGTCTTGATAGGTGATATCATAACACAGGAAGCCCAACAAGGCAATGGTGGTATACTGTTATTCTAACCACTATTTTGCGGCTAAAATAATACTCTAGTGAGTGAGCGATTAAGAGAGTGAGTGATAGCAACTTCATGAAACTTACACCACAAGGTTAAGATAATCCTTGATTTCCGGAACTGCTGTTAAATTCTGCAATGAAAAAGGGAAAACTTTCTTAAAACGGC
This sequence comes from Metridium senile, assembly GCA_949775045.1. NCBI lineage: Eukaryota > Metazoa > Cnidaria > Anthozoa > Actiniaria > Metridiidae > Metridium > Metridium senile. The sequence continues at coordinate 6,028,084 of OX459098.1, forward strand.
TTCTTAGAAAGTAAAGAATCATTATAAACAAATGATTTCAGTTGACTGTACTTACTGCTTTTACTGGAGTGTTTGTAAGAGAAGAACCCTCTAGCGAAGCCTACAAATTATAGCCAAAAAATAAAGTTACAAATTTCATTCTATTACCTATCATTTATATCATTTATATCGAAGCAGCCTATACTAGTTTATTCACTAGTTTCCATGTATATACTACAATAATAAGGTTTTACCTGTAAATCACTCAAGGCTGCGTCAATATCATCATCATCTTCTGTAACATTGGCTTGTGGAGTTGCAGACAGGATCTTCACCTGAAACTATAAAAAAAATAAAATAAAATGAGTTCTTTATATGGAAAAAGAAAATAATTATATCATAATACAAATAATGCATTACAAGCTTGACATAGCAGTAGATTTCATATGGCAGGCATATGGAAAACAGTAGAATTTTACTTAATTTAAATGAATTTTCTTGTAAAAATAACAATTCTATAAGTGTGCACTACATTATATTCACAGACTTTTTATGTTGGTGTCTGGTTTTGATAGCTGCGTAATTAATTAATAAATACCTGTATAGCTGCAAATGTCATCATTTCTTCCTCTGTACATTCTACTTCTTCAGTAAGTACAGTCCATTTAGCTTGTTCGTACAGCTGGTTGATTCTGATCTCATCAACCTGACAAAGATAAAAATGGAATGAATTTATGTAGTTTTAATGAATTGTTGAATGTTTGGCTGACTCAATTACTGACTAAACAATCGACTCACTGACACAATAAATATTTGAGTGAATGAACTAATTAATTGACTGAGTAACTAATTCATCAACTGGCTAGCCTGCGTGGCCGGCTCTTGGGGAATTGGGACGAGGAGGGGAGGGGGTGGGGGTGGAAGGAAAGGGAAAGGAGAGCCTGCTAGCAAACCCCACTTTTTCGTGTACCTGCCTACTTAAGACACTTCAAAACATCAAATTATTCAGCCAATCAGAGCATACAACAGAGTTTACAGGAAGTGATCTGGAAGTTGTCACTTTTACGTGTCGACCGTTGAGTTTGTAAACAAGAGCCAGCGGCTTCATATTATCAAATATTTTATTATTTTAATACCTATATCATTTGAAATAGAACTATGTTATACAATGCCTCAAACCCTGCAATTTACGTTGTGTTAGAAACTATCTGAACTCATTCTATCGCATTGATCTTTCACATTGCTTTTGCGGAAACCAAAACAACAGCTCAATTTTCTTCTTGATCTTGACCTTTGAAAAGCTTGAAATACTTTTAAAATAAAAATATATACGTCTTTCATTACCATGACCGTAGTGGGAAACAAAGCCAAAACATCTTTACCTTCGAGTAAATCTTCAGCAGCTTTTTTTTGTCGTCTATTTTCAAGTCTCCGAAGAAGTCTTAGTTGAACAAGCACGCGAAGACGCTAAGTTAGTAACATTGCGTCGAATTACAAATACTATGATTGACAGCGTCATGCTTCATTTTGACCAAAAGGAGCATGCGGCCTCTGGCGGCCACAGGTACACGAAAAAGTGGGGTTTGCTAGCAGGCTCTCCTTTCCCTTTCCTTCCTCCTCCACCCCCTCCCCTCCCCTCCTTGTCCCCAATTCCCCAAGAGCCGGCCACGCAGGCTATCAACTGGCTGGTGACCGGCTGCGTATCCAGCGTTGTAGGTCCTTGTGGTGTAGTGGTAACACGTCAGACTAGAAAGCTGAAACTGTGGGGTTCAATTCACGCCAAAGGCATATGATATTTTCCTCATGTTCTTTAATTCACCAACTGATTGACTGAATGAGTAACTGACTAAATGGTCTAATAATTTTTCTGATGTCTGATTGTGACTAAATGATGATGACTGACTGACTGTCAAAAATTATAATAATTTAGGATAAATCTTTTCTCTTTCAAGATTTTAAATATAATATTTTACTGTTCATACTTAAATTAGACTTTAAATTTAATTGATCATTACAATTCTGTCCCCTCTTGCGACCTTGAGCCTTATCATGAAAACAACAGATTGCTTGGATATGATGTCATAGTGAAACAGGTGGATTGCAACCATTCCCAGGAGAGTGAATTGAACAAAAGAAAAGGCAGCCATGCTGGTGGTCTTGACAAAAAAAAATCACCGTAACCGGTGGTCCTTTTGTTCAATTCGCTCTCCTGGGAATGGTTGCAAACCAAGAATAAAGCAATTGACTGTTGTAATATTTATTGTTTACCTTGGGGTTTAAATCAAAGAAGGTAAAGTACTTGTATTTAAGCAACAGTGTGTCAAACTCCCGCACCTCCTGGAAAATCCAGAAAATATACATTACAATAACAATAATGAACAAAATCAATGATTAGAGTGCATTTAGTCAAAACTGTTGAATAGTCAACGTCACCCAAATTAGATCAGTAAATTACTATTTTAATTGAAGTCATAATTTGAAATTGTGTGAAAACTGTTTTTTTCCTCTTTTGTAAATGTTTGTTGGTCATGAAAAGAGGAATTCCCTGATTTTCCTGACTATTTTGTTCAGCAGGCATTTATATTTTAGGTGACGTTGGCTAATATCTAACGGCTAGACTAAAATTAATGCACCATGATTCAAATAACTGCCATAAATATAAGAAACAATGACAACAAATATATGAATGAATTTTACAACATAAAGGAACAAGCTCTGATATTGATACTGTTATAATAAACAAATCATTCATACCTGCTCCATAAGAGATCTGGATGAGTCCAGCCATCTACAATTACAAAATACAAAACCAAGTTAGTACGTAAATTATTCATTCTTTTGTATATATATATTCTGTACCACAAAGGACAGTGATGAGTAAGTACGCAAATGATGTATGAAAGTAAAAAAGTCATTAAGCATATTAATTAGTAATTTAAGAAGACAATAAGTAAAGGTCTATGAAACTAAAAGGTCAAACAGTAAGTCAGTAAGTAAGTTAGTGACCAAGCAAGTCACTATGTTGCTAAGTAAGCCAATATGTAAGATTGTACATGTAAGTAGGTAAGTAAGTAATCAGTACATTAGTCAGTACATTAGTAATTCAGTACATGAGTAAGCAAGTGAGTAATGTGGTCAGCAAGTTGATTTGGACCATCAGGTCCAGCTAAGCAAGTAATCTATTCAGTTATTCAGTCAAATAAGCATAAATTAGTTAAAAAGAGAAACAACTCTTTTTGTAAATAATAATTATAATAATAATAACAAACATTTATATAGCGCCTATCCAATCCTGTCCTAGGCGCTTTACAATTCAATGTACACTCAAAATTAATAAAATTACAGTTATTAGGAAAGGTAAGTATTTTCAAAAAGATAAGTTTTAAGTTTACGTTTGAAAATGTTCAAAGTTTCACAAGAGCGGATATTGTCAGGCAAGCTGTTTTAAAACAACTATTTTAAAACAACTATTGAGTTCAAAAACACAATGAATAACACTGATTGATATTAAATGGCTAATTGTTGAATATAATTGCAAAGAAAGCAAATTCCCAAACAAAAACTACAAGTATTGATAAGTGATCACAAGCAGAGGTCACTCACTATCAAATTGCAACTAGATACAAGTAAGTGCACTTCATAATAACTAGTTAACCAATATTAATCGTTGAAATCTTAACAGACAGTTTTAAAAGCTGAATAGACGGTTGTTTAGAGAATGACAACAAATTGATAAAACATTATTTATAATAATAATTTTAATACTTCTACTATTAATAATAATATAGAATATCTATAACTATAATGATAATAAATTTATTTGTTGAATTTTTTGAAATATTTGTTCATAAGAATGATAATGATGACATAAATAATGATAACAAGAGATAGCAATTACAATGATGATGATATATGTATGACAATTGTTGACTTGTTTATAGATATACCTATATCATCACTTTCACTATTGTATCATCATCACTAACATGATTACTATTATAATCATCACCATCATCATCATCATAAATCAACTAAGGAATAAAAAGGTCTCACATACCCCGAATTCATTTGAGCTTTATCTTGTAGTGTTTTCGGCGAGTAAAGCATGTTGACAGCTTCTGTAGATGGAGCAAGAGGACTGCAAGACAGATGGGTATTTTCAATCGAATTGAAGGGTCCTTCTGGGCCGAAGTTTGGGGTACCAGGTGAAGCAGACCCATTTGATCTGGGCATCGATCCGTAATTAGGCGTCAAATTGTCCCGACTACCCCTTTGTTTATCATCACTATTTTGCGATAAGTTATCGTCGGAGCTTAGAGACGACCCAGAAAGACGTTTTTTGGTTTTGCCGCGATAGCTTCTCTTGCCTTCTTTGCGCATTCGAGAGTTTGGCTTTATCAACGAAACCTCCTCAGGATGACGAATTCCCAACTCGCTGCAAAGTTCTTGCACAGCTCCGAATACTTTAGACGAAAAATTCATCGATACTTCTACATACTGTAAATCTGGGAGTTGAACGCGTACTTTTTTGTGAATCGGAGTAAAATGCAGCTTTGCATCGCCTTGTACTCCGCAAGTATCTAAAGTTAGACGGGGTTTCAGTAGCCACATGCGCTTCTGCGGCCACCAAAGACCATGGTCGGACCAGTCCGCTGAAATATCTAGAAAAAATAGCAAATATTAAACAAGATGACGTTGCTGGATTGATGGGAGAGATTTCCAATCCATGTTTCGGCGGATTAATCTGCATTGAACGCTTGTAATTTGATCATGTCATTCAAATAGTGTTTGTAGTGAATGAATGTTGAACCAAATGTTCTATCGAATGCTCATTTGCTGGTACAATACTTACAAATAGCTAGAAAACAAACGCCATGAATTCATCAAGGAGTCTAATGTGTATTTAGGTTTTGTAAGTAGTTGTAACAGCAAACATGCTGGTCATTTCAAATATCGAGTTCAATACCACACCCGGGCTAATTCTCCATATTTCAGATTGCAAGTCTTATATCATACACAACTATATAGATTCTCAAAACTTACCTAAACCTTCTACTAAATCGAGCATGAGTTTACCAACAAACGTCTCTCCATTGACTTCCACGGGCTTCTCGGTGCTTAAACTAGTAATATACACTGACAGATTCCAAAAGGGTTTCTTGCCCAAATTCGCCATCTTTGTGACAAATGAATATTGTTATGAAAAGCAAATGTACGACAATTTTGCCGCGATTTTTTTGGAATTAGTTTCTTAAAATTCAACTTTTGTTAACTGTCGCAATACTTCCGGTGAAGTAGAAAAACTTTCTAGGATAAATCCATAGCTAATTGTGCAATAATGTGAAGCAAACAACACAAGACAACTCAGCCCCAGACATAAATCACACAGCTCTGACCCGCGCATTTCCGCCACGCTTCGCTAACCACGAACAACGCACGACACATTTCCGAACACCTACCGAAAAAATACCGACAATAATAGCGAGCTAATGCACCAAAAAATCCCTAAATTCTTTCACAAATGAAAGCGAAAATTCCATAAACAGTTTATTGTTTTATTAAGTCTTTGTAATCGTAAAGATAAAATATTTTGATGGAATATAATCGGGCCTAGCAGTCGGAGAGCTTTCGAGAATCTTCGGAATGTCATAGGTATCTCCATATTAGGAGTGGCACAAGCGTGATGACAATTAATTTCACCGCAAATTGAAGGGTCGCTACAAAACCAAAACCACAGCTACAAGAAACGTTCTCATTAAAAATTACATTTTAAATTGTGCATAAATGACCAAATTTAATTTAACACTTTTTGAAATTTTTGATTTTATCGTAGGACCTGTTTGCATGCCATCGTAGTAAACTCCACCTCTGGGTCAAGAGGAAGCGGAAATGACATCACACAATTGCTTGTTTTCTCCCTTCAAGGGCTTGGTGATATTGTCGTAAATGTAATCACGGAATTGTTATTTATTATGTCATTATGATACGAATCGATTGATTGATTGATCGTTCGATTGATCATTTGGTCGATCGTTCCAATGTTGATTTCATTGTTTTAATTTCTCTCCGACGAAGTACTATTGAACGTCCGAAAAATCAGTAACTGATATTCTGCCATACGGTGTACTTTATCTTTTCGATCTATTAATTTTTCAAAAGAAATCCCGAGTTATACAATTTGTTACCATCATTTGATCGGTCGTTCGATTGATCATTTGTGCGATCAAACGAGTGATACGCTTCACGAGTTTATTAATGTAATCCAAATCTATCGGTTACGCATTTTTTTAAGGCAGGTGGCCACATCACCCACAGTTAGGAAAGGCAGAAAGCGTCACCAGCTTGAGCAGAAACTAATTATGTGTTTTTGCATGATTAATAGCCACGTCAGCAGTCCAATACAAATAGGGCGCGCCCCCTCAGCTTACCTGTTCTTCCCCTGGATTGTTCTTTTGTTATTGAATCATTATTGCTGTTATTATACTTGTTATAGCTATTGTTATTGACACCACATGAAATATGACGTGACCCCAAAAGCATTAATTTTGAACATAGATTTCATAATTGCTATTCCATGTTCACACATTGTTACCCAGGGTTCCAGAGGCTCTAGAGCCTCCCAGCTCTCTTCCCAATCGCCTCTAGAGCCTATGGAACCCAGGGTAACACATTAAAGTCCGAATTTTAAATTTCACAATTTCAATCAGCGCACACGATTTCCATAATCACCTGTTTTGAAATGTATTTATAAAAGCTATAAAGTCAGACAAAATATTGTACATTTGAACAAACATGGAACCAGACTGCAAGTTCAGCATTTTACAGCGCGACGCACCTTACTGTGGCGGTTAACCAATCAAAAAGCCAGAATTTGACTTTAGTATTAAAGATTGTACGGGTAGAGTGCATTCAGTAAAAGCATGAAACATTAGTAATACTATTTTATGCTAATTCTATTGTTTTCTTTTGTTCAACTAGCACTATTTTGCACAATTTAGGAATTAGTGTTTCACGCTTTTACTGAATGCACTCTAGTGACAAACAATAAATAAATACTGTATTTTTAAATGCTCAAAGCGAATGCATACGTGAAGTGTATATGTGGCTGAAATACCTTCCAGGATGTTGAAATTTGACAAGGTGTAGCAAACAATTGAAAAGAGAAACGCTAAGCTAACTTGTGCAAAACGTTAATTGGGTGGCAATGGTAAGACGCGTTATGCTGTAAACTTGGATCTTAAATCAGTTTGCGGTCAATAGGAAAAATCAATTAACGTTGTCGTAGCAAAACCTCATGCTAACGCAAATCCCGGATAATCTACAAGGTTTATATCATAGACCACGACGTTATTCCATAACCTAGGAATGTAAATCCATTAACTGTAATAAGTCGTATTATTAAGTTAATTCAATGTGTTCACAGAGTGAATGTTAAAACCACAATAAAGAGTACGTCTGTCTGCGGTTGGGGAACGCACGCGTTAAGTAAAACCACCGCGACAATGAAGGCACTAGAAACAACTTTCTCATAAAAAGGATAGACACGCGAAAAGTATACATTGCACAAAAGGCCAGCTTTCTCGTAATCGGGTTAATAAATGCATGAACAAATAGTTATGATATTTAAACAAATAATTAAATATATGAATGAGCAAATAATTAAATACATGAATGAGCAAATAACTAAATAAATGAATAAACAAATAATTTAATAAATAAATGAACAATTAGTTTAATAAATGAACGAACAAAAAATTTAAGAAAAGAAATAATTAAATAAAAAAATTAAAAAATAATATAATAAATGAATGAATATATAATTTAATAAATAAATAAACAAAGAATTAAATAAATGAATGACCAAATAATTGAATACATGAATGACCAAATAATCCAATAAATGAACACACGCCTTGATGGTATCTATTTATTTTGTTTTCACATCACACTAAACAATTCACTGTAGCAGTAGCAGCTATATTCTTGTCACATCACACTGAACTGGAATTATCTTACATTTATCTGAAAAACAAAAAACACATGTTGTTAATGATGACAAAAACAGCCAGAAAGACCATATCAAGCTTTACGAAATTCCCCAGTTTGTTGTAAACCTGGGGCCCGTTGTACGAGGCCTGGATAGCGCTATTCAGGCTTCGTACAACTGTCCCCAGATCAATATTGGTGAATTTACCGACATACAAAAATACAAATAAAAAATTTAGGAGCTAGTACCCAGTCCCCCACAATTTAGAATTCCATGAATTTTTTGCGTAAAAGAAGGGACTGTTTTGTAGTTTTGCCATGATAGCGATCAAGGCTGATGTCACATGGTGACAAACCACTTTCCATTGTCTTTAATGCTTATGCTTCAGGGGATTGCCCTGGTCTGAGTGACAGGAGTGATCAGCACTCCTTTTAGGGTTAAGTAATGATGTGTGTAAGAACAAGGCAGGCAAACAGCAATGGAGCGCAGAATGGTGCTAATTGTGTATTCTCTAATCCGTCCATCTCATTGGTTAAAACATGAAAATCTGCCATAATTTCAAAACTAAGCAGATTTTTTAAAATTTTATCTGATATCTGATTCCTTTTCATCTAAGATATCCTGAGCCTTAATATATCAAAATTTCTATGTGGGGAACATATTGAATTGTAGATGTTGTTTTGAGCTCTTATGATTGGATGAGATCTTTTAGTACAAAAGAAACTTTGTTCCAAAACAGTTTTTAAAATGTGTTACCTATAAGCTGATATACTTTCAGTCTGAAAACTAAGTCATTCCTATGTGGGGAGGTTGCTATTGCCGCAGAACAATAGAGTTGCCTACTTATTACACATCATTACTTAAAGATGTTTTCTTTTTACCTTTTAGTGTTCTGGCTCAAAAGTCAATGACATAACATGACTATGTCCCTAATACAGGTCATTTTTACTTGGGGGTTTTTGAACTAACAATCTAGAATACTTACAATGTCATCAATCTTTAAAATACTCCGTACAGTTTCAGCAGCTAGTTGTACTGCACTAGTAGAGACTAGCAGAGGTTGAAGGACATTCTCCTCAAGGATATTAGTGATGGTACCCTATGGACAATGAATATGGTATTAATTATCTAGAATAAACATATTATACTTAATCAACAATAAAGAAAAAAATGAACTGAGCCAAATCAAATCAAACTTAACCAAACCAAACCAGTCCAAACCAACTAAAACCAAACCAAACCACACCAACTAAAACCAAACCAGTACCAAAAAAAAATCAAACCAATTTAAACCAATTTAAACCAGTACCAAACAAACCAAACCAAACCACACCACACCAGTACCAAAACCAAACCAATCTAAACCAGTACCAAACAAACCAAACCAAACCACACCAGTACCAAAACCACGCCAGTATCAAAACCAAACCAATCTAAACCAGTAACAAACAAACCAAACCAAACCAAACCACACCAGTACCAAAATCACACCAGTATCAAAACCACACCAATCTAAACCAGTACCTAACAAACCAAACCAAACCACACCAGTACCAAAACCACACCAACTAAAACCAAACCAATATAAACCAGTACCAAACAAATCAAACCACACCAGTACAAAAAAACAAACCAACTAAAACCAATCTAAACCACACCAGTACCAAAACCAAACCAATCTAAACCAGTACCAAACAAACCAAACCAAACCACACCAGTACCAAAACCACGCCAGTATCAAAACCAAACCAATCTAAACCAGTACCAAACAAACCAAACCACACCAGTACCAAAACCACACCAACTAAAACCAAACCAATATAAACCAGTACCAAACAAACCAAACCACACCAGTACAAAAAACCAAACCAACTAAAACCAATCTAAACCAGTACCAACCAAACCACACCAGTACAGTACCAAAACCAAACCAACTAAAACCAATCTAAACCAGTACCAAACAAACCAAAACTCAAACTAAACCAACGCAACACAATGAAACTCAAACCAATCCAACTGAAAACCAATAAAACCCTAACCAATAAAACCCAAACCAATAAAACCCAAACACATAAAACCCAACCCAAACCAGACCAAAACAAACCAATCCAAACAATAAAACCCAAACCAAACCAAACCAAATAAATCCAATCCAATCCAACCCAAACCAATCAGACCCAACCCAAACCGGACCAAAGATCAAGAGCCATTGCTAGTACTTACTTTTCTCACATTAATACCAGCAGTGATCTCACCCTGGGAATGCCTGTTTCGTAGCTCAGTAACAGTAGAGATAGAATTAAGACCTGCATTCTCAGCCAGTGTGTATGGAATGATCTCAAGTGCCTCGGCAAAGCCTTTGATACAGTAGGAATCTGTACTAGTAAGGGTCTGGGCATACTGTGACAGTTTTAAGGCTACTTCTATTTCAGGGGCACCACCACCAGCTATTAGTGCTCTGGAGAATAAAATGAATTAAACATGTGAATAAATAAATGAATGTATGAAAAAATGAATGACTAAATATATGAATATCTGAAAGATGGAAGAACAGATGGAAGAACAAATAGAAGATGAAATAAATAAACTATTCATTAAAATGAGTGCACAAACAAACACGCAAATAAATGAATGAACAGATAAATGGAAGATTGGATGAATGAGAAAATAAACAGATAAATGAAAATGAATGCATGATCACATTTGAAAGTTTCCCATATTGAAACTTGTGCTTTAGTATTATTAGTCAGTATTATTAGTCAGTATTATTATTATTAGTCAGTATTATTATTATTAGTCAGTATTATTATTATTAGTCAGTATTATTATTATTAGTCAGTATTATTATTATTATTATTATTATTATTATTATTATTATTATTATTATTATTATTATTATTATTATTATTATTATTATTATTAGACAATTAATTGAGATAGAGTAAAAGAATACAAGCAGAAGCATGGGAGTGCTCTGGTGATGATGATAATTATGATTATGATAATAACAACAATGATAATAATAATGGTGATGATGATAATGATGATAATAATGATGATGGTGATAAAATGATGATGGTGTTAAAATGATAATGATGATAATAATGATGATGATGATAAAATGATAATGATGATGGTGATAAAATGATAATGATGATAATAATGATGATGGTGATAAAATGATGATGATGGTGATAAAATGATAATGATGATAAAATGATGATGATGATGGTGATAAAATGATGATGGTGATAAAATGATAATGATGATAAAATGATGATGATGATGGTGATAAAATGATGATGATGATGGTGATAAAATGATAATGATGATAAAATGATGATGATGATGGTGATAAAATGATGATGGTGATAAAATGATAATGATGATAATAATGATGATGGTGATAAAATGATAATGATGATGGTGATAAAATGATAATGATGATAATAATGATGATGGTGATAAAATGATAATGATGATGGTGATAAAATGATAATGATGATGATGATGGTGATAAAATGATGATGATGATGGTGATAAAATGATAATGATGATAATAATGATGATGGTGATAAAATGATAATAATGATGGTGATAAAATGATAATGATGATAAAATGATGGTGATAAAATGATAATGGTGATAAAATGATAATGATGATGATGGTGATAAAATGATGATGATGATGGTGATAAAATGATAATGATGATGGTGATAAAATGATAATGATGATGGTGATAAAATGATAATGATGATAAAATGATGATGGTGATAAAATGATGATCGTGATGATGTATAAGAAGTCTTAGAATGCACTAGTCACAGACATTTGATGTCCAATGACTTACTTCTTCTTGACCAGACACCGTATAACACACAATGCATCATGGATAGACCTATCAGCCTCCTCTAGGACCAGTTTGTTGGACCCCCTTACTAGGATACTGACAGTTTTACCAGGGTTAGCAACACCAGTTACCTGAAAACACAACATCATATTTTAGAGATAAAAGTTGATCTTTTTACTTCACCTTTCTTAATTCTTGGAATCTCACTCTGCTTACGCTTAGTATCGCTTTTCATTCGCTTTTTTGGGTCTCAGATTCCAATTTTTTATTTTCTCTCAGTTTTTTGAAATCAACCGATTCTCGGTATCGGATTAAAACATACGTCTCGGCATCTTGGATTAACCATTCGCCACCCCTATTATTACACGGCCATCAAATATCAGACAACAACATGTAAAAGGTATTTTTATTTGGTGTCAAATAGAATATCAAAGGTTTTCATGTTGGCATTTGAATGTTGGTGGTTGCTTAATCATAAAAGGAGTTATATTCTACAGTCGAGTTACATTTTGATAACTTTGGGGTAAATAAATACATAAACCATTGTTTTACATCAAGATACAGGGAGTCATTGCTGAATCTCCCTAGCCAGTGGCTAATATTGAAGTAATCGACACACTCACTACCCATACATTAAATACACTGCTCACATGTCATGTTGATTTTTGCTCAGGAAGAAAGAAAACTGGATTAACCCATGGCATAGGAGATGGGAATAACTAAACTCACATATACTGCAAGCCTGAGCATGGACTTGGACCACAGTTGAAACCCACAGGCTGCAAAATTGTCTAAACATATAATCCAAGCCTGAGCATCTCAAACCTTGGAGAAGCGAGAGGTTTAATAATATTTGATTTGTTACCTTGACAACTTTACTGGAACCAACTGGGACTTCTTCAACCAATTCAGCTGATGCTAACATCTCTGGTGTAAAGTGATCCAGGCTAGCAATTGGTTTACAGCCAATACTCTACAGGAAGAACAACACAAATCATTACACATATAACTATTTATGTTGTCCGCCTGGAGGGGACATGTCCAATATATGTATTGGAGGTGTCTATTTCGGGTGGACGGCTTTTGCAAGATAGGCTGTATATGTATAAATATATATTCGATTTCATGTTTTAATGCCATTGTATTGTGTAAATGTAGTTTTGTATATATAGTAGTTGAGGGGTATGTTAATTTAAGAGAATTAAGTTTCTCTCTCACATAACCCTTTTTGATATGTATTTATTTACTTATTTAATAAAGTTGTTATATATATATTTCAAAAGACGTTGAATACTGCATTCTGAATAGTGCATTTCACAACCAAAATGCATTTGGGCCATGCTATATTGTCTAAAGTAAAAAAAATAGACCCCAAAAAAACATTGGGATCCCAGACTTGTGATCACAGTTGCCTTACACAATGATGAAGTTTGGCCCTAACAAAGAATTAAAATATTATCAACCAAAACAACACTTACCTTGCAGATAAACTCAATCTCTTCTCTTTCAATGTCACGGACAACAAGAATCTTCATTTTGTTGAGAAAGTGGAGGGCTAAATCATTGACTGCATCCCTGAAAGGAAGACATAACATTACTCAACAACAGTTATTAAAACCCTCAACTTACTTCACAGGGATTGAAATAACATTCATTATAAAATAACTATTAGAAATCATGTATTTTGATTGGTTGAGGCGCGTGCTTTATGAGAGCACACAGTTTGCGCGTTTGCATGTTGATCAAATTGTATTTTATAAAAGGAATAAAAAACTTGCTTTCTGTGCTGTATGCAGTTATAAAGCACTTGGGGATTGTTAGAACACTCGAGAAGTGTTGAGAAACACTCCGCTTCGTGTCGTGCTTCTCTTAACACTTCTCTCGTGTTCTGACAACCCAGCGTGCTTTATAACTGCACAAAGCACGCGTGCGCGTTTTCTATTCCTTCCATAGACCTCTCTCACAAACCAGCTAATGCAAATGCCTGACAAGCATTGCCTTAATAAAACAAAAGCACCACAAGTCATGTTGCTGACATCAAAAATCATGCACAAAAAAAAATAACAAGGAAAGAGCAGTAAGTTTTGCGCCATTAGCATCATTTTTTGATATATATGTATGCATTTTCACTTAGGGTCTTTCTCACATGCTACAATAATATCATAAAGCAACTGTATGGATACATTCTTTGTTTATTGAGCTTTAACATCAACTGTTACTATTAAAATGATGTATAACATCAATGATTTTTTTAGTGAGACGGAACCTGTTAAGGTTGACAGTAACCTTAAATATGCTAATTGATATGCCAATAAATATTCCACATTTTTCCATGTTATTTTCAATTTTGTCCACTCTATGTGAATGTCTGTGGTCTAAATTCTTATATAAAAGCTTTCTTCTATTTCACACTGACCTGAGGATACTCTTTTGTATAAGAAGAACATTACAGCCTGCTTTCTTGATCTTCTTACAAATCTCCAGGATGTATTGCCTTTCTTCACGTAGTACACGGTCCATTTGAGTGTAATCGCTGACAACAACTTGGTTTTCCATCTATATACACAAGAGATTTATGAATGAGAACATCTAGACTAATAGCAATAACAATAACTTGGTTCTCCATCTATATAAACAAGAGATTTATGAATGACAACATCTAGACTAATAGCAATAACAATAACTTGGTTCTCCATCTATATACACAAGAGATTTATGAATGAGAACATCTAGACTAATAGCAATAACAATAACTTGGTTCTCCATCTATATAAACAAGAGATTTATGAATGACAACATCTAGACTAATAGCAATAACAATAACTTGGTTCTCCATCTATATAAACAAGAGATTTATGAATGACAACATCTAGACTAATAGCAATAACAACAACTTGGTTCTCCATCTATATAAACAAGAGATTTATGAATGACAACATCTAAAATAATGCTCCTATCAAAGAAGTATTGTATGGAGAGTTTGCCTTGTGATAGATATACTGAAGTCTGCAATGCCAACCAACTCAAAAGCTATGATCCTTTGTTTGCCATTCACAGATTATATATACATGTAAATTCTTTATTATAATGTAACTGTAAAATATGTATATATCCTGACTAATGTAAATCGAGTAAATACCGTGTAAATCAAATTGAAATTGATGTACAATGGGTGATTTGCATTTTAGTGACAATGTCATCAGAACCTGAATTTGTCATGACATCTAAACCAAACAACAACATTGCATAATACAGGGATTCTGGCATTATGCGGAGGAAAAATCAAAATGATGCGGAATTTTTTCAGAAGATTATGCGGAAGAAACAATAATTTATGCGGAAAATTATGCGGGATGACGTAATCGCTTAAAACTTAAAACAAAACTAATTACACTTACTTTAGCTCTACTATTTTGGTTCTTTTTTACACATATATGTCATATCATTCGTTTTTTATCAATAATTAAAACTAATAACAACACTATAACCTAAAGAACTAACGATTGACTAACGATTTCCTCTAAACGTTCCGCCATCTTGGAAAACCGCCAAACAGCATGTGGCCTGGGCCGAGATACAGGAAGCCCAATACTATAGAAATAGAAACAAAATGGCGTCGCTTTGACGGCTTGTTCAGTGTAAGCCGTGAAAATGAACAATTTGTACTTCGTACGACTGTAACAAAATGGCAAAAAACTATTCAAGCAAGCAAGGAAGATAATTATTATATAAATATCTATTGTTTTATCTATTTAATTTGTTTTATTGGTGCTTTTTTGGTGCTTTTATCTATTTTTTTTTTGGCAAATTATGCGGGATTATGCGGAAAGTAGTCAAATATGCGGGTCCGCACCTCCGCAAAATGCCAGAATCCCTGCATAATACACACGTAGGTAGAATAGCCAATTGTACTGTTAAGCCATCTAATGACCCGAGGGGAAGAAACAATGTCATCAGAACCTGGATCTGTCATGCACGACTTCCACATTGCATAATGCACGTGTAGGTTTTTGTTGGGTTGAAGACATGACATAAAGCTGAGGAATAACCTGCGATGGACTAGCATCCCATTAAAGTGAAGCCCTAGCACTGACAAGAAAACTTCAAATCAGTATTGTTTGATACATACGTAAGTTTTGGGTGGCGATATGCAGAACTGAATAAGACCAATCTTGGCTTTCTCAATTTGAGATATTCCTCCAGCCAAGTGAGAGATTTTCTGCTCCAGGACAAGCCCTTCAACTAACTCTGTGTCTTCAACTGTGCCACTGAAAACAGACAACCATCAAATTAGTCAAATTATTAGAGTGGAAGCACTAAACAGTTGAAACAACTATTTCCTACATTTGAGGGTACTGACAGCAGAATATTTACTACCAGGTGATTTCGCGCACGCACTTCCGGTTAGTATAAGCCAATCAGAAGCATTTCTGTTGCATCGCCAACAGTTCCAAGATGGCGTTGTTCGAGAGAGTTGTTTCCCGTGTTAACCCTCGATAAATACATCCTTAAAATAACTTTACATTAAAAAGTTTTATACTTCTTGGACAATAAACTTTCATTGCTGCTCTACCAGGGATAAAAAAGAATAAAAACAAAACGCAAATGCCTAAAAGTAACCGAAATTTTTTTTTGTCTTGAGGCACCATTTTGGAACTACTCGTTTTGACAAACAATCCTTTGCACGCTTCGAAGCGAGATCACCTGGTAAGACACATAGCATTGAGGTAAATATTCCAGGAGCTGATATTCACCGACTGTGAAGGGTTAATATTGTATTAATATACACCTAATTGAAAAAAAACATTGACATGTTTGAAATGTAGATCAAAGATTGGATATAATTTGAAAAACTCATGACTATATGTGAAAGATATTTATCAAGATTTCAAAATATTTTTTCATGTGTGTGTGAATAAGATTCAGAGGTGAATTATGTTGAATAGTCTGAACTTCTAGACCAATGAAATTGCTCATTCTTAGGTGCTATCCATGTTTTTAACAAAGTTTTTGTACCATGAGATGACTACCTGCCAATCAATTTGCTAAACAAAAAGGCTCCTTCAAAGCAGAATTATAAATGGATGCATCACCTCTCTAGGTAGTGATAGTACAATAAATATCAAGTAGCTTACCCTAATTTTTTCACAATTCTGATATCTCGTAGGTCTACATTGTCTGCTAATGTGGGGTCAATCACCTTCATGACTGCATCTACTGAGATTGGTGCTATTAAATTGGAATACTGGGACACAACCTGGAATACACATAGATATGACAAATAATCATTATTAACAAGTAGAGTGTGTTGGTGTTTGTAGTTAACAGTTGGATTAGCCAATGTAAGGACTAGTGGTATTGGTGGTTGAGTGAGGGTGCTTTACTTTACATTCCAGTTGGAAACAAATAGACCTCTTTACCTCTGTATGCAAATTGCCCATGCCAGACCATGTGTCATTCCCTTGAGAATTGTTCTTTTATGATGAACGTGTTATATCATTTACATGTGAAAGAAACAATTCTCAAGGGTAGCATCACATGATCTGAAATGGGACAACAAACAAGGAAGGTAAAGAGGTCTATTGTGTGGGTCTGTTTTGTAGGGTCTCACATCAACCATTTCAAGATGATAATAAGTACTTATTGACTGAGTGGGAGGGCCGTACGGGAAAATATTTGGCTCGCGGTCATGACGTCAAATGACAAAGAGACAAATATTTTCACGTACGGTCCGACCTAACTCAGTCAATAAGTTTTTTATCATATGACCCACTCTTTTTAATTTAAAGGAGAACTGCAATTGATAAATATAGCTCGTAAAAGTAGAGCCAATCAAAATGTGACTTCAGTTTAGTTTGATTGATTGAAGAAGCCATTAAACAGTCGTTGTGAAAACGAAGCTAATTTACAAACTGTTTTACTGCGGTTTTCGACTTTCTGCGAACTCTCACATTTCAACGGCTCGTTGTGAAATACATTTTTAGCTGCCGTCAATCAAGGATTTAAAAGGTACAGACTAATTGGTTTTGATTGACGGCAGCTAAAAACGTGTTCCACATGAAGCCGTGGGAATGTCTGAGTTCGCAGAAAGTGGAAAACCGCAGTAATACGTTTTTGACATCGTAGTACAATTATATGAATGAATATTCGGACAAAAATGTAACATAATACTTAAAAAGTGCAAATGTCCATATGTCAATTTTAAAAATTACAAAAAAAAGTCAAAATTTAGTTCTCAATCTTCGTTGTCTGATTCAAAGATGTAGCGACGCTTTTTTCGGCTGACTTACACAGAAGCATTGTCCTTTTTTCTGGCTTTTATGTAGAAATTTGACAAATAACTGTTCTCTACGTCTCTGTTCTCATTATATTCTGCTTGAATAAAGCGCTCGAAGACGTTCATGTCGTATTTTGTTTTGTTGACTGTGCTTG
The DNA here is from genome assembly GCA_949775045.1 of Metridium senile. NCBI lineage: Eukaryota > Metazoa > Cnidaria > Anthozoa > Actiniaria > Metridiidae > Metridium > Metridium senile. Next base: position 6,046,333 of record OX459098.1, read on the forward strand.
TTTTTTGCTGTTCCTGTATGTATTGTTGTATGTTGTTGTTTCTCAAGAGACTTGACTCGAAGGTCTCTGCATGTCCAGCCAGTTCAAAGTCAGAAAATTTGTCAGGGTAGTTTAATTCATCGTCGTCGTGTTCGCAATTATTATCGGCCATTTTGTTTGTGATTGTTTCGACTGAGTAGCGGGTCCGTACGTGTTTGTACGGACCAAGTGAAAAAAGCCGTACGGACCCCATCACGTGACTTTTTTCCAAAGGTTTTCTTAAGAGCGCTCGCCGGGCAAAATACGAGTCATAATAACAAATATTCTTTATTTATAGATATTGGTAATTTCTCTGAGACCACTCACACACACTACCACTACATTCAAATATTTTATACATACAACCCAGGTCACATGTTGATTTTTATAGAGGGAGAAAAACCGGATAAACCGGAGAAAACCCCTCATAGCCTGAGAGAACAACACATTAAAAGAACTCTGGTCACTTGTCGCAGGAGCCGGGAATCAAACCCAGGTCATAGTGATGAAAGGCCAGGGATTTCACCACCCATACATGTTAATTGAAATAGGTATATCAATACACTTGAATACACTGGAGGTATATCAATGTTTCACAGCTTACCTTGGAGTTAAGAGCAGTGGTTGCACTCTTCAAAAGAGATTCTCTGTCAGTGAGGCATAAAGGTGTTGACATACTTGTGAGGATTTCAACAGCCTTCACTGCAGCTTTTTCAAAGGACTCTGAAATACTGGTGGGGTGGATTCCTGAAAGGACATTGTTAATTATTATTAATTATTTACTATGAATAAGATGAAAAATGAATTTAATGAAAAATGTTAACTGGTTTATAGGAATTATGGTTTTGTTGAAGGATACAAAAAAACCTTTTGGGCATAAATAGAGCTCAAACATAAAACCAAAAGTGTATAAATCTATTATTTACCTTTGTCTAATAGTTTTGATACAGCATTTAGCAGGCTTCCAGCAATTACTACTACAGTTGTTGTACCATCACCAGCTTCAATATCTTGTGCTTTGGACAACTCTACAAGCTGTTGGATGAAAAAATATCACTATTATCATTAATATTATTGTCATCATCATCAAAATTACTATTGGGTATCATCATTATTTTTAATACCATTGTTTTATCATCATTACCATTATTGATCTCATGATCAGCTTTATTACCATCACTATGACTACTATCCAAAATGGCCATATATTCCCACGGGAGATGATTTAATGATATGCAAGACTATATAACAAGGGGCATGCAATTAATTCATTGTCATTTGCTCAAACTGCCGAAACGAACAACATCGACCCTGTTGGTAGATTTCAACCACGTTGGACAGCTAACCGAACAACGAAGCTCCCTGAGACGAACGCATCTTACTAGTAGCAGCGTTTTCTGTTTCCTGTGCCGTGCTGTGCTGTGGCTTTTGGAGCCACTTAAAAAGCAAAAGTGTTCGGTTTTCTACTTGTGTATCGACTGCGACGTGTTAGTGAACACGTGTCTTCGTAAGCACACCAAAAGGACTACCTCAAGTTGGAAGACTTCGAGCAACGAAGCGCCTCAACGTGAACGTACTGTTACCCTAGTTCAGCTCTTTTCTTTGCAAAGTTTCAGGTGGTCGAGTCTGTGTCACCACTGTATATATTTGTTTTGGCCTGGTTGAGCTTATAGTTCAACGGAAATTCATCTAGTTTATTGTGTCCTTCGGACCGGGCACGAATACTGAATATGTGATTCAGGTGTCAATAAGTTTGTATTTGGCGGTGGCTGAATAACCCAGTCGAAATTCATCTAGTTTAGTTGGTCCTTCGGACCGGGCACGAATACTGAATATGGATTTCAGGTGCCGATAAGTTTGTATTTGGCGGTGGCTGAATTCTATTTATTCAGTCGAAATTCACCTAGTTTATTGGGTCCTTCGGACCGGTCACGAATACTGAATATGTGATTCAGGTGCCGATAAGTTTGTATTTGGCGGTGGCTGAATTCTATTTATTCAGTCAAAATTCATTTAGTTTAGTTGGTCCTTCGGACCGGGCACAAATACTGAATATAATGCCAGGTGTCGATAAGTGTGTGTAAGTTGGCGGTGTATCATGTGTATAGTTGAATGTTATTAGTCCGTCGAAATTCATTTAGTTTTTAGTCCTTCGGACCGGGCACGAACACTGAATATATGTCAGGTGCCGATAAACTTGTGGGTAAACTGGCGGTGTATAATTGAATGTTATTCTGTCGAAACCCATTAGTTTTGGCCCTTCGGACCGGGCACGAACACTGAATATAATGTCAGGTGCCGATAAACGTGTGTGTAAGCTGGCGGTGTATAATTGAATGTTATGCTGTCGAAACCCATTTAGTTTTGGTCCTTTGGACCGGGCACGAACACTGAGTATATTGTCAGGTGCCGATATGTGTATAAGTTACCGGTATATAGTTGAATGTTATTCCGTCGAAACTCATTCAGTTTTTGGTCCATCGGAACGGGCACAAATATGGAGTATAATTTCGAGTGCTGATAAGTTTTGCAATTTAATGTGACTGGGTGTTATCATCGGACATGTTCTGTTCCGATCAGTTTGACCGGGTAAGATATACAATTCATGTGCACATAATATATTTTGGAGTGCGGTGGAAACTTGTCCAATCTAAGTTCATTTTGTTAGCTAAGCGGACCAGTTGGTCATTTGTTTTAGGACGTTTGTTGTGGTCCAGGCACACTGGAATGCAAAAACTTGTTAGGTGAATATATTAGGATTGTTTGTTATCAAAAAGCCGGAATGACAATGACTTTCCAGTGATGTGTAAATGAACTCAAATGGTTTATTGTGAGACAGCGGTAAGCACGTGACAAGTTACTTAGTTGTAATCACAACGCGTGACATGTCGAAATGGTTGTGTTACATGATTATCATACAAAACTGGGATACCGTTACAATGAGTGTCTTACTTAATAGTAAGGGAGAATAAATAAATTGACCACACATTTTGCACCACATTTTTGACCCGGGGCGAGCGTCGGGCTCGTTGGCAGTTATGTTATGGGCGTGGATTTAGTTTGTGTGACACCATGCGAGAGAAGCCAAAGAAAACAAAACAAAAACAAAAAAAACAAAAAAAAATTATGGCGTTTTTGCTTGTAAGACACCACGTGTAAATGCATTTCGTGATTTAGCAAACTTGGGTTCATTACCGGCTTTGTTTGAGCTATTGTCCAAAAGAATATGAGATTGTGAAGAGCAATGTGAGTTAGGGTGGCGCGGTGTGGACTGGGATCCTCTGGTGGCTAATTTTCCCGGGGTTCACTAAAACCCTTCGTGCCCGGCTCTAGCAGCTGTGCCGGGATTGTTGGCCGCCATTGGTCTCTCTATTCATACTGTTGGAGGTAAACGGGAAAGCCTGTAAAACGTCTCATAAAAAAAATAAATAAATAAATAAAAAAATAATTTGTTAAAAGACACAACTTATTAACCTATGCGATTATAGAGGGACCAATGGTGGTCTGCAACAATTCCGGCCGGTTTTGAAGTGGAACAAGATGAGATTGGGGAGAAAGCCAAAGGGAACCAATACACGCTTGAGATGAGGATTGGATAAGATTGGGAGTGGGTTACGGATAAGATGAGTTTTGGGGATGATTAACCCTTTCGCGCCCATACCGGCCGTAACCGGCCGCCTGATAATCTGTTGTTTTTCCCAAGCCGGCCGTAAACGGCCGCGAATACCACGCTTGATTTAACATCCCTACCCCTCCCCTGCTGTAGTTACAATTGTAAGCTATTGTTTTGAAAATGTTCTTTGTTTATTAGCCAATCATATCCAAGTTACTGCGCATAAAAAAATGTATTAGTAGTGGAGGTATGGACCGTGAAAGATTGTCACATGTATACGTGCAAACAAACATGGCGGCTTTGATAGATGGTGTTACAGAAGATGAATTTAGAGATATTTTTGGTGATTCTGACGATGAATCTGACTTAGAAAACGAAGATAATGATTCTGATATTGATTTCGAAGGGCTTCAGCCCATTTCTGACTCAAGTGATGATGATGAAAGTGAAAATTCAGACGATTCTGATGGCGAAGTAGAATGGACAACAAACCTTGAAAACTTTCGACGACCAGAGTTTGACCGCCCTTCCGGCATACTTCTGAACTTCGACAATGAACCAAAAGCAATTGACTTCTTTCTAAAGATCTTTGGACACGAGACTATTGGCATTATTGTCGAAGAAACTAACCGCTATGCAAGACAACGACTTGCCAACAACGCCACTCGCCTAGCTCAATGGAGGGACTTGACGGTACAAGAGTTGAAAGTGTTTTTTGGTCTCTGTATTATTATGGGGATCAATTCCTTGCCATCTGTCTCCTTATATTGGTCTACTGATCCATGCTTAGGAAATTCCTACATACAATCTGTTATGCCAAGGAATAGATTCCAAGAAATCAGTCAGTATCTTCATTTCAATGACTCAACAACAGCTCAACCTCGTGGTAGTGCTGGCCTTGATCGTCTACACAAAGTTAGGCCTATTTTAAAAATGGTTTTAAAAAACTGCCAGGAAGCTTACTTACCCCAAAAACATCTTGCTGTAGATGAGGGTATGATTGCCTTTAAAGGTAGACTATCATTTAGACAGTATTTGCCTGCCAAACCAACAAAATACGGCATCAAAGTGTGGATGTTAGCCGACTCGTCAAATGGCTTCGTGTTGAACTACGACATTTATTTGGGCAGCGATGGCGATAAAAGGGTACATGGACTTGGCTATTATGTTGTTATGAACATGGTAAAGCCTTACCTAAACCGTAATCACCATGTTTATTTTGACAATTTCTTTTCTAGTACACGATTACTTGAACATCTTGAGGTTCAAGACACGTACGCGTGTAGTACAGTGCGATGTAATCGCAAAAACTTGCCGCCATGTGCAAACGACAAGCTCAAACAAGGGGACATTGTTCGATCTCAAAAAGGCAAAATTGTGTTTACTAAATGGCACGACAAGCGAGATGTGTCCTTTTTGTCATCAAATGTGTCTCCCAACGAACCATCGCGAAGCGTTCAGCGAAAGAAACGTGGAGTTGACATTGAGATCGAAAAGCCCCGAGTCTCTGATGTTTACACTACAAATATGGGTGGCGTTGATCGCGCTGATCAACTTCGTTCCTATTACTACGTTGGGAGACAATCCCGAAAGTGGTACAAGTACATCTTCTGGTTCTTGTTTAACCTTTCTGCATGTAATAGCTACATTTTAGAGTGTGAGCGAAGAGGAAGGAGAAAACGACCTCAAGTCAAGTTCCGGCTGGAACTCGCGAAGGATTTGATCGGTGGTTACAGAGGCAGAAAAAGATCACAAGCACAGCTCATACATGCTGCAAGTAATGCCGAAATGCCAACACATGTGATCACCCCTATTGATGGGCGAAAAAAGCAGTGTGTCCAGTGTAAAAAGTCTGGACGTAAGACCCCAAAGGGATATCCAGTCGAGACTAAGATGAAGTGCCAGCAGTGTGGTGTATCTCTGTGTAAGGAGCGATGCTTTCGCGACTACCATATTCCAAGTTAATTGAACATTTTTAAACACGTTTTTCATGTTTTTTAAACTTTATTATACCTTTATACACTAGAAGACATATTTAACTAACAATATAGCTTGTATTTAATAATCTGTATATAGTATTTTTCTCAAACAATGAATTTGAAACGTCAGTAAATGGCGGGAAATTCAAATTATATTTTTGAAATGAATATTTTCCACCTTTTTCCTTAATATTTAACAGTCCGGATTATAGCCCCATTTGGCGATATATGTGACGTCACATTCTATTGTCTTTGAATAAACACCGAAACATATGCAAAAATATTCGTATCTTTTTTTCAAGTCAATGCCGCAGTGTCTCACGGACTGTTTATCCGTGACATTTACCATCAGTTAGAAGCACATAATATTCAAGCTAGTGTGTGAATTCGAAGATAGTGATTTAGTTGATTTTAAAGCGAAATATTTGACTTTTTCCCGAGCGTGGTGAACGTCTTGTGACCGTCGTCTGAAAGGTAAGATCTAATGATTGATAATTTTATTGATGTTGTGTAATTTTCATGAGGTTGTGTATAATTTTCCTGTGTTGTACGATAAATTATCTTGGTCTGTGACAAGTTTCTATATGGTAGAGTCCCTAGTTCGCCGGTAGAGTTTTTTCAAAGTTTGATAAACGGAGGTCATACTTGACGGCATGTCACGGACTTCAGTAATATTGGCATTTAACCTTTTGCTCGAGGTCTTGTCTTTGTTCTTTTCAAGTTAAGAGGAAAACAACGGATTTATACAAGCTTACTTTTAATGGCACAATTCATGACTCGTTTGTGATCTGTTAAACAACGAGAAATTTCAATATTTGTCGTATGAATATCAATTTTATAAAGTTGAGGTGAGCGCGCTCAATGACTCGTCTTTTCTTTGTGATCCACTGGCTCGAAAGTCGATTGCTATCTCGGGCCATGCATTTATTATGTATGTCTATAAACAAGTATAAGATAAGCTTGCTCCCAATTGGCATTGGGAGCATAATAATACAACTTTAAGAGCATTTTGTGTATCGAAATGCAAAGACTATGTTTACATGCACTTAACTTCAGTTAATTCTTGGTTTTCGTTTGACAATCACATTGTAGTAGCTAGTTTAATTACATGTAAGTTTTATGTTAAACTTTGCCTTGTATATTGTTCGTAGATTCACGGAGAAACATTTAGAGATTCTCAAGCAGTTATGTCGACTCTGTGGCAATCAAATCAAAGATTCAGGCCGAGGTCATGTTTACATAGCTTGATATAGCTTTTTGAATGTTTTGATTCTGTTCGGACTGGTGACGTATTCGTGACGTATTGCAAAATCCAAGTACGTGATTGGTCCAATCACTAATTAGAAATATCGCCAAATGGGGCTATAATCCGGACTGTTAAATCATTTTATAACTTTAAACATTAAAATGATATTTAGTAATCACAAAAATGTGCTGTAGTTTGTCTAAAGATGCCTTAGTTTCTACTGAGCATATATGTTTTGATTTTGCCCTTAATGTTTGCATGAACTCTAAATTAGCTATGGGAACAACAGGGGAGCTGGCTTGAAGGGTCCTGGGTGTGAAAGGGTTAAGGTATGGGGATGATTAAGGTATGGGGAATGAATTAGATGGGTCCTTCGCGAGGGAGGTGAACAAGATGGAAGTGAGAGCGAACGGATCTGTGTAATTGTTTCCCCACGAGAACAATGGAGTTTCTCGATTCCCAATTCTTAATCAATTAATTCATTGTCATTTGCTCAAACTTCCGAAACGAACATCAAACCGGATAGACTGATGAAATGTTAGGGCAGGGGGAGGGCACAGGGCAGTGAGTGTCCAAAGTGCCTTTCGGTGTTATGCTGAAAAAGAGATTCGCTGAATAGGAGAGTGTCTCAGCAAGCAGTAGTTTTGTTTCACCCACCCACCCTCCCTCTTCTTAGAGTCCTGATTGGCCGTTGTCTCTCCGGATCTTCTCCATTGTTTCCCCACGGGAACAATGGAGTTTCTCGATTCCCAATTCTTAATCATCGATCCGTGGAACAATGGCCAGTTTGGATATACTACTATCATAAACATCTTTATGATGATCATCAATATACTTTACATTATCATCCAATTCATTGTTATCAACATCATCATCATCACCAACGCCATCATCACCCTTATCTTCTGCATCATTACCACCACTACCAACATTATCACTATCATTATCATCATCATCATCACTATCATTATTATCGTCATCATCAGTCTTACCATTCGTGCTGCAGGGTGAAGAACCTGCATCTGTTTCAGAATTGTTGCTCCATCATTAGTAATAGTGACATCCCCATTAGCAGATTGGATCTGAAAACAAATTATTTGAAATATTAACTTTAGCTGTTAACAGCCCATTTTGGTCACCTGACCACCCCTCCCCTCCACAGCCCAACACACATGTCCAAAGCTTACACACCCATCTGCGTAAAAACTACCCCAAAATACAGTTTTCCTCAAATCCTTTAAGCAAAAAATACTGTATGTTATATTAGAAAATGTAATTGTCTTTACAATAGGGAAAATACCTAGAATTTGTTTAATATGAGCCTTTAGATCGCAGAAAATAGTTTTGACAGATGAAATATATAAAGTCATTTGTGTTGGCATGTCAGTGTTAAAGTTGGTTCAAAGAACACAAAATAAAACGCAAACTACATCTTTAAATATATCACGGTACAGATATGAAAAAATGATGTACAATAAGGAAGAAAAAGTACAATTTACGAGGCAAATTTTACCATTTTGTCCATCCCTTTTGGGCCAAGACTCGTGCGAACTGCGTCTGCTACGGCTGAAATATGAAAGTATTTCAAGTTAGCCATTTCCAAAAGAAACTGATATGTCTCTGTGGCACTAGTAAAGTTTTTAATCACCTTTCGCAGCATTTATGTTTGTCATTCGTATTTCTGTAGGTTTTTCCTTGTCCCTGAATGCCTTCTTCTTACTTGAAAAAGCTTTAGCAGCCGGAGCTGCCTTTGATTCGGGCATTTTCTTGCTTCAATTGACAGATAAATGTATATATGTTACGATAATAATGATCGTTTAGAAAGATCAGTTCCTGCAACGATGATGATTTTGGATTGTTCAGCTTCGTTGCCAACAACTTTCCGTACAATTTTTAGCAAGTTGACACCATTGGAGCCCACGGTACTTTTTGGTATACAGCGGTTATACTAAAAAAGTGAGGAACGCCTGTCAAATTATGCACATGGAGAACAATTTTGAAGATCATGACAAGCAAAGATCTAAATAATGAGGTAACAGTCTAAAAAATGTGTAATTTATTATTTTTCAATATGTTCAAATTTGGTTTACGATGTATTTGCGATGTATGTTGGGCCAAAATGTTCAGGCAATTCATATATATTAAATTATATACAGATGTGCTCAATTCAGAAGCCTAAATAGTTATAAGTACTATTACCTATTATAAGTAGGGGACCGGCCATTATTTACAGGGGGGTTGTGGGGAACTGGTCAATTTTGATTTCACTTGCACAGTGTTTCTTTTCCCCTCCCCTCTTTGTAGAGTCACCAAATGTAATACAATACATGGAGAATTTTGGACAAATAAATTAAGTATTAAATTTAAATCTAGAAATATTAAAATGAAATATTTATTTGTATTCTGTACGGATATTTTCATGTTCTTTATTAACATCTGTAATGGATACTCCCCGTTTCTAATAATATGACACTGAGTTGGCCGATGGTGCAGGCCCAAACTCGCTTATGATCCAGGCTTCTTCAAAAGCTTTAATTTTCACACACAAAAAAATATTCCTAGCTGTTGAAAAATCACTTTACAGAGCTATGAAGGGGTTGGACTACTTGTGGTTAGAATGTGTAACAGAGAATGTTCTGTGTCATAGACTGCCAGAGTTTGATACATCCTCATTGGTTCTTTAACATGCCCTAGATGAAGGCTGGTGAGCATAGTTGGTGCATAGTTTCAGAGGGGAAGGGTTTCAAGGGTCATATAATGGAGTACTATAGTTAGAAAACTGTAGATAGGTAAATTGTCACCAGGGCCTGCCACTTCCAGATAAATAAACAATGAAAAATGATTTCCAGTAAGTTTTGATTGCAAATTTATTATCTATTTGGCAGTTCATAATTATTTTTGCCTGACAAACCTGTGGCCTGGCATTTGGCAATTTGCATGTGTGTCACACATTTAACTTCTATTAATTTACTATTATCTTTTGTTTTAGAAAGAAAAGGGAGCATTTGAGAAGATTCAAATCCCTTATGATCCTGACTGTGTTAGCTGTAGAGTTGTCGGCTCATTGACATTATATGGTGCTGGAGCTCTGGTCCTATCCAATGTAAAGAGAATCCCAGATTCAAACAAAGCTGGCAAAATTGCAATGGGTCTCTTTGGAATTGGTAAGTTACTTTATATATGAATAGAAAAAAAATTATAATAATTATGCTTGTTTTTGGTTTCATTTCAGGGTTAAATACTCTTCATCAACTGCCAGTTATCAGATGTTAATAATTGAATTCCTTAGTACCCCCTAGAGGCATTGGTGGCCTGGGGGGGGGGGGGGGGGAGAGGGGGGTTAGCGGGGGTAATTATAACAGGGGATAAGGGGAGCATATTCTTTGAAATAATATTTGAAAAGAAAAAGAAAATCTTAGCAATCAGATATTAGAAATAACCTAAGAAAGAGAAGAGAGAAAGATAACACAAGCAAGTAATTGAAACAAAAAGTACAAATCAGTGATTAGGTATCTTTATTTTACAATTTGACCAATTTTAGGTATTTTTTAGGATATTTTATGTGGTATCTCTTAGGAGTCAAAAATCGCCTGTTCCAATTAAGCCAAACTTTTGGTATCTTTTAGGGGTGTTTTAGAAAATGTCAGCATATCTCTAGTTTAACCACAGGCAGCCCAACTAGTCTAGTCACTTTTTTAAAATGAACAATATCATTTTAAATATGGGAGAGCCATATTACAAAAAAATGTTTTTAGTTTTAGCACACAGTTGGGGTTTCTGTCATATAAATTATTTGTTTGAATGTGCACTGATAGGATTTCTGTGGCATTTTGCAAGCAAGTCTCTCGAAAAACTTGTGCAGTGTCAGAGGGTAGAATACAACTTTCTTCGATTTCTGTTGTGAGTGAGAAAATCGCGTGCTATTCCACATGACAAACCAATCACCACAGGAAGCCCAGCCATGTGCTAAAAGAATAACAATTTTTTTTACTTAGCTCTCTTAGCTTTGCGCATGGTAAAAAATAATTTTATTTGCTGTAAAAAAAATTCCTCAGATTGACTAGTTGGGCTGCCTGTGGTTTAATCCTTGAGTCCCTTTCCCTCGTCCTGGCTGTTTTGCAGTCCAACTACATCTCTTGACAATACTCCAATATTTTAATACTCGTTGACATTATTTAACTTCTCTTTGTTTTTAGGTTTGCTTGGAGCTGGTACCATGCGGATATTTGTATGACAACTAAGAATCCATCTAATATCTGTTATGCTGATGTACATACAAAAATAGAACAGCTCAGAACTGAAAGAAAGGCTACAAGAGTAACATCAATTATTTAAGAAAGATGATAAAAGTGTAACAATTGCAAGTGTAAAACAAAACTTTAAAAAAAAATCTGAATCGATTCAGAATCATACTACCCGGTACTTACCTCCCAAAGCTAGCTTGTGCTAAAAAATTGCTGTCATTTGGTAAATATTATCCATCTTTTTGTGGATGATGCAGTTTATTTTTATTGTTTTTTCAGGCTCTGCCCTTTTCTTCCCTTCCCCTCCCCTCCCTTGAGAGCCTGTAGTTAGTTTAACAAGTAAACAAAAAGCAAATAAACAAACAAAAACAAACAAATAATTATAGTCATTGAATCCATGTCATACTAAGGCTGCATTCATTATGTATGGCAGAGGGGGGGGGGGGGGGGGGGGGTGAATTTTTTTATCAGAAAAGTGGGGGGGATACCAAGGGGGGAGTGGATAAATTTTTATTCTTGAGAGGGGGGATTGTTAAATTTTTTGAGAATTGTGAGGGGGTGTTGGGATTTTTTTTTTGCATTTAAAAATTTCACCTGCCCCCCCCCCCCCCCCCCCCCCCCCCCCCCCCTCTGCCGTACATAATGAACGCAGCCTAAAGATTACAGTACAGGCCAAATCCAATCTGTAAGAAATCCAATCTGTAAGAAATCCAACTCCGTTCTTAAGTTCACACTTGATAAAGTTTCTGATGAGAATTATTAAAGTGTAAAATTATATTATAAATTCAGCTTTTTATCTTAATTGATTTTTCCACTCTTTTTGTTGGCATTGTTATAAAATATTTACGAATACGATGACGTCACTGCTTTTAAATAACGTGCTGCTTGACATTCGTTGTTATGACAATACAGCTATACAATACGCTTGACCCCAGTCCCACGCTAAAAAGTCATGCCACCTTCCGGCTTGCTTCCATATATGGAAGTCTACATAATGGGACTAGAATAGCAAAGGACACTCCTCTCTAGCCGCTGTTATGGAAGAACTCGTGTCAACTTTTCTCAGCTAAACCTTTTGATTTCCCTCTGCTTGGCTCTACATTTCTTCTGCACAATGCTACGTGCTTCAGCTGATCCGTATTTAGTCCTTCGTTTCCAAAACTGGTGTGGTTTGCGAGAGCTCGATGAAGACGGTAACTGCATCCAGAAGGATCGTACCGCCAAAATTACTAACGGGCATGTTTCGACACACCTCAAAAATGGCTATAAAAATGGCTACACAAATAACGGCTTCGCCAAAAATGGACACTGGAAAACTACAAATAATGAAGACTACATAAAAGATCGAGAAATGGTCAAGAAAAAGCCGCAAAATTACGAATATAATCCATTTTGTCATGCTTTGTTCATGTTTGGTTCAACATTGGGCAATGAAATCTTCTATATAACTTTTTTTCCTTTCCTGTTCTGGAACATTGACGAGTATATCGCTCGACGGATAGTATTTTTGTGGGCATTGTTGCTTTACTGCGGCCAGTGTGCCAAGGATGTTATTCAATGGCCAAGACCTCCATGTCCACCAGTTATTGCTGTAGAAAAGAGATACCAGTGGGAATACGGTATGCCTTCTACACATGCAATGGTCGGTGTATTGATTCCTTTCAGCCTTGTTTACTACAGTTACGACCGTTACCAAGTAAGTCTTTTTGATCATTTCATAATGTAAGGCTTAGAATAATTATAAACTTAGGCTATATTAGTTTGCATTTGTGAAAACTGCATTTCCCTAAACATCCAACAAGTGTCACTCTTCACAATGTGTTATTTTGTGTTTATATGAATTGTGTTTTTTTTCTACTGTATTTTCCCTTTTTTACCTTCTTAATACAAAGCTCATTAATATTATTACATATTTTGTTGTTTTAAATTTCAAAGTTGTCGTGTATTCATACGAGTTTTGCATCTTTTTGAGTTTGAAATTCCAACACTAATCCTCCATTAGTTTGGTCACGAAGTACAAAATTTGTAAACTTTATTTTATAAATTTATTTTCGAATCAATGATTTTTTTTTCCAACTTCGTGCAAATTTTGATTTGCATGGACATATAATAACATTGAAACGTGATCTACTTCAGTCCTATTTCAGTTTTTTGTTTGTTTTGATATTTGCAATCTCAATTTCAGTAACCTATTCTGAAAACATAATTTAAGTTGTGCTCCATTGTGCTGCATTTATTTGATGTTTGCATTGTATTGTGTGTTAAAATGAAAACATACATTCTTTTCATCAATGATTATTGAAACATTAAGGTATCAAGTTTCTTTTTAAGGTCAAACAACAACATGCAATTTTTTTTGCTGATTTAGAGAATGATTGAATATTGATGTATAAAGTTCTAGATTATCAAATCGTTTTGCATGAAAATAGATTTATCCAATATTTGTTTAAAATACAAATTATCCACACATGACCACGCTGGTTTAACTACTTACTAGCTGACAGAGTTGCTTTATAGGGAACACATTTCAGTCTGTCAACTACAACATTAATTGAATTAGCTATATACATGTACATTGGGATGGTGCAATTTCTTGGTTTTAAAGGTGGAAAGCTTTTGGTTTGAAGGAATAGGTTTTAGGCTTTTTCAACAACAACATTAACTGAAATAGCTATAAACATGTACATTAGGATGATGTAATGTCTTGATTGGCTTTAAAGCTGAGAAAGGTGCTTATGTCTGAAGAAGGCCTTAGGCTTTTCCAACAACAATGTTAATTGAATAAGATATATATTTATACATTAAGACGGTGCAAGTTATACTTGTCATATTTTTAATGCTAAAGGATTCACTTTTGGAATAAAAAAAACCCAGGTCCATGTTACTTGAAATGGCTACAAAACCCAGGACTTTTTCTTCGTCTATCTACTTGTTAAAACTGTCAATCTACTTGTTAGACCTATAAAGGGCAAGTGAACTGTTGTAGCACACTTCAAGAAGTGCTGAAACAGCATGCACACCGCTTCCTGACAGGAAATCTAGGGTCATACACTTGAAACAACATCCCCACTGTTTTATATTGAATAGCATTCAACAACCATAAAGATTGTGTAGTGGGAACCTGTGGAACATAGACCAAATCGAAATATAGCGACCTGCCTCGTGATGGCGACCAGCCTCATGTTCATGATGGAATACAATGGAGTTTTCACATGAATGAGAGGCTAGTGAGTCAATAACAATAGTTATTCAAATTGGTCGCCATATTTTGATTCAGTGTATAAACACAAAGATTGAGCTGTGGCATTAGAAAAAGAAAATTAAAAAAAATAATTGTCCCCATGCTTATAAATAGGTATGCAGTTTAGTTGTAAGTGTGAATTGTCCTATTCCCAGTTTTATTTAGTTACCACATATCATAGTTACAAGTTGAGGTTCGAGTTGCTGCACATGATAAATTATAGTTTTGCTATGTGTGGCAACTCCAACCTTGACTTGCAACTATTATTCATGATCACTGAATGGAGCTGTGAAAAGGTCTCTTGCACTGAATTTGTCAATTGTGTACAAGCAAAAAGCACAAATTTAGCATGCAATACATCTCTTGGTGTCTGCGGGAATAAGTGAAAATAGACCCTAGTCACCTGCAGAAGTTCTGAATGAACAGGTCTGCATAGTTCTTATAATTATTATATTACCAGTTCCAACTTTGACCTACTAGGGCTATCAAGATTATCATTAACTGTTAAAGCATGTTCTGACAGACTCTTGATAGGAGCTAAACATGTTTATTTGCCTATAGATGTTAATAAAAGAACAAATATTGATTATCCGTATTACTTTATTTTGCAATAATTTGCTTATCCTCATGCCAAGCTGTTTTGGTTATAAAATATCTTGTTGTTATTGCCTTTATAAATGATTGTTTGGATAGCAAATTGTTTGTTATTATATATAAAGATTGTTTAATTCTATGGACCTTATTTACTTGCCTCGATCTTTCCTGATCCAATCCTCTTGCGAGATATTTACTTGTATCAATGTTTTCATCAAAAGGATTGTAGTGGTAAAACAATGAGGCAAGTGAGTAACACACTTCTCTTAAGAGCATTGAATTGGTAAACATTAAAGCAAGCAAATAACATCTATTTTGTTGTGATGACCACCATGTATTCACATCTTTTCATGTGTGAGCTTTTGATATGTTTCCATGGAAAACTGTCTGGCTTTACCAAATATGGCATTTGACCATATTTGGTAGCGAAAAGCTTGTGCGTAGAAGTATGCAAATACAATAGAAATAGTCATACTTTTGTGCATCACACTGTAACTATTGTCATATTACTCAAAATTTTCTTGTTTATTGCAGTACCCACTAGCTCTTGGTATAGTGTTCTTAGTATGTTGGTGTCTTTTAGTCTGCAGTAGTAGAATGTACCTGGGGATGCATAGCTTACAGGTAAATATACATAAACAAATTATATAAATGGAATTCTTTAAATCCAACATATTTTGTGGTTCCAATTTTTGCCAAAAGCTATATATAACCTCAATATACCAGAGTCACAGCTAAACTAGATTTTTTTCTTGGTCCCAGAACCCTCCTGTATAGAGGGGTATTACTGTTCCACTTCGGTGAACTTTGTATAGAACAAATATTGTTCTTGACTCGCTGGGCCAGCAGATTGTTGCTGCAACAGGTTTCAGTGTCAAATCCCTTTAATTGACACATTGAGTTTATGTAAAACCCTTTGTCCCTGCTACAAAATCGTTTGACTGCAGCAAGTTGTACACAATCAATCTTGTTTGAATTAGGGAGCAGTCATTATTTATGGTGGGGTAGGGGGTGGGTGAATGTGAGGTGGGGTTATGGTATTTTCAAGGCTTCTGAAGGAGGGGTTACTAATTTTGCTAGGCAAGTGAAGGAGGGATCACGATTTGGGCAAACATCAGAAGGAAGGGTCATGAAAAACATTTATGGCAAGGGAGGAGTTGTGACAATTTGTGAATTTGAAGCAAAAAATCACTCACCCCCTACCCCACCATAAATATTGACTGCTCCCTTAGTGACTATGGCTGCAACAACAAGTAGAAGCAATACTACACACAAAGCAACCTTTTGCAGCACTTTAATGCATTGTGTGTACTGGCATTTGAGCTTCAGAAATGTTTCAATGGGCGATTTGCATTATAGCACCAAGACCAGAATGCTTTGCCTACTTTATTATGTGAAATAGTTAGTGTCAATTGTTCAACTAGAGGGATTACAAAACCTAATAATAAAGTAAGGTTATAAAACGATGATATCAAACAAATGGCTTATTATGTACTTTTGTGTTTTCCAGGATGTGATTGCTGGCCTGGTACTAGCAATAGTACTACTTGTCCTTGTAGTCCCCGTCCTGGACATACCAACTGAAGAATGGGTACTAACGTCACCTAGTTCACCTATATTCATGGTCGCTATACCAATGGTAATGTGTATTATATACCCTACCCCGCCCATGCAGACCGACACCCGTGCTGACACCACTATGGTTGTGGGAACATGTGTTGGCGTCATGTTAGGTGCCTGGGTGCGTTGTGCCCCTACCAAAGTACCTGATCCTTACATTGGTACACCTTTTCTAATCAGTGTTCCTGGACCTGACAGAATAATGACCATGATCTGCAGGTTTATTTTTGGTGTTCTTGTGCTGGCTCCATCACGCAGTTTCATGAAGTCATTGATTTATACGGTTTTGCCTAGGCTCTTGCCGAAGAGCAATGCCAAAGGGAATAAAGAGTTTATTGAACTTGTTCACAGATTTGTGACCTACTCATTCGTGGGTTTCAATGCGGTGTATGTTGTTCCACGGTGGTTTGTCTACTTTGGTATCTAAATTACTCAAAATGACTAATGTATATAACTATCAAATCATCAACTGCAAAACCTTTTCCTGGACTAAAATCAACTTAGTACTGTTCAAAAACAAATAAGCAAAACATTTAGAGTACAGTAACAATTTGCATAAAAGAACCACTGTTTCAGGCTGAAGTGTTGTTATATAAGATGTTAGGTTCTTATACAGTCAGTGTCATTGACATTGTCCACCAAGACATTAAAACTAAGTCAAATGTCACATGACAACACATAAATTTGCTAATGTTGTTATTATCAATCTAGCAATAAACATCAATTTCATATTTCTTTTTTCACATTCACTGTTACACATACAGTTAAAAATTGAAATTTCAACTGAAAAAAGAAATGAATAAAGAATCACATGTCACTTATGTAGCTTTAATCTCTACTTCATGTGGACAACATTAATGACATTGGTTGTATATTAATTTGCAAATTTCCCATCTGATGGTTCTTAATCCACTGGTTTTAGCTTGTATGTGATTTTTATTGTACAATGTTTGCATTTTACCTGGTTCCAACTTTCCTTGTCTTGTTACTGTGTAAATAGTTCTTAGTTAGTGAACTAACAACTAACTAACAACTATTTCACAGTAACAATTTTGTTTTATTTCACTTTACTTGTCTTTGATAGTTACTACATGAAACACCGACTAAAAATATATTAGGTAGTAACAATTTTGATATTTCTTCAGTTTGCATAGTGAATCAATATTATTGATTAATATATAAACTTGCAAATCTAAACTATATCAAACCACTAGTCATTATGTTAATAATTTTATTTTTGATAAAATGTATACTTGGTAATTAAGTTTGAATGAGTTTCTAGGTTTGTTTTTTCGTTAGCCATCATCAATCCACTAGACGTTAGTTTACATGTAATTAGAGTAGTCTTCAGTCATCACCATACACTGTAACAAACATCATTCAAATGTAATAAGTTTTTTTTGTCAGTCAATATTGACCCACTGTAACCACCTTTGTGTTGTTACAGGTAGTTCCCAAATGTAATTTAGCTTAACTCAATTAATATTATTATTGAAAAAGCTATACATGACTTTTTTTATAGAGTACAAACACTAAAAGCATGCCTCATAATTAGCACCAAACAGTAGTAATAGAGAGAAAGTTGACTTATTTAGTTCCATCACAAAAGATGGAAAACAATTGGCCTGCCAAATGAAAATAAGGCGAAAATGATTTCCAGTAAATTTTCACTGTGCACAATGTTATTATCTGTTTGGCCATTGGCAGACAGCTATATTTCAAGCCCTGGATGTGATTGTGGTATTTGAATTCCATATTTTATGCTTTTAGTGTTTGTATTTAAGTCATTTAATCCCTGCACAAGTTTTTTGTCTTAAATTTACAGTACAAAGGTTGTGCAGTAAATAACATGTTGATATCAACAACAACAACATATAATTAATAAGTTAACATAAATTAATATAAAATAGTGACAATAAACTATAACTTCTTATATTTGGTATTGTACAGTTAGTGATGGGGAATTAGCTGTTATTACAGTTATATGCAAATTATTTCAAACAATGGATTCAAATCGAGGCTTTCGGGCAAACCTATTGTTTTCGCCCGAAAGCCTCGACTTCAACCCATTGTTCAAAATCATTTGCATATAACTGTAATAACAGCTATTATTAACTATTTCAGAGCATAAAAGAAAAATTGCATACATTTCATTCATAATTTCTTCAGAGTGACTTTACCTTCTTCAGGGTTCATACAGGTTTTGGAAAGTCTTGGAAAGTTTTGGAAATTGGTAATGCATTTTTCCAGGACCTGGAAAGTTTTGGAAAATTCTTTTTTCACCTGCTGGGCTATGGAAAAGTTATGAATTTTTTGTCAGTTGCCCAGCTCCTACCTTGCAAAGAACTGTTTTCGTTGTAATTAAAAAACAGCTGATGATTTTTTTTGCCTGCCGCAATCAATGCCCGTGTTTTTTTCCGTTTGTGTGGTTTTGGAATTTCGAGTAATGGGCATTGAAAAAGTTTTGGAAAAGTTTTGGAAATTTTCTCTGAGGATTATGTACGAACCCTGCTTCTTGTTATCTTGAAGATACACACAAAATTACATTGAAAATACTTGTGGGTTAAAAGTATTGGTTATGCTAGTCAAATATTTCCCCCCTAAAAGATACCCAAAATCCTTTGAAAGGAATCCTAACCCCTAAAAGATACCACAAACACAAAAAAAATGAATAAAGCTACCAAGAAATGTAGATATCCTAAATTTTAATTTTATAGCGCGACGTTTGCACTTAACAAGATTTCTTACAAAATCTTGTCACCCTGTCCAATAAAGTTATTATTTTTATTATGAATATAAAGCCCAAAAGTGTGACCACAGATAATTTATTCACATTCTTTTGACATGTTTGTCTGTAGCTGCTTTGGATTGGACTTCATTCTAGCTATTTTAACCTCAAAATTCATCTGAAGTTTGACATCATTCATGTCTTGTGAATCACAGTGAGAAATGTTGACATTCAATCTAGAGGAGTTGATTGAAAAGATGTAGAGAAAATATGAATAAATTATCGCGGGTCAAACTTTTGGGCTTTGTGCTGTAACTAATCAGTGACGTTCATCACGCTTTTCTGGAGGCCATGGGTTGATCGCCGAAGAGTTATAAAAAAGTGTCAAAGTTTCGTCAAAAATCTTGATCAGTGGAAGCGGTAGGGCGCGTCGTGCTGTAATACCCTAAAAGATACCAATTGCAGAATTATACACACGAGATATGGGAGCATGCCCAGTAGATTTATTTTT
The DNA here is from genome assembly GCA_949775045.1 of Metridium senile. NCBI lineage: Eukaryota > Metazoa > Cnidaria > Anthozoa > Actiniaria > Metridiidae > Metridium > Metridium senile. Next base: position 6,066,127 of record OX459098.1, read on the forward strand.
AGATTTATTTGATAAGTTAGCATCAACCACAAAAACTTTTCAAACAGCAACCTTAATAAATTATTATTAGTTAGACAAAGCACACATGAAAATTGTTTTGAAAAAACTTTTCTTATAAAACAGCTGAGGTGCTTGCATTTTTATTTTTATTTAACAATTGACTTAATATAATATTATAAACAGTTTTTGACTTCTTGAGGATGATCTTCCAGATTACTTGGTCAATTAGACTTGACAAACCATTCATAAGCTATTGGTTTTTCTTGCAATGCAGTTCTTGTTCAGAAAAACCTTTTCTTTATTTGTGGTCAAAGAATAATTTATCTTCTTGCAAATGATATGATTTGATCCTGAAATAAAGAACAACCCAAAGGTTAAACTTATAGTTATCTGTAGTACTTGGAACCTTTAAACATGCTGCACTATTCTATAATAGGAAAACCCTGGCTAAGACAACCCACATTGACTGGCTCCTTCTAACAAACACAAAACTAACACTAACTTTCCTGCATTGGAGGATATAAAAGAACCACTAGTCTAGTGGCCAAACCATGAAAAGAGCTCTATTTTTCGAGTTGGCTGCACCCCATGGGTGGCAAAGGTTTCTTGGTATCATTTTAAAGCTTGAACCATGCTGATTACGAATCTGCTTGTTACCACTCGAAAAAAGTGTCCAAAGGGCTTGGTAACCTGGCCTAGACTTCCCACACTCCTTTGCAGCAAAACTTCATTTTTAACGGATTCCTTGGAAAATTATTGACTTTGAAACAATATATTTCCTCTTGAACAACTAAAATGTATTAACTACACATTATTATAGTGTTTAAGAACAAAATATTTGGAAAACTACAAATAATTTTAAAATTTTGAGGCTTTTTTGCTTGTTGACAAATATTCAAGCATTGTTGGAAACAAAAATGGTTTTATACTCTTTCAAACATTATCCAAGATGACCTTTGCAAGATATTCCTTCTTTAATAACCTTTTTTAACTATTGCAGAACAAGAAATGTCCAAAAAAAAAAATTTAGGCAAAGAAACATGCAATTGTATATATATTCTAAACCGGAAGTTGTTCAGAAAATCACTTCCGGTTTGAGATTTTTGGATTTTTCTTACAAAAAGCAGTTAAATTTCACAAAAAAACGAAATTAAATGGACAAAATACATCAAAATGCACTGATATCTTAAACTTCTAGTAAAGTACATTTCAAGCATGAAAACAAAAAAAAGTAGTACTTTCTCTCAACAGCACAAATGTTACTTTATTAGATTTATATTTGGGCAATTCCATGATCATGGACGTTACATTTGAACACTTTTTGGAACTTAAAATGACATTCTAATATTGCTAGTAAGGAGAAATGCTGATATTATGCTGATATTATGTAATGAAATGGTGTTATTAGTTTTATAAAAACATTTTTCTTTTCCTTTCTTTTCACGTGGATAAAAAAAATAAAACATGTGTCATGGACGTTACACTAAATAAACCACTCTTTAAGGTGAGCATGTATAACTTGATATTCCTTTGAATTGTCTGCGGATATTAAATTCTTCATGGGATATTATCTTTGTTAAAGATAAACGTTAGTTAGTATAATGTCAGTTTTTCAGTCCGTCTTTTATGTCTCCCCTTATTGGACAAAGAATGGTGTCATGGACGTTACAGGTCCTGTCAAGGACGTTACATTGTATGAAATATTCACCTATTTTAACCTATTTTAACCTCTTTAATATCCTATCCTTCTGCAATCTACTCATATCACACTTGAAATGGTTGCTTTTGCCTGGAATTTTGCAGTTTTGGCTGAGGGGGTAGGGGTGAGGAAGAGCAAATTAGGATTTTTACTGAAAACTAAAACATATCAAACTCATCCCATACATTTGCTTGTATGAAGTTGTGAACGTCATGCCACCCACAGCGTCTCACTGTAGAAAACGCACATTTTGAAGCCTTTTGCTCATTTACTCAGAAAGCTTTGAATATTAACCAAATGTACCAACGGTTTTGAAAAGATTAACATATAACCTTTCAGGAACCTATATTTATTAATAAAAATCCATAAAATTCAGGGGGTCAAAATTCGATTTTCTTCACCAAAGTAACGCGACATCACAAGGCGATTTTGGATCATTTCTTCACCTAGTGGAAAACAATAGGCATGTACTCGTTTGTGCATTCTTTAACTACAATTGTACTACCACTTTCGAAAAGAGCTTGAAATTTCCTTTATTTTGATATAACATTTGTCTATTTTTATGCCGTTTTGAGGGGGTCAAATCGCCGGCGAAGTTAGAATATATATCTACATAGTACTCTATGCATGCCGAGTGAACTCAACAAATTGACCTCCTAACTGACATATGTAGCTCCATAGCTCAGTTGGTAGAGCATTGTACCGGTTCCGCAAAGGTCATGAGTTCAAATCCCGTTGAAGCCCCAAAATTTTTTTCGGTCTTCTATAATTGCAATTACAACGTAACGGGATAAAGTTTTTGGTCTTGTGTTTATTTTCTCTTTTCCTTTGAGGAATTGACCCGGCCCCGATAATACTTCGTTTTGGCATTTCACAAGCCATGTTTACATGATCTCAGATGTCCACGGCAGCCTGGATCCTAGTTAGAGCAAATGTTCAAATTTGTAGGCAATGAGTTTGATATGATCAGTTGAAAACAGCCATGCTATAGCTAATGAAGCTTTTTAGGGTAAATTATGGATACATAGTTAAGTAAGAATAATCCAAGGTGCCAGATATACCTTAAATGCTTCTGAAATATGCCGAAGACTCGTTGGGGACCCCCCTGAAAGTTAACGTAGTGCCGATTTCTACTTGAGTCATATATTTTCTAATCACTCAACTATTACTCTATTCAAATATGGTATAGCTGGCCTCAGATTACTCGTTTTCATTTTGATGAATTTTTGCTCTCTCATGGAATTGCCCATTTACATAATAATCTTCCAAGCAAAGTTTGATGTGAATCTATTGCAAAAAGCCAACACTAGAAAGCGTGTGTGACAATCAGATCAAATTTGCTTCTGATGCCCTGGTATCAGTAAGTAAAAGTATGTAGTTGGATTATTCTGTTTGTGAATCATTCATAAAGAATGTCCTTCAACCAGTTTCTATCAGGTATGCACGGTATATTCCGTTGTAGTTATGTGACATGCTCCAACTTGAGGATAAACACCCTAACGCTTACCAGGCTATGTGTGCTGGAGACTTTGTTGTTCAAAGAAGTTCTTGTAATGTGTCTGGGCAGATTGCAGTCGACCAGACCATTGAGCAAACAATCAACTGTGATATAAAAAGGTTAAAGGATGGTGTTATCGGGTTTAGTGTAAACAAGATACACAAGTTTGCCGCGAAATGGCAGGATGTGTCAAGAATGAGGCATCCATGAAAGAGATGGGCAAGGTACAGCTTGCCAGAGATGAAGATAATATTAAGAAGGTTTTGTCTGTTCTTAGCAGTTGGACTAATCAGTTCGTTTCTTCTTCTTCTGACCTATCAGATGTGTTATATCACCTGGCTTCAGAAGTGCTTGGCTGCGAGAGAGAAAGGACAACAAGCCCTGGTGACGTACATCAAGGAACAGCTTATTGACAAGAAGGTGTATGTTTATGAAGGGATACCAGGAATGAAGCTCAGCGGGATTAATATTGCAAGCAAGAAGATTTGCATTTCAGGAAAAGATGTCTCCATTAGGGCAGACAGACACCTTTTTGTGCATCTTTTGGTTATCGCTCAAACTCAAGAAATGAATTTGAGAGATGTTTTGAAGTACGGTACTCACCTGGCCCTCTCCAATGGTCTCTAGCTGTTTCTTTGCGAAGACAGTCAAGTCCAAGCTGCTGGATTGATTATGTGGAACGTGACTGTCGAAGACATACCTGTCAATGCTGCATGGGTGATGGTATGACAGTGTTACAATGGCTAAGGATATCCCGGCTACATTTGGAGATTTGGATGTCAGTGTGTTTAATGCTGTATACCAAAGAACAGGAATGACGTCAAGAATCGACTTTGTGACGGACACATACCCAGAGATTTCCATCAAAAATGTGCCGAGAGCAAAACATGCATGCCATGGGACTGTAAAATCACAGGACCTGGCCAAAGATGTCGAAAGCAATGGAAAAAGTTCCTGGCTGATGGAGAAAGACAGTTCTGGCAACATTCCTCTTACAACAGTCACTGGTATTACTATCACGTATTTTGTAAATTTGTAGTCTGTAAATTATTTAGTATTGTAAATCATGTTTTTCAAATGTAATTGTGTAAATAGTAATCTAGCTACATGTGAAATAAAAAAAATATAAGTAAAGCAATTGCTATGCTGGTCGCATTGGAAATAGAGCTATCTACTTTGCTTCCAGTTATGTTCTGTATCAAGAACCTTGTCATAAATTTAAGAGTTGTATCCGAAGAGATAGACGAGTTGAGATGTTCTCATTAAGAGGCTGACACACGAGTTCTTCTTCATGCTAAACTATGCTAGCCTGTCATTTCCAAGAAAGAATCCCTGCTACTCTACTTGTGTTGAATAAGGCTAAAACTCACACTTTTTTGTTGACATCCCAAGTATGGCCGAGATGGTGGGATCCACTATGTGACACCCTTCCTGGCTCAATGCGTCCACAGGTTATGATTCTACCAGCACATTCACAGGCAAGGGAAAAAAAAGCCCTTTCAAGATATGCTTGACTGACAGGGAGTAATGTGAGGCCATGGCCCAGCTAGGAGGATCATTTTCTGTCGACACTGTCACGCATGAAAAGGCTGAGAGATTTGTCTGCAGGATGTACAGCTCAAGTGAAACCAATTTATTAAGCAGCAGTTTGGTGCAATGCACTTGTAGCAGAAGTAGAGGTGCCCAGCCCTGAAGGTCATGGAATGCAGATAACTGGCGATAACAATATTTCAATTGACGAGTCCTTGCTTCTGCTTCAGACGCTCTCCTCGACTTGATCGTCTGTTAATGCATAAGCCACTGCTCCTGTAGTTATAATTGTCTGTCTTGTGCTGAGGTTTGCCAATGTGGAGACAACAAAAACCAGCAGGAGAGTGAGGTGGATGACAATGATGAAGATTTGTGAAAAATTCCCTCTTTAAGTGTAAGGGAATCAAATCAGTTGTAAGGTTTAGATGTTTGTACAAAGCTTAAAGATGGTAGTGACTAATGTACCAGAGGCACCGAACAAAATAAAAAAAATAAAAATGTATGCAGATTTATATGTCAAACTAAACATAAATAATGTTTTGCTACATAACAGAAATGAGCTATAAGAACTTACAGCTAATATAAATTCAAATTACTCTGTATCTCTCATCCATTATTTTCACTATCATGTCTTCAACTTTTTTCCTCACAAAAATTCAATTTTCATTATTTTAACCAGTACATTAATAAAACACAGAAAATTGTTTTGGGATGCATTTTTGCTTGTGATAAATGCAATATAAATATTTTCACGACAAATAGGTGAACTGGAAATAGTTCTTTTTACAGAAGTGCATTTTGATGTATTTTGTCCATTTAATTTCGTTTTTTTGTGAAATTTAACTGCTTTTTGTAAGAAAAATCCAAAAATCTCAAACCGGAAGTGATTTTCTGAACAACTTCCGGTTTAGAATATATATACAATTGCATGTTTCTTTGCCTAAATTTTTTTTTTTGGACATTTCTTGTTCTGCAATAGTTAAAAAAGGTTATTAAAGAAGGAATATCTTGCAAAGGTCATCTTGGATAATGTTTGAAAGAGTATAAAACCATTTTTGTTTCCAACAATGCTTGAATATTTGTCAACAAGCAAAAAAGCCTCAAAATTTTAAAATTATTTGTAGTTTTCCAAATATTTTGTTCTTAAACACTATAATAATGTGTAGTTAATACATTTTAGTTGTTCAAGAGGAAATATATTGTTTCAAAGTCAATAATTTTCCAAGGAATCCGTTAAAAATGAAGTTTTGCTGCAAAGGAGTGTGGGAAGTCTAGGCCAGGTTACCAAGCCCTTTGGACACTTTTTTCGAGTGGTAACAAGCAGATTCGTAATCAGCATGGTTCAAGCTTTAAAATGATACCAAGAAACCTTTGCCACCCATGGGGTGCAGCCAACTCACCAAAATCCGGGTTTGGCCACTAGACTACACAGAATGCAGGACCTCTCTGAAAAACACCTCGGTGATGAGAGCCTCCTGCTTAAACATTGTTATAAATAAATGTAACAAACCCTGTCTATGACCACCCTAATAATTGACTGGCTCATACTAACACACACTAAACTCACTAACTTTCCTGCATTGGAGGATATAAAAGAACCAGAGAGAAAAAAACCCTGCCCATGACCACCCTAATAATTGACTGGCTCATACTGACACACTCTAAACTCACTAACTTTCCTGCATTGGAGGATATAAAAGAACCAGAGAGAAAAAAACCCTGCCCATGACCACCCTAATAATTGACTGGCTCATACTAACAAACACTAAACCTGCATTTAGGGATGTAAAAGAACCAATGAAGACATAACAAACCCTGGCCATGACCACCCTCATTGACTGGCTTACACTAACACACACTAAACTTACTACCGGTAAACAGAACTGAGGGATGTAAATGAACTACTTACTAAACAGCATTGGGGGAAGTAGTATACCCTGGCTATGTCCACCCTCATCAACTGGCTTATACTAACACACACTAAACTTACTAAACAGCATTGAGGATATAAATGAACCACTCACTAAACAGCATTGGGAGATGGACGTGACCACCTTTGGTGACTGGCTCATATGAACATAATTCTACACTCCCTAACCAGCAAAAACATTACCTTGAGTGGAATAGCTGCATTTACTGCTAGTAGCCCTGCTGTTCTAGCGGCAGTGGGTAGAGAACTTGAAGTAGAAAACAGTCTGTTTAATAGGTCAGTTGCCACCATCATTGGTACCACAGACCTCTGTCTTTCTGTCTCATACTCCAATAGATTGGTAACATCACCTGAAATAATCATACCATATAAGGGACTTCCAAATATGCTATGCATTGTAAGGGGTGTAAGTTGGATAAGCCAGTTATGTCATTTAATCATCGCTAATATATTATATCATAATGTATTTGGTAATAACCACCTCTATCGTTAAGGACAATATACTAATCATGATGATTTTTAAATAATTTTTGCTGAGATTCAACAAATATTTATTACCAATATCCTGGCCATTTTTCACTGCCTGGAGGATTTTGTCCAGCAAACAAGACACATCACCAAAGCCTAGGTTGACACCCTGTCCAGCAAGAGGATGGATGCGGTGTGCTGCATCTCTATCGAGATAAAAACACCAATCAATCAATACAGATTTGAACATGTTGTCTGGCAAATATGAACAGCTAGTAAATACTAGGTAACATTTGGTAGTTTATTGATGATGATGATGATGGTCATGATAATGATGATGGTGGTGGTTATGATGATGATGGTGGTGGTTATGATGATGATGGTGGTGGTTATGATGATGGTGGTGGTTAAGATGATGATGGTGGTGGTTATGATTGTGATGTTGATGGTGGTGGTTGTGATGGTGGTGGTTGGTTATGATGATGATGGTGGTGGTTATGATTGTGACATTGATGGTTGTGATGATGATGGTGGTGGTTATGATGATGGTGATGAAGATGTTGTTGATGATGATGTTCCATGGTAATTTTTTACCATAACTTGTAAATTTCTCGCGTGCTGATTGGCTGCGAGCCATTGTCGATTACAGTCCAGACCTGCTTGTGCTCACGACATCCGTGCGCGAGCGGATAAAACGGTTTTCTTCAAACTTTTTTTAGTTGTTTTGCGCTTATTGATGGTAAAAACAAAAACAAATCGAAGTCAGTTTTCTATGGGTCTGTACTGTAATCGACAATCAAAATTACGTCACAAATGATCAAAACTTTGCAGTGAAACCCCTCGCTGCGCTCGCGGTTCCACTTGAGTTTTGATCATTTGTGACGTAATTTTGATTGTCGATTACAGTACAGACCCATAGAAAACTGACTTCGATTTGTTAAGTTGGTGATAGAAAGAATGATGATGGTCATATAATAATGAAGATAATAATTCCAATAATAGTGATAATAATACTGAGAATCATAACAAAGATAATGGTGATAACAATGATGATAATGTTAGTGTGATCACAATGATAGAAAAGTAGAATGATAATAAGGATGGTGATAATGACAATAATGATTGTGATAATGATAATAATAATGGTGATAATGATAATAAGGATGGTGATAATGACAATAATGATTGTGATAATGACAATAATGATTGTGATAATGATAATAATGATGGTGATAATGATAAAAATGATGATAAAACTAAAATATTGTCATTACCCAATGAGCGCCATTCTTGGTTTGGCATAGTGTAGAGTGTGTCCAAGAGCTAAAGGAAACATTCCTCTACTGCCGTCAACAACCTTGGATATGCTGGGAGGGACTTGTGTGCCTGTCATACAAGCTACAGGAGAAACAAGAACAATATAATTATTACCACCACCACCACCATTCATTCATCATCACCACCACCATAGTCATCATCATCATCATGATCATCATTAAAACCATCATCATGCACAATGATTACTACCACTAACATCACAGACAGCATCATTATATACACCTAATCCAAAAAACGTTGTTGGGTCCGCCGCACAGTCCTCACGCCAAGACCGTGAAGGAAAACACAGTGAATATTTTGATGAGAGTGATAAAACAAGAAAATCAAAGTAGGCACAACACTATTTCGTTGAAAAAAGTACCACACTAGAGTGTGAACATGCAAATAAATTAATTACTGATTAGATATAACCAATATCTTTCACAGTCTTGGCGCGAGGACTGTGCGGCAGACCAGACAACGTTTTTTGGATTAGGTGTATACCACCATCACCATCACCACCATTATCATCATCACCAGTATTGCCACCAAAAGGTGGTAGTGTTGATCATTATGTTTCTTCATAATTTGATGGTTTGTTGTACCATATTGATGATAATCTGTCATCATCGCCATCACCTTCTCAAACTCATTAATAATTCATGACTTTATGGTCCAATGATATGCTTCTTTTAGGTTCACATGCATAAGCTTAGATTCTAAGATGATACTGGGATGATAATCCCCAGGGGGGTACTCCCTTAGAAAATGGATAGGGGTGCTCGACGGACCTTTTAGGGTCGAAAATAAGACCTTCGCATGCCTTTTCGGGTCTCGAACTGGCACCGTACCTTTTAGGGTCAGTTTTCGAACTTAAGATTATACATATTGAAATTTTTTTTAATGTGGTCGTACCTTTTAGGGTCTGAAATCAGTATCTGAGTTCATTTAGTGTACCTTTTTAGGGTCATTTTCAAAATTGTCTGTCGAGCACTCCTATCCATTTCCTAAGGGAGACCCCCCCCCGGGGTAATGATCTGTCATCATCACCTTCATCAACATCATCATCACCACTGCCATATTTACCATCATGACAGTCCTCATTATGTTTGTCTATAGTGGTATGGCCTATCTTACCAGAAGGTTGTAATATTGATGAGAATATCTGTCCAAGTTTTGATGCTGTTTGTACAAGAGGTGTTCTGTTCAGGTCTTCCCACTAGAGTAGAGAGAAACATGCATAAAACTAGGACAACAATAGTCAACAGTTTTGTCAAAAGTGATTATTACTCCTATCAAACTACAAAGAGTTGCTCCCAAGGGTCAAAATTGATATGGTTGGGTTCAACATTATGCTTCAGGGGGAGAGGTATTTTATAGACAAAAATACATTTTGTACAGCTTTTACTCATAAAAGACATTTTGTCAATATTGAAGTTCTATATTGGGTTCAAACCCAGAGACCCAAATTTTTCTTCTTCGTTACACTCGACGAAATATACTTTACAAATTAATATTGAAATAGTTATTTTTCTTTCAAAACATGGAAAGGTTTTGCCCACTAGCTGATTTATACTAAAATAATTAGACCTCCCGCCCTTACAGTCTACGAGCACATTTGGCCTTCGGTCTCATGGGTTATTGACTCGTAGACCTTTCGGGCGGTGGGTCTACCTGTTAATTAGGTTTTGTACTCTGTTGAGCTATAAAGAATGCTTCTCAGCCAATCTGAGCCTGTGATATATATCAGTTATTTTATGCAACAGTTTTGATGTCTGTGTACTTACAAAGCCATTGTTGACGGCATCAACAAAGGCATCTTCTGGTAAGTTGACCAGTGTTTTTGCATGTTCAGAGGTAGTAGTCCAGACAAGTGAGCTCATGTCTTGTGATAACTATACAAAAACAATCAATATTTTGCTGTAACTTGACTTCAAAAACTCATTAATAATTCATGAGAAATTTTCAAAAGAAATCGTAACCGTGAGGAGTGTTTTAACTGAAGATATAGATTCACCCTAATTTACATAAACTTTAACCTTAATTTTCTCTAATAAATTTCCATAAATCTTTGATTTTTTTTTACAAGGTTTGAGTTTTTGAAGTCGTTCAATAAACTCGCAGATCGTGTTTTATCAGGTTTAAAACCACTAGGCTTCGCCTCATGGTTTTAAATCCTGATAAAACACTCCTGCTCGTTTATTAAACATTACTTATAAAACTCATAAATAAAACTTATGAGAAATTGACAAAAAAAAATCACAACTGTGGAGGAGGTTGTATATCTCATACAGATTAATCATCATTTGCATAAGTTTTAACTTCGATTTTCTTGGCCAGAATTAGTTTTATTTTTACTTTTATCTTTTAAAATATGAAAGAACCAACATCTGAGTTCCATAAGTACTATAACTATAAGGAGTGGCGAATTGTAAATCCAAGACGCCGAGATGTAAGTTTTAAATCTGAGACCGAGACTTGGTTGATATAAAATTCAGAGACAAAGATTTTCGTTTCTCAAAATCGAATAAAAAATTGAGACTACGAGAAGCAAAAAAGCTAATAAATAACGAAACCCCGAGATTAAGCATACAGAGAACGAGATTTCCGAGACTTGGCTATTTTTTTGGGGTACCATTCGCCATCCTTACTATACAATATTCACCTCCAATTTGTATAAGATATATTGGTGTGTGCACTTGCAAAGCACCCTGGGATTGCCAGTACACAGAAGAAGTGATAAGAGAAGCAAAACAATAGTATGGTACCAATAGTACATTGTCAATTACTTACTGGTAGTAATGCCATTGGTCCAGTAGGTAGAAACTTTTGCCAAGCAACTATATTTTCCGTCATCTAAAATAATGAAATTTTAAATGAAAAGAAATTGTCTGCATAAAAAGGAACTATGAATAAATGAACGAATGAATGAATCCTGTAAACGAAAACATGAAATAACATTAAATGAAAACATATTTTTATGACCATAACTCCCCATCAGGGCTCACACTCCACTCAAGTATTTATATTTATTTACAATTTAAATATACTTTATAATATATTTACCAGCTTTTACTAAACCTCTATAAATCAGCATACAATTTGAAACAACCCCCCTGTATGCTTCTGAAAATAATGTGACACCCCCCTCAATATTGCCGACCCCCCATACACTAACAAATTAAAGCCCCCATACCTCTGCTAGCTCTAACGTTGCAACAACTCCAAACTGATCATAATTCCGTGATAAATATTCTGTTTCCATGGCATTTCTAACAGTTGACTTGACACCATCTGCACCCACCTACAGAATCATTATTAAGACATGGTTCACACTATGAATTATAAAAAAGATAAGAAATGTTGGGATAAATATTAAAGAGAGTGGTGCAATGTTTCATCTGACACCATTATCACCATTATTGTTCAAGTCCTTAAATAAATGGAGTACAATTTACATATCTAAACAAAGAGTTTAGACTTGTTCTCATTAACCTGTTAAACAAAGTGTAATTACTTGAAGTGTGATAGTCAATTAAGGTGCATTAAAGAGTAAATACACTAAACTGTGTTTCACAGGTTAATGAAAATGGCTCTAATAGTAAATCAGGGTTTGATTCCCAGGCAGTTTTTGTGGTTACTCTATCTATAAGTAGAGTAACCACAGATTCTCATCTTTTCCAATAGTCCACTTTCAATATTCTGGTTGAGTGGTCACGCACTCCAGAGAAACATTAAGTAATTCATTTAGTTTCCCGCATTTTCTCTCATTAAATTTCTTTGTCTGTGACCACTCAATCAAAATATCAATAATATATATGAGTCAAACTAGAAACAACTAGTTTAATCTAATTTTAAACTAGGTCTATAATTATTTTCTATTTTTTTAACTTCTACTTCAAATTCCAGAGCCACTTGAATAGCATTGCAGCATTTCACTGCAGAAACTTCTAGTATCATCATTTCTAACACTAACACTAAACAAGTGGGAGTAACCACATGAGCTCCTTGAGCTCCTTTAATTTAAATGAATTTTTACCAGTAATCTAGACTTGATAGTTCTACCATCTTTCATCTGTACTCCAACCCATGGATTATAGTCAGGCTCATCCTGGTACAAAACAAACACACAAAATATTATCATGAATATATAATATAATAATATACATAATAATTCATAGTCATTGCCATCATACTATCACTGATAAACATCTACATCATCATCACCTCCATCATCAACATCATTACCATTACCACGATTATCATCATCACCTCTGTAATCATCATCATTATCACCACCACCATCAACATAATAAGTATTTATTGACTGATTGATGTACAGACCGAGCCCCACTCTTTTTAATTCAAAGGCCATTTTTTTGATGTTTCGAGGAGCAGATCATTACGTGTTTGTACAGACCAGGGGAAAAGAAAAAAACCGTACAGACCACATCATGTGCCTTTTTCCGAAGGTTTTTAAGAGCACGCGCTGGGCAAAACACGGGTCAATAATCATTATTATTATCATCATTACCATTGTCATCATCATCACCATCATCATCATCATCATAAAAAATTAATATACAAAAGAACTCACCACATGCCACACTGCATCAGGTAGTACAATATCATTGATTTTTGCATTGTGCATGACGGTGACATTCTCTTGCAGTTTTTCTAATTGTTTATTTAAAGCTGCCACGATGACAGAGTTTTCTACAACATATGCCATGTCCATTGTACTGCTGACATCATAGGCGGTATCAAAGGCTATATGACCATCGCCACAGGCATCCCATACCTGGAGTAGAAATGAGGAACAAATTAATGATCTCACCACAAATTGTTGTGCAATATAAAATGACTTAATATTGTTATCTTATATACATACTATGGGTGTGAGAAGCTGTATGAACATTTATAACTCATCAATAATTCATAAGAAGTTTACAAATAAAAGTCCTAACCATAGAGAAGATTATTGGTGAGCGTAGTGTTTATACAAGTGTTGGTATTGTGATGCTAATTTGCCATTTTCACAACAGATTTTTTAGTTTATTCTAATATCAATGCCAGGTTGGTTGGAAAACCATAACAAAATATGTCACTGTACGTGTCCACTAGTGTTGAATATCCTGATTTGCTTATGATTGTATAGCCAATATGACATAGCTGCTCATATTGTAAACATTACATATCAAACCTACATGCATTCTCTTGTAAGGTTTCATTCTCATACTTGCAATGTGATCCCAGGCTCCTAGTTCTGAGGATAAATGTGTTTTTAAGTACTCAGTATTTCTTCATTCATTCAATATCTTATATATCTAAATTTAATTCACTATTTCACTTCATTTCTGTGTTTCCATTCACAGCATTTGGTCCTAGCCTTGTAGTGTTGTTGTTAACACATTGGATTAGAAAGCTGAAGCCGTGGGTTCCAGTGAAAGTTTTGTAGAAGCAAATGTATTGAAATGTCAAGAAAATTGGTCATAATTATTAAACATTATGATTTGATTCTAAAAATCTTTTTCTCCATTTGTGACATCTTGCCTTTCTCAGTTAGTTCACAGCTTGCAGTGCGCTATGGGTCACTGCACATGCGCAATGACGTCAAGTTAACAGAGAAACCCAGATCCTCTCATTTCGCAGGACCACAGGAAACCCAATCAAATATTGCATGGGCAATTGATATTTTTCATATTGTATTTGTATTTCACTCATAAACCCAACACACTTCAATTCATCATTTATATACTATTTCAGCATACTTACTTTCCAGTAGGGTTTTAGATCCAGGTGTTATTGAACTAACTCTGTTGTCATACTGAGGAGGAAGAGCAAAGCTTTTCTTGGGCCCAGCTTCTAGGACTAACACTTTATGCTCTGAAAGACTGCTTTCTAATCCTGGTTAGATCAATGATGATGATGATAAGAAATATGGAAATGATGAAGATGCTTATAATAAATTACTGTAGCAAATATTGAATAACCTCTTATTATTATATTGCTTAATTATTTCTTGAATTCTGATTGGTTGATGCACGGTCCATCCAAAGGCGTATTGGACCGTTTCTATGACAACAGTCCAATTTTCTTATTTTTTTCAGACCGGGAAATTAAAAACAACTTGTAAAGTATTGCAAATATAAATATTTTGTTAAAGATTTGCCTTTTAATTTTAATATCTGCAAAATGTTTTTTTAGCCAGTTTAGTGTGTGTTTAATGTATTTTTATTCATTCAATAATGAGAGATTCGGCAATAAAATATTTGCGATTTTGTACATCACTAAGAAAAAAAAGCCATATAATAAACAATTTATTAACCTCGCTTGTTCACTCTGTACTGAAAAATATCAGCCCTTGGCCTTTTATTTTCCCATACAGACCTCACTCTTGGTTAATAACCTCTTAGTATGATATGAAGAAATATGAGCAATAAGGGTGTTAATGACCAAATCGGCTAACATGTTGCTATGTATGTTTACCAACCAATTCAAATCGTTTGGGAATACGATTCTCTGTCTTATGTATTTCAATATCATATGGAAAATTTATCAAAAATGTGTTTGACGATTTAGAAGTACACCAATAATAGTCAGTGGAGTTTGACCAATCAGAAATATAGAAATGATGATGATGATGATGACAATAAAGAGGGTGATAGGAATGAAAATAATGATGATATTGATGACAATAATAATAATGATGCTGATATTAAACAATAAATAGTAAAATAACGACAAAAATAGTAATATAATAGTAAAATAATGACAAAAATAACACTAATGATGGTGGTAGTTATGATAATGATGGCAATGAATATGATGATAAAAACAATAATAATAATAATGTTTAATTTTTTGAAGATGAAAAGCCCATGCACAAAACGAACATGTTCATTTTACCTAGAGCACAAGCTAAACTTCCACCAACCATTCCTCCTCCAACAATAACAATATCATAGAAATCATCTTTCTTGCTTGTAGACATGCATAGTTTACGAGAATAGCTTTTTATCGAGGTGGAGATGCGTAATTTTCGCAAAAGTACAGACATTGTATTTTGATAAAATTTGTGCTAATAGGGAATACCGCTGACTACCGTAGATTGATGTTCATATACCACAGGGTGCCCACTTTGAATACAATCAGAAGTGAATAAAATGAAGGGAAGAAAGAATGAATGAATGAAATGAATCATGAATAAATTGATATATCATTAGATGTGTGCATAAGTTTGAAAATGAAATAGATGTATAAATAAATAAATGATTGAATAATATTTTAGCAGAAACATTTACAAATTAATGAATTTATAAATGAATAGATATAAACAGAAAGAAATAAACCATTGTAATTTTATATGGACAATATAGGAAGGTTTAGTTAAGCAAAAAAATAAATAAAAAATAAATAAATAAAAATAAAAAATAAATTTAGTTCGCTTCGCTTGATTACTTGGGCTTCCTGTGGTTTGACAAGAACCAGTGATTGGGTTACCTGTGTTTCCTGTTCAAGATGGCTTCTGTTTCTGCAGACAAAAATGTCCTTGGCCTACTAAATGGCCTTGCCAGAAGGCAATACTTCGGCGAAGTTGAAATAACAGATAGTTTTCTACATGGTGAACTCTTCCCAGACCTTTCAGACGAAGAATTTGAGGCCACACTCAAGAAATTCGAGAGTGTAATGCGAAATATCGTCGGCTCTGATATGGACTATAATCAACTGGAGGCATTCCTGCAGTCTCAGACCAAGAAACGCGAAGGTGCCCTAACACTAGAGCAGGCAGCTGCCTTTATGAAGTTCTGGAGATCCCAGAAGAATAAGATTCACGATAGTTTGGTGCAGAAAGCCTTATGGGGGAACCAACTAAAGGATATTAGTTGGCGGGTTGACTTGAAGACTCAAGCTCGCCATGTTGCGCAGATCAATAGCCCTGTAGCTGTGGTAGAGATGCAGATAGAGAATAAAACAACACCATGTAATAATGGAGGCAAGGTAAGGGACTATTGATGTAAATAGCATTTCTGAATTGCCCCCACCCCCATAGTCATAATCGTTCTACAGAATCCCCCCACATTCCACACCCCAATTTATTGTCATATTTCACTGGGTTTTGTTCCATACCTATCCCACACCCTCATGAGATACATTTGTGTGCTTTTCTTAATCATCATCATCATCACTTTCATCATATGTTATAAATATTATCAACCCTGTCATTGTCATCATTAAAAACAATCATCTATATTTATCATGGTTACTATCTTCGTCATCATTTATTATCATTATCGTTGTCATCATCATCATTTTTGTTATTTTTACCCTTGTTGTCATCATTGTTATTATTAGCCTCCTCCGCAGACAACCCTTCAGCCCTTTTTTTGTTGCTTTTCCTTGGTTTGGGATCGCTGTGTTGCCATAAGGGGGAGACTGGGTTGGACTTCACCAGTAGAAAGCTGCGTTTTTATTGGCCCCAGTTAGACAGCACCGCTATTGTTTGGTTAGGTTTAGGGCAATTGTTTGGAAAGACTCTATTGTTTTTCAAACCAATCCTAAACGATTTTTCGAGTTGGTGAAGACTCGCCCGGGAGACTGGGCGAGAGGAAGAAAAGGCGGGGTTTATTTCTCTTTCTCTGCCCCTCCCCCTTTGATTCTATTTTGTCATAACACAGGAAACCCAACGCAAAGGAAAAGTAATGAAAAAATCAAAGGAAGGGTTGCCTGCGGAGGAGGCTATGTTATTATCACCATCTTCTTTGTTATCATCATTGTTATCATCATCATGATAACGATAATGGCAATAACAAATAACACTTATCATCTTTGTGTGTTATTGCCATTATCATCTTTATGTGCATTATTGGTATCTTGATCATTATTATAATCCTTGTTTTCAGGGTGTCGATATAATCCAGTTTGAAATGGACCAAAGCCAAATCAACAAGATGTTAACCAACATTGAAGACATTGAAAAACGAATCTCATCATACACACAATCAACCTGATAAACAATGTATTCTTTACTTAAAAATATTTTATTATAGAAAGTGATTAAAAAAATTGAAGGCTTCAATATTTGCTCTAGAGTGTGCACCATATAAATCAGTGAAACAATAACATAACTATTTGTAGAGGAAATACCAAAAAAAAGGAAAGTATTACCAGCATGCTTTGCATTGTGTATTTGGATTTGAGTGTTATAATTCATTCACAGTCAGTTGTATTACAAGAAAACAAATAAAACAAAACGCTATAATTTCAAATGATTTAGTTAGGGCGTAAATATCCACTCACAAGTAAAAGATGTCAAAATGTCTGATTGGCCATTTCCGAGGTCTACGAAATTCAGTCTTTCGTGCAGTGCATGCTGGTAAGTGACACTGTCTTCCGAAGCTCAGCAATAAGTTCCCTTAGACGATTGTTGGATCTATTTGAGTTTTGCAGAGTATCCTTGTGGCTACAACAGCTTTGAGGATCATCAGAAGGAGTTTTAGGAATTAGTGGTACAGTATCTTCGCTTATTTGGTCAGGTATTGTAGATTTTGTTGGTTCTGTTTCGACCAGAGATGAGTTCGATGAGCTGGCCTCGTGAGATGTGATCTTTGGACTCTTTTCGTTCACTTGAGACATTATGTCTCGCCTCAACTATAAATATAGAAAAACAAGGCTTAGGTTAAGGCTAGGGCTTCTAGTCTAGGATATCTTTACATAAATAAAACATTTGAGATACCACACGTGTTCTCGCTTTATAACTTTGACAAACATATCACAACAATAAGCAAGAATAATCGATGGACATTTCAACTTACTTGTCGTTTTCTTCGAACGGATACAATGGACGTTGCTAAAGTGACTGTGTCTCTAGTAGGAATAGATCCTTTCTTTAAAGTCTTGTTCATTTTTATACCTTCTAGTTGAATTGGGTAGTTGTAACAGCTTTTATCGAAATGTGCAGAACACAGAGAGGTATATTTGCTTTGAGGCCGAAAGTCACGACGATGTTTTTGTACGAATTTGACCCATTTTTCTCTTGTCATCGGGTCTAATGGAAACTGGTGCATCGTTATACCAGGTGTGAATGTTGTGTTGGTACAGCTCTGCTTATTTGGGGCACCAGCAACGCAATATCGTCCACCTCTACGCCGAGGTTTACAGTCGGCCATTTTGACGTTTGACTGCTTTGCAACCAACTTGACGTCACATGCCCGGTCACGTGACCGTTTGCCCGCGCGATTCAAAGACCACTTTTAGTTGAGCATTTTTGGCATATTCAAAAGCTTTTAACTCCCTGAATATAAAACCAAATCGTTTCAAAATTTCAAATCACACATTTTGAACATTGAATTTTCGAAAAAAGGCCAAATGATATCTCTAAGTGCTTCATATGCATTGGTGTAAAAATCAGATATTTGGTGTCTTTTGGACCGGTCATTATTTATGTAGAGGGAGGAGGGAAAAAGCAAGGGGGGGGGGGGGGGGGGGAGTCAAGGCTATTTCAGAATGACAAGAGGGGGGTCAAACGTTTTTATAAATACCTTACTGGGGGGCCATGAGTTAAAGGTGGGTGAAAAATTAAAATATTGGAATGCAAACCCGGCAATATAATCTAAAACAGTAATGCTAAATTGTACAAGATTATACTACATTTATTATTTTCCAGTTGTTCAAAACACCACCATTTTGTATGACTTTATAGTGATTTGTATTTTACAGATATACCGTTTGCACTCTGAACACCATTCAATATTAATATCTCTAATTTAAGTTGAATATTTGAAAGAATGTAGACCCAACTGTTTTAATATTTGCTTTGACTGAATTTT
The DNA here is from genome assembly GCA_949775045.1 of Metridium senile. Classification (NCBI taxonomy): domain Eukaryota; kingdom Metazoa; phylum Cnidaria; class Anthozoa; order Actiniaria; family Metridiidae; genus Metridium; species Metridium senile. The sequence goes on from OX459098.1 coordinate 6,085,398, forward strand.
CTTTTAATGAAATGTCACTTCAATAACTCAAGAGGAAAATAAACATGATGTAACAACAAAAAGGTAGTCCTTTTACAACTATAGGAACATCATTTGAAAAGAATTATGTTAATTTTGCAATTTGAAAAAATTGTAGAAGGTATAACTCAGGGACTGGTCATAAATTATAGGGGGGGGGGGGGGGGTTGGCCAGAAAATTCAGAATTCCCAAGGAATGACTTTTATTGGCCCACCCTTTAGTCTATGCATAGTTACACGTACACCCCTTTTTTCATGCTCAAAAATTATGGCCCACCCCACATTTTTTTCCGGCCCACACCCCCCCCCCCCTATACTTTATGACCAGTCCCTAAAGAGATATTCTCCTGGGGGGCTATACTTCTCAGTTGCACACAAATGGATGGCATCAGGAGATTGTGCAACAAGGAAGTTGCTTATTTGGTACTCTAAATAGAAACTAGCAAGTAAATTAGTATAGGCTGTGTCTGTGTTTGATATAAGCGATACTATAGGTAATATAATTAAATTTGATAACACCTTAAAAAATGTTGACTTAACTTAACTGACATTTGAAGCTTTAGCCAGCTTTGTCAGAGTAAAAAAAGTAAAAGTCTTTTTTACTCCGACGAAGGGCTGAAAGCTTGAAACGTCAGTAAAGTTAAGTCAACATTTTTTTAAGGCGTTACAAATTTCATTAAATTTCCTCTTATTGGTACTCGATCTGCAGAGTATGATTCATAATTTAGTTGTACTTCCTTGTACAATGAGATTTGAGTAATTTTGAAGAGCATATTGTTTTATTATTACACCTACAAAATGTTTTTTAAATAACTAGCCAGCACGATGATGCATACTGATAACAACCTGATGTTACAGTCATCTTCACATTATTGACACGATTCTCTGGTCCTTTGAATAAAGTACATTTCAATAACTATTAGACAGTATATTTACATTTTTAGTTTTATTTCATGGTTAGATCATTGGTGTGCACTCTATGATAATTAACATAGAATAGCCTGGTTTGTCTTTTTTAATGGGAAAGGTACTGCAAGGCTTTCTGTAAACTCAGGCAGTTCAAGGGCTAGTTATGAAATGTTTTTGATTAACAGCAGCTAGAAATGAATTTCACAACTTGCTGTTAGAATGTCTGAGTTCACAGAAAGCCAAAAAATGCAGTACTTAATTATTCTATAAAATGTTTGATATATTTTATATACGCTCTGTTTGACCTTCTACTGTGATTATATCAAAGGACAGAGACAGCCTTTCACAGGAAAAACATTATAAAAGCAATATAAATCATCTGCTTGTGTTTATATAATGTGTACCATAAGAACAACCCTTTTACAACCCTTTTTCATATTCCATTAATACAGCCCTTTTTTCATATTCCTTAAGCACAACTCTTTTACAATTCATATTTTTAATTCTTAATATTCACTGATGTCTGTATCACAGCATACTCTCCTGTAATCATCCAATTCTTGTCTGCTGACATAGCTTCCTCAGCCTTTCCCTCCTCAAGCCCAACAACAACCTCTGCCTTTATTGTCCTTAGAGCACACAAGGGGGCAGGACAAAAACCCCACAATGCATCATCAAAAGGGGTTGTGTAAGGCCAGTTACGATCACCAACTAATTTACGATAGTTGAGGTCTCCCTTAAAAAACAAGATCTTTGACTGGGACAAATCGTCGTATAGATCGCTAGCAACCGACCTTAAATGATTATAATCATGACACAATGTCCAGTAGAGATGCTTTCTGATTACAAACGTGCCGTCTTCAATGCGTTCTAACCATCTATGGCCTAACTGAGATAGCACATCTACACTGGAATCCTTAAGCTGGTTTAAAGTCCAGTAGAACTCTGAATCTGTTGTGTCAGACACAAACCATGGTATATCTTTCAAATGAAGGTGGACTACAGAGGATTTCTTCAAACTGAGTAGATATTCAGCCAAGCAGAGGTCAGAGAAAAGTTCAAAACCTGCGTTATCCATAATGAAGTCAATTCTGCCGTTATCAGAGTTCTGGATCACTTGCCAAGCTTGACGAGTGTTGTTGGAGAGGATTTTTTTCTTCATGCTTGCTAATTTTGTGGCTAGTTGTGCATGCTGTGAAAGGACTTCTTCCCCGAACACTGACAAATCAAACTTGTTTCCCCATAGACTGAACTGAAAATAAAGAAAACAAATTGTATAATATTTTTGAATTTTTGAATATAAAAAGTTATTAAATATAAAAAATGTTAAAATATAAACACTGAATATTATTTAATACAGAAAATTATAAAAAAATAAATAAATGAAACTTACTAACATATGAATGAAAGAATGTCATTGCATAAATAAACAAATAATAAAAACAAATAAATAAGTAGGTGGCTATAGATAATCACAGGTACTGATTGGTATGATACTTTTTTTTTGATAATTACCTAGTTTCGATAAGTGCCTTAAAGAAATAAAAATATAGTTTTTGTTATTCTCCTCAGGATCAAATTTGTCTCAGTTATTAATTGTCCAAATATATTCAACTCGGCTTTAGCAAATAATTTCTTATTATGTAATGTTTACAACATACGCAGCCTTGTTGTTTCGGCATATACAATCACAAGCCAAAGGTGCGAGATTGTATGGCCAATACAACACAGACACAAATGTTGAACATAGTTCTTTCAAATTTTACCAAAATTTTCAAGATTAAAATAAATCTAACTGAGTAATGTCAAGTTAAAACTTATGCAAATCAGGATATCATGATATCATGATCATGATTTCTTTTGTAAATTTCTCATTTATTATGTGTTTTTTAAGTATTCAGTTCACCTGCAAGACTGTATCAAAGTGTTCATAGGCCATCTCTCCACTACTGTCACTAGACAAACTGTCAATGCTTGCCAATAGGATCTGTGCTAATGAGATCATATTCTCCTGTTGAAGAGTGAATGAAGCTTGCTTCTGCTCTCGGTAGGGATCATAATCTTGGTGATATTTGCTGAAATAATCAGAAATTATAAAAAGTAAGTAAGGTAGTTAACTGCAGTTTGAGGCAACCTAAAGGCTCCTCTTTCATTAGCTTCTCTCAACTTAACCGCAGCAATTTCTGCTGGTACCCATTTATACTTTTGTGTGAAGAGAGGCAATGTGTCATTCTATTGAACCAAGGCATGTTGACCCAGAATCCCAATTGCTGACCAATCGGCCACCACGTCTTCCACTTCGTAATGCAAATATCAATTATGACTGGCTGACAATTATATTAAATAGTACAACCTAGCAGCAGCATGGTTGAGTAGTCAGAGTGTTGGTTTTGCAGTCCTACTCTGATCACCACTGCTGAGGCTGTATCTGTCCTGATTCTAATTATTTCAGTTTCTGACCATGCTTGTCAACAGCCTCTGAGGGTCATTATGTAAACTACTGGATAACTGGTAATAATGTATCTATCCCCATCATCAAGAGAAATTAGATTATAACAACATTCTAATAACAATAATGACACCATCCTCATATTATCATCTTTATCACCATTATAGTATAGTACCATCATCATCACTATCCCCATAGACAAGAGAAAACCATTATTATCATCATTGTAGTCATCATCACTATCATAACTTTTCTATCATCACCATCATCATTACCACAATCATTATCACCACCATCATGACCATCGCCATCATCATCATTATCACTATAACTTTCTTACCTAAGTGCTAATGCTTCATATATCTTACGGTACAGATATGTTTCACAAGTCAGCCATGCCCCATTAAACCATGCAATATCCTCCCCATCAACCTTTGCACTCTTGATAAATTCATTCCATAAGGCTACGTCATTCTTGTTATCTTCTATATCCGTTAGACTCTTGTTGGTTTTCATCATGTAGTTCAGTTTAGAGAGTCTTGATACAAGATCTTTACAATCTTGTGCATATTCCTGCATAAACAATCATTATGTCAACACTATTATCATGGGACTTTCTACTACTATAAGACAACCTGAATATAAAATGTACTCTTGAAAATAATGCTAGATGGCTGTTGAAATGAGAAAATGGATTCAATCAAACTTACTTGTGTTAGTTTTTGTATTACATATCACAAGCAAAGCTATTTAATCTAAACAATCATTGATTTTAAAATTACAATTATTTATGATAATGAACAAATAAATGTTATCTAATACTCAGCATTATCATTATTATTATGATCATCACCACTAACATCACCGTCACAGTTTATGATTATAATCACTGTCATCATTATCATCACCACCATTACCATCATCATAATGTTATTACTATCATCTATCATCTATAACTGACTATAACTGACTAAGAGCCGTACCATCTTATTTTCTTTGGTGTAACTGGTAGCTTTCTGATGTACATTATCAATAACCTTTGTCAAAATGACAGGCATTCTGTCACGGATGGTAAGGTAAGCGTAAGACCTGTAAACAGGATTCACCAATAAATCATAAGAAAACAATACAAAATCATAAAAGTGAATAACATGTACCTATTGACTGAGTGGGAGGGCCGGGGAAGAAAATATTTGGCTAGAGGTTATGTCATATATGCAATGAGCGCAGCAAAGTCCGAACAAATGATCAAGTATATTTTCCCATCCAGCAAGACTAGCTAACTCAGTCAATAAGTATTTTATCATATGACTCTTTCATTTTTTTTTCGTAAGGGGGTCTGAATGCAATTTTGAGCAGACTGGACAGCTTTTAAAACACCTACGCAACTGCTCAATGAAACATGTACAACCCCCATCACGTTACTTGTCTGTAGGTTTTTATTAGGGGCACGCAAGCAGGGAAATAAGGTAATAGATAAGATTATTTATTATATAATAACAGTGGTTTACAGGGATTTGATTCTGCCATTGAGAAATATCGCATTTGAACATCGCCTGTAAAAATATGATAATTTTACATGTGAAAATATCATTTTTTGCATAAAAGTAAAGTTTTGTTTATATAATTAACTGGAAAATGTAATTTATCTTCTTGTGATCAAATTCAATATGTAATAGGCTTTTGCAACAACAGGTCACGTGACCCTACCCCTTTTAAATCGAGCAGCTGTGTCAAAATGAATATCAGAAATGAAAAGAGCACCTCCATATTAGTAAGAAGCCAAAGTTTTAGCTCATAATGTTGAGCAGAGGAGAAATAGCATTTAAATATAAAATTTAATATTTTATAAGGATTTGTATGGAAAATGTTCACTGGATGGCAAAGCTTGCAATCCAGAGCATGTTTTCCATACAAATCATGCACTTGAATTTGTTATATTTCTTGTGAACAGCTCATTAGCATATAAGAAACACATTTGCATACAAGAACTGGCTTATGAAAAAATGGATCAATATTAAATGTTTATTAAAAAATAGAAAATTACAAAATGAGTGAGTGAGTGAATGTATGATTGATTGACTGAACAGATGACTGAACAGATGACTAAATGCATGAATTATTAAATAAACGATTGACTGCCTGCTAGATGAAACAAATTTCTGAAACAGTAATTAATTAATCACTAATTAATCACTCTTTTTAAACAATATATCAAAACAAAAAGGATTTTGACTCCAACTACCTTAAATCCATCAGTGTGCCAAAATGATATCCAGATATGGAAAGAGCATGTCGACATTAGCACACTGATTGATTTAATGTAGGTGGGGTCACGTGACCTCTAGCTGCAAAGGGCTTATTGATTTGGTTTAGAACGAAGTCTGTACATTTGAATATGTGTTACAAAATTGCAATGCAATACGATTTCTTATTAAAAAAAAGTAAATTAGATTGTACCCTTACCCTTCATATTTCCCTGAAAGAGGCTCTGGTCTTTCTCTATCCATTTTGGTTACAAAACTACAAACAACTCGAAGGACACCCTTGTAGCAAACCGAAATCTATGAACCGATGACAGCTAGTCAGCGGTTTAGCACATTCGATTACACAGGAATCACGAAATGATAAAAAATGCGCTATCAGGATATGATTCGCCATATGGGAATAAGAACAATATTATTAACATATAAATAAAAAAGCGGATAACAGAATCAAAGTTTTTCAATTGTTATAGATGATACACCCCTTCCGAGAAACTTTGTCACCCGTGAAGTGAAAAGCCTACAAGCTAGTAGCGCAGGGGATTATGGGTTACCTATGTATACTTGAATACAGGGATTTCATGGCCACATTCTACACTTGTATATATTTATTATTCTTGACATATGTTATTGAGAAATGTCCATTTTGACTTATCAAACAACAAGAAAGGCGTTCCGAATGCACATTTAGTTTCTGAACTGATCCATGATCCTTTAATTTGCGCCACTTGCTTGAGTGCTTTTCACGGGTGACAAACTTTCTCGGAAAGGGGTTAACGGTTTACAGTCTAGGGGATGGTTCTCCTCTTCCTCCTTGGTCATTTCACTTGCGCGAGTTATGTTTTCTGTCGATTCGATTCTTCAGCTTCAGCTTCAAATAGAATGTCTCTCAGTCATAATGCATAAGAAAATATATAATATATAATAACGACAATGATATTGATGACGACAACGAAAACAGTAATGATGCTGATGACAATGATATTGATGACGACAACGAAAACAGTAATGATACTGATGACAATGATGACGACAACAAAAACAGTAATGATACTGATGACAATGATGACGACAACAAAAACAGTAATGATACTGATGACAATGATGACGACAACAAAAACAGTAATGATACTGATGACAATGATGACGACAACAAAAACAGTAATGATGCTGATGACAATGATGACGACAACAAAAACAGTAATGATACTGATGACAATGATGACGACAACAAAAACAGTAATGATGCTGATGACAATGATGACGACAACAAAAACAGTAATGATGCTGATGACAATGATGACGACAACAAAAACAGTAATGATACTGATGACAATGATGACGACAACAAAAACAGTAATGATACTGATGACAATGATGACGACAACAAAAACAGTAATGATGCTGATGACAATGATGACGACAACAAAAACAGTAATGATGCTGATGACAATGATGACGACAACAAAAACAGTAATGATACTGATGACGACAACAAAAACAGTAATGATACTGATGACAATGATGACGACAACAAAAACAGTAATGATGCTGATGACAATGATGACGACAACGAAAACAGTAATGATACTGATGACGACAACAAAAACAGTAATGATACTGATGACAATGATGACGACAACAAAAACAGTAATGATGCTGATGACAATGATGATGACGACAACGAAAACAGTAATGATGCTGATGACAACAACGAAAACAGTAATGATGCTGATGACGACAACAAAAACAGTAATGATGCTGATGACAATGATATTGACAACGAAAACAGAAATGATACTGATGACAATGATATTGATGACGACAATGTTGACGACTATTATGATGATAACGAAAACAGTAATGATACTGATGACGACAACGATATTGATGATGATAATGATGACTTATAACTACGATAATGAAAAAGATTCTAAAAACGAACAGACGGGATCAAAGCTAATAACTTTATTTACTAAGATTCTATACACAAGAGTAGAAAGATGTAGAAAATGTATTGAGGCCTGCAAGCCGTTCCATGCAAATAATGACACATCTTGCAGGTTATGAATTCAATGTAGAAATATCAGCGAGTGAGAAAACATCGCCTTTTATTACAGAGATTCTCAATATGCTGAAAACTTTTCAAAGCTCGTTTCTATGGAAACAATTGGAGTAAAAATGTACGATAACTAGCGGTTAAACTAGTGTGGACTGCGTCGATGTTTCTAAGGAAACAATTGGAGTAATAATGTACGAAACCTAGCAATTAAAGTGTGGACTGCGTCGCATTCTCGTACCCAGACCCTTCTCAGATTTCAAACGAAAGATCAATCTTTCGTTAGAAAGCTGAGAAGGGTCTAGGTACGAGAATGGACTGCGTTGGTGTTTTTAACTATAGTGGGCTGACTTACAAACAGTCAATTTTTTTTACGGCACGAAATGACCAAGTTCGCAGAAATTTGAGAATCTCTTACAAAATACTTTATATAAATTTATGGAATATCAGAAATCGTCGCTCAAAATATATATTATAGATTCTAAATATATACAAATACTGTAATGGACGTTTTTGGGGATAATTTACAATGGCTAATGTAATGGCTAATTACACTTATTTCAAAAAGGGTTTTCAAAGGCGCTAGATCATTTCAAGACGGAAAAGAATTATATCTATATTGGTCTATATTCTAGACCAAATACTTCGTATTTTAATAATTCTTTTCCAACTTGTAGTATTCTCTCCGTTAACAACCTTTTTAAAATACCAGTATAATATATACAAAGTTACATATATGGTATAACTTGCGCCACATCTGGACAAAATGTACGTCCAATTTTCGCGTTTACGAAAGTCGATACGATTGCCAAGCCGGAAGACTAAGAATCCCGACCTGGCAATTCGCTATGATCATTTTCTAAAATCTCCTAACTAATTCCGAATTGAAAGCACTTTAATCTCAATGGTGACAGAGCTCTTTTATCGGACTTGACATACCCCTTTCAGATAAGCCAGCTCGCAGGGAATAACTTGTTTGTACTGGTTTAAACTAGTTGAACGATATTTAAATATCCTATTTTGCGCCATAAATAGTTTCAATGAGTTAGAAGTTGGGTTCCCTGTGGAATTGGGTTAATGAGATGAAATTTGAAAGCAAGCGATACTTGGTATCTAAGCACAATCAGATCTATTCTGATTAACCTAATAAATAATCTATAAAACTCACGTACATTGTATTCACATTGGTAAGCACTTGATTAATCAATTGATCGAGGTTGATCACTGGCGATCTACTTTGATCTATGTCGAAATCCATGCAAATTATTGCTAAATTGAAACTAGCGAGTAAACTAGTCCCCTGGGGGTACTCCCTTTGTCCAAGTGGTAGGGGTGATAGGCATTCCTGTTAGGGTTGAAAATATTCCCTGTGTGTACCTTTTAGTGTTCTTGCTTAAAAGTCTTTGACGGGCTTTGACAGTTCTCTTAATTTATGCGTACCTTTTAGGGGTTATTTGCGAAATCGACCGCCGATCACCCCTACCACTTGGACAAAGTGAGTATCCTATTTTATGTAAGAGGCTAGATGCCCGGGGGGGGTACTCCCATATATTTACTATACGGGGATGATCCGCTGAACAGGGTATGGTTTTTCGAGCTTTCTGACATAAACAGGGTATGGGTTTTTGAGTTTTCTGTCATGAGCAGGGTATATTTTTACCCCATTTCCCAATTTCCTTAGTTTTTTTTTGTCATATTCAGGTATATTAATTAGGTAATACGATGAGCAGCGCGGTCTTTCGTCTTTCGTGAAATTCAGCACGTTTTCGCGGCATAAACAGGGTCCTAAACTGTCATAAACAGGGTCCCATTTTTATCCCTTGTCATAAACAGGGTATACGAATTTGTTTTTTTTCTGTCATAGACAGGGTCACTGTTTTAGGATCCCAGCGGAACACCCCTACCCAAATCCTAGCGGAGTACCCCCCCCCCCCCCCCCCCCCCCGGGGGCTAGATGATCCATTAGTTGGATAATTTTTGTTTGACCATCTCCACTAATATATCTGAATACCGCATTAAAAGTTCCTTGGATGCTTCTTCTTGTTCAACAGCAGAAGGCACACAAGCTTCTGACGCGCGTCTATTCATCACGGTCGGTTTGCTTCCAAATGTATCTAGATTGTTCATGGAAAAGCTGAAATTACTGGCCAGCGGTTTGCTAGGGTCTCGAGGCTTGGAATCGTCCATGGAACGAAGACGTAGTTGTTTGCAGTGTTCTTCAGTATCGGTGAAGGTGTTGGTGAGCAACGATAGCATTTCTTCTTTGTCATCAGAGTGGTCTTCCTCTAGGACCTGTGTAAAACGAAAACTTCGCAGTTTAGTTTAAAGGGAATATGTTTTATATATTAAAGCTCTATGTTGGCTATGTTGGCTATGTGAGGTTTTGGCTTGTAAATGATATATCACTTGCAACGAGAAAACTTTTAACGAACGAACGAACAGACAGACAGACAGACAGACAGACAGACACAAATGCAAACCGACACCGATGTAGACACACAGAAAGACAGTCAGAGAAATGAGAAACGTTACCGTTCCCAGGCAGACAAACAAATTCCCTGCTAGCAACGAATAACAACACAACAAACAAATAAACAACAAACAGAAACTCGTAAGGGGATTGAAACGTGCAACCACCATACATTTCTTTTGATCTTTGCTCCAGAATATTCAAAATTGTTGGTCAATTTTTTTGGGAATATAATATCAAGCCTGTCAATCCAATATTTGGTCTATCGACTCTGAATGCCACCAAAGAACTTTGAAGCAGCTATCTTGATTTGAGATGCGAATACCAAATATCATATAAAAAACCCTAATTTGCATATCTGAGTATGTCGGAGCATGGGTATAGTGTTGTAAGTTTCAATCCCTTTTCTATGCATCCCAGTAGACCGTGACAACCTCGAAATTTTATCACGACCCGTCGATACGAAAAATTGATCACGTGATGCACATTTTATGTACCACGTGATGATATTCTTCTGTACCACGTGAACAACATTTTTCGTTTGGCGCGGGTTCACATACGATCTTCGATCGAATCATAGTGATCGAATCTTCCCACGGCTTAATTTATACTAGAGAATCTTTGCCTTCAACGTATATATACGGAGAATCTTTGCCTTCAACGTATAAGCGCCAAACAAAAGTAGTATTTCAAGTACTAGTATAAATGAAGCCGTGGGAAGATTCGATGACTATGATTCGATCGAAGATCGTATGTGAACCCGCGCCAAACGAAAAATGTTGTTCACGTGGTACAGAAGAATATCATCACGTGGTACATAAAAAATCCATCACGTGATCAATTTTTCGTATCGACGGGTCGCGATAAAATTTCGAGGGTGTCACGGTCTACTGGGATGCATAGTAACAACAATGGATACTCAAACAAAAAACATGAATAAAGTAAACAATGGATCGATAAATGGTCTGAATCAATGAAACTATAAGTTGAGAAAACAATCGTTGGTTTTGTTATAAGAGGATTAATACCTGAGAATGTAAATCAGTTATACTTTTAATGGCCTGGTTTAGTTGACTAACAGCATCTTGATAGATTTGAAACTTGCTGAGACTTATACCTCCTGAATACAAACAAACACATTTTTTATTTATTTAATTATTTATTTATTTATCTACTCAATTCAATTACAAAACAAAACAAAAACTTACAAAAATAGTAAAACAGAATAGTCTACAGTATGTGTGTGCAAATCCGGACAGTGTGCAAATCCGGACACTTTGGCATTTAAGCGTTAAAAAAGAGATCGAATTTGTTTACAAATGAAAACAACATTATAGAATAAAGCATTTGTATGTTTTCTATTGTGTAAGAAGTTTTTGTGACAATCGAGATATTTTCAGCTAGGAAAAAGAGCGATTTTTCATGGCATGTGAATATGCAAATTCGCAATAAGTCAGTTTTTAACGCGCTTTGAATTACATGTTAAACTTAAAATGGTGATTATTCTGCAGATTCAAATGATAACGCCAAAATATTTAGTACGTTTTCAATTGCAAACAATGTTTTATCTTGTGTGAAAAGAAGAGCTTTTAATAGTTTAAAATAAGTGTAGGAGACGGTTTTAGAAATACTACTAAAATCCACTAAAGTATGTGCAATTCCGGACGATAAAATAAACAAGATTAGCAATCACCCGTAACTTTGAATTGTAGGTTAAAATGTCGCTTAAAAATATACAATTCAACTGCAGGTTGATTTTGCAAACAAAATTTATCTTTTGGATAGTTTAATCACCGTGCACTATTCATTTATAGGACATTTATATTCATTTGCAGAATCCAGCGCACGAGGGCAATTACTCGTGTGTGAAATACTTTAGTGCTCAAACGTATTAATCAAGCAACGTAATTCATGATTTAATTAACACAATTTTATGCTTTAATCTCACATTTGACTGTGGAAATAGAAAATCTATCATAAGCATTCGAAAATTATGAAATAACTTTAAAGAATTGATTAAACAGAACCTTCTTTAATAGTGTCCGGCTTTGCACACAACTGTCCGGAATTGCACCAGTCAAACTACTTTACAAATATATCCATAACATTTTTAAAAAACACTAAAATTGACCAATACTTTATATAAACCTTTATCAGATGTTACCTCATCTCCAGGGAAAATGTATTTCCTAAACAATGCGTTTAACGAATGATATGGCAATTTATTTAAAAACCGTCCGGAATTGCACACACATATACTGTATACATATAAGTACGGCGATATCTACATAATTAGGTCACTTTATACAAAATAAGAGGATTGCTAATAATATAAACTGCCTAATAAACCACCATTATTCATGTACTACCATCGTTATCTCATAACCAATATCACCATCAATATTACCGTCGTCGTCATCACCATCATCATCACCACTATCATCATCACCACTATCATCATCATCATAGTCATCACCATCAAAACCATCATTATCATCATCACCACTATCATCATCATCGTCATCACCATCATCACCACTGTCATCATCATCATCATCATCATCATCACCATCAAAACCATCATCATCATCACCACTATCATCAAAACCACCATCATTGTCACCATCATCATCACCGTCACCATCTAATCATCATTATTACCACCACCATCATCACCATCTTGATTATATTATCATCACCTTAACCTTAAGGTTACGGTCCACCTTCGCGAGGTGCTCTCAGTTAAAAAATGTTGAGCGTTCTCTGTTATATACCTTTAAAATGATATATACTTTGTCAATCATAATTGTAAAATGACGCGCTAAACAAATTGTTAACTGAGAGCACCCCGCGAAGGTGGTCTATAGCCATCACCATTGTCATCATACCTTCAGCTTTGCCAATTGGTGATCGTCTATCAGTAACGGGCAACGTCTCAATCTGTCGTCGCGATGCCTGTGCTGCGGCACCTAGCCTTGGACTACTACTACTACTACTCCTTTTTTCATTAGGTATATCCTCTGTAGCAAGAACTCTTGATGGCGGTGCTGAAGAATCAAGGCAAATCTCTTCTCTCATTGGCCTTAACTTTGCCTCCAAATCACCAAGGGACTTTGCCTTGGACTTACGGTCTTCTGCGGAAACCTTACCTTTCTTGTCTCGGAATAAAACTTTCTCTGATCGCTTTGGATGGTCTGAAGTACGAAGTGATTGAGCGAAAGGCGTCGAGTCTCGTTTTTCTTCTTTCTTTTCTTTGGGCTTGAAGCCACTAAAACCTAACGATTTTCGCCAAGACGATTTGGTCTGTGCCATCAGCGAGCTGGAGGATCCACGTTTTTCCATTTTAGGTCTTTCTTTCTTGTTGTCCTTGCCTTCGTCCTTGTCGCGGGCATCTTTCTTGTCCTTTTCTTTCGGTTGTTCCCTCTCTTTCGCTTTATGTTTTTCGTCCTCTTTTGCTTTGTCAATATCTTTTTGTTTTTGAGTTTCTTTCTCGTTTACTTCTTGCTTGGCTTTTTCTAATTCTTTTTGCTTTTCCCGTTCTTTCTCTTTTTCTATTTCCATTTGTTTCTCTTTCTCTCTTTCTAACTCTTTCACTTTGTCGATTTCGTTTTGTTTTTTAACTTCTTTCTGTTTTTCCCGTTCTTTCACTTTTTCAATAGCTCTTTGTTTCTCCTTTTTTCTTTCCAATTCTTTGACTTTCTCCAGTTCCTTTTCCTTTCTTATTCCCTCTTTCGCATTTTCGATTTCTCTTTGTTTTTCCCTTTCTTCTGATTTTTTGATTGTTCTCTGTTTTTCACTTTCTTGTTCTTCTTGTGCCTTTTCACTTTCTCTTTGTATTTGAAGTTGTTGTTCCTTTTCTTTTTTCTCCTGGATGGCCTTTTGGTTTCTTTCTTCCTCCTTGGCTCTTTCCTCTGCTCTTTCTACCTCTTCCTTTCTAGCTTTCTCCTTCTGTCTTTCTTCTTCTCTTTTCGCCTTTAGTTGTTCTTCTTCTTCCTTTCTCGCTTTTAGAATTTCCCTTTCCTTTTGTTCTTTATCTTCCATTTCTTTCAACTCTTTCTCTTTCTGTCGTTGCAGTTCTTCTATCAAAGACGTTTCCTTCTTCTTCTCAGCTTTTTCCTTTTCTATCTGCTCCTTTTCTTTCTCAGCTTTTTCCTTCTCCTTTTCAGCCTTTTCTTTCTCTTCCTTTTCGGCTTTTTCCATCTCCTTTAATATCTCAGATTCTTCCTTGTTTTTCAATTCTTGGCTTGCTTTAATTCTCTTGTCGTTTTGTTCTGGTTCTGTTTCTTTAGTTGGAGCAACCTTTCCATTATGTAGTTCTCTTTCGTGCTCCTTAGCAACGTGCTCTTGTTTCTCGTTGACACTGTTAGTTGCTAAGGGTGTATTATTGTCTACGTTGTTCGCTTGTTTCTTGTTATCGTTCTTCTCGTCTTGTTTGACCCAAACGTTGTCATCTTTCTCTGGGATAAGTTGCTCGTGTAAGGATGATAGTTTGTTCTGAAAAACAGTAGTTAAATATTATTTTTAATTTAACATTTTCAAATAAATATTTATCTTATCCTCATTATTATATTTCCAACATTTATTACATCAATATCATTACAACAATATTCATCTTCATCACCACTTGTATACACCTATTTCAATTAACGTTGTCCATCTGGAATGGTTGATCTGAGACCGATAGGAATTGTGGGAGCTCGTTAAACTGCAAATATACTATTATAATCACGCTCGAATATTAATGTTTACTTCTGAAATACTGTTATCTGTAATTCAGCACCATTCAAGTGTGATTTAAACAATGTATTTGAATTTAATGAACTCCCACAATTCCTATCGGTCTCAGATCAACCATTCCAGATGGACAACGTTAATTGAAATAGGTGTAATATATCACCATCATAATCATTATCATCGTCATTATCATCGTACTTGACTGTTACCATAATCATCACTGTCATCATCTCCACCACCGTCATCAACTATATAAATGTCAATCAAGCGTTTCTTGGTACGCAGGTATGGACATTTTGGATCATTATGGTTTTTTCAACTACGTTTTTGTTTAATCAAAAACGTAGTTGAAAGTTAATCATCCAAAATATATAAATGTCATCATCAAGATCACCATCACATTATCTTCATCATCATCGTCAAAATCAGCACCATTATCATCGGCATCATTATTTTCATCATTACTACAACCACCAACAGCATCATCATCATAAATATCATCATCATCATCAACATCATCATCAACATCATCATCATCAACATCATCATCAACATCAACAACAACATCATCACTCACCTGGAACAGGTTAGTCACCACAGGAGCCAAATACGAAGAGTTGCCAAGGTTACCACTATTTGATTGACACCTGCCAGTCTCTTTCTCTAATCGTTCTGGTTGGTTAATATCAGTGGTTAATTGTTCCAGTGGGACAGGAAAAGGGGATGACAAAGATCGATGTTGTTTCAAAAATGTTTCATTACCAATGTTATCAGCAGATAGAGTCTTTGCTGGGAGGTCGAGTTCGAGGCTAATGCGACGAGGTGGTGATGGTCTTAGTGTGATTGATATGGTAGATACGCCTGGTGTTTGTGAATTCTTCAGTTCTCTTTCTTCTTTGGCCTTCCGCAGCTGAAAAAATTGTAGGTATGCAATATTAGCAAATCAATTGACATAGGATAATTTCACACACTCTGATTGGTCCCTGTAGGGCATATCCTGGCCAAGCTACCACCACTATTCACGTCCCATTCGGGGGATAACTGTATTGCATACACACTTATAGAATGCTACTAAATCATTTAAGCAACAACAACAACAACAATAAAGCAATAATAATAGCAACAGCAATAATAGTTACAACAACAACAATAATAATAAAAAATGATAGTAGAGATTTTGAGACAACGACATTGCTATACAAATTGCTTTGAAAAGTAGCATAGCGTTACAGCGCCTACAAACCAACAAAGACAGACAGACAGACAGACAGACAGACAAACAAACAAAATAGAGTAAATTCAGCAATATTCATACAATGAATGCACGATTCTATTTGCAACAATGAAACCAAAAGCAGTGTTCACCATTCAACAGATTGACAACCAAATGCGCAATTTCAGATGTTCTAGGTATTTCAGTAACAACTAATGGAGAGTGTTAGATAACTTCATACTTACAGCAGTGAGTCGCTTACGGTTCAGGTCCACAGCTCGTGTCATTTCTTCCCTTCGTCTTTGGATTTCTAGTTTATGCTATAGAGAAAACAAAAGAGTGTTAAATAAATAGTCTCACGAAAGAAGAAAGTTTGGACCGCGACGTTTTGAAGTGTTACAATGTTAATGTGTTGCGAGTCTGCGAGTTTTTTCTGATTAATTAGGGTTTTACAATTGCCAAGAGAACATTTTATCCAATGCTGGTTTGAATGTAGGGAGTATTAGATCAAGCACGAGAAATAGTGTTTCCACCGATATCCAAACACGGAGAAGTTACTTGAAAAAACGAGGCGTGTTTTTTTTTTTTTTGGAATGAATTTCGAAGTGTTTAAATAAATAAGCGAATGAATAAATAACAATATTAATCACCTCCTCTAAAGAAGTTTTCCGTTGTTCTTCACTAACAGTCTCCATACCAGGCTGACCAGTTCTACAATACACAATAAATAACAATAGCTGTTATTACAGTTATATGCAAATGATTTTGAACAATAAGTTGAAGTCGAGGCTTTCGGGCGAAAACAATAGGTTTGCCCGAAAGCCTCGATTTGAATCCATTGTTTGAAATCATTTGCATATAGCTGTAATAACAGCTATTGAAGATAAACAAACAAGGAAACAAAGAAAAAAGCCTACCAGCTTACAATCAAACAATAAAATAAGTAAGAAAACAAACTAAACAATCAATTAAACAAACAATTAAACTAACAAACAAACAGATAAGAACAAAAAAAAAGACAGACAAAGAAACAAGCAAACAAAAGAACAGACAAGATCAAACAAAAAATGACAAACACACCAGCAAACAAACCAACAAAAATACAAACAAACCAACAAACTAGACATATAAACAAACAAACAAACAAACAAACAAACAAACAAACAAACAAACAAACAAACAAACAAAAACACAAACAATACAATATACAAACCACTACCAATAGTACAACATAACAATGCCACCTACCTTGCAGTTGTCAGTAGTGAACGAGATAAAAACCTTGCTGATATACTAAGCCGTCGTCCAGCAAGGTACGGCAGTGAAGTGTCAGTCTTGTTGTCTTCTGGTGTAGTTGGTTTAGGTAGTTCTGGGAGGGTTTCTTTAGAAGGACTTGAAGCAAGACATTCAAAGTACTTTTTCACTTCTTCCTCTCCGTCTTCTTCGTCGTTGGATTTGTCATTAGTTTTAACGTCTTCGTCTGGTTTGACGTCCTCCAGGGCTGACAGTGGATCTTCCTCGTCCTCACTTGATGATTCGTCTGAGGGAAATAAATCTAGTTAATTTGGTTACGATTTTCACCGGAGCACAAATAAAGCAAGTCGCGTTTACTTAGTGAGGAGAGAATAAGGTTACCTTGTGATTTCCTTTTCTTATTTTCAGTCCTTTCTTCAACCTAGAGAATAAATGAAATAAAATTACCATCTTATCAATATCACTAACATTAACGACACCATAATCACCATCTGTCAAAACATATGGTGATTATCATTACCAGCAAAAGCATTATCACCATCATCTTCATCATCAAATACAACATTATCATTGCCAATACCATCAGCATTACCAGTGACATTGTCATCACTATCATTATCATATTCAACATTATCATAAACATGTGTCCGCCATCATCACTACCACCACCTTTGTTACCAGTACATCCATTAACATCATAATCATTTCCATTTCCACTGATCCCCACCACCATCATCACCACCACCACCATCTCCGTCACTATCATCATCATCATCGACATTATCATAAACATGTTCGCTATCATCAAAATAATATTATAATCAATTAACAGTATTAAAATCATTATTACCAGTGCAATAATAATCATCATCACTATTTATCACATGTTCATCATAATCATCTGATCATAATCACCACCACCATCTCCGTCACTATCATCATCAACATTATCATTAACATGTTTGTCACCACCATAATATTATTATAATCAATTAACAGTATTATAACCATTATTACAAGTGCAATCATCATCATCATCATCACTATTTATCACATGTTCATCCTAATAATTACCATTACCTCGTTATCACCAACAGATCTTCGTTCTGGTTTCTGAAATCACTATCATCATCATAATCACCACTATCATCTCCATCACTATCACCATCATCAACATCATCACTATTTATCATATGTTCACCATCATAACCATTACCATTACCTCGTTATCACCAACAGATCTTCGTTTTGGTTTCTGAAATCAATATCACTATCATCATCATAATCACCACTATCATCTCCATCACTATCACCATCATCAACATTATCATAATTTATCACATGTTCTTCACTTCATGATCATTATCACCATCATAACCATTACCACTACCTCGTTATCTCTAACGGATTTTCGTTTTGGTTTCTGAAATCTCTATCATCATCATAATCACCACTATCATCTCCATCACTATCATCAACATAATCATAATTTATCACGTTCTTCACTTCATGATCATTATCACCATCATAACCATTACCACTACCTCGTTATCACCAACAGATCTTCGTTCTGGTTTCTGTGCTGCTGTTACTTGGAACGACCTGAAACAGACGATGTCATCGACATGTTGGAGTTTGTTTATAAATGAATAATTTCACTCAAGCGTGCTGATTGATGATTTAATTAGTCAACTGGCTATTACAATCATTGTTAATTGATTATTTCTTTGATCAATTGATAGATTAAACGAAAGGCTGATTAAATTATTATTTGATTCTTCTTACGATGGATTGATTGAAAAATTGGTTGATCACATCAGTGATTGATTAATTTTATTGATAAAATTATTGAATAATTCATTAGTTTAATCGGTTTATAAATTGATTTTGTTTAATTGGATCAATTGATTGATTGATTGATTGATAGTTTGACTAGCAGCTTTAATGTTTGAATGATTATTTGATTGATTGATAGATGCTCACTTGATTGATTAATTTTATTGATAAAATTATTGAATGATTCATTAGTTAAATCGGTTTATAGATTGATTTTGTTTATTAATTGGATCAATTGATTGATTGATAGTTTGACTGGCAGCTTTAATTATTGAATGATTATTTGATTGATTGATTGAATGAATGAGTAATTGTTCTATTTCACTATGACGTCACATCAAAACATTCTATTGTTCTAACGCTAAGGATCATGGTCGCCAGTGGGGGACAGATTCATAACAACAATACAAGCATACACGATAAAATTGCATTTACAAGACGGATAGGCAAGAAATGACAACAAAATTCTATCCCCCACTAAAACACATCGTGACGTCATAATGAAATAGGTCAATTGACTGACTGATTTAATAATTGATTAAGTGATTGATTGACTGAATGAACAAATGATGAATAAATGATAGATTGAATAGAAGAACAATTAGGTTTTAGTTTCAAGGCTTGTTATAACGACTGAATGATCATTTAAAGTACATTTAATCGTTTAAGAATTCACCATTAAGATAACCCCATACCTTGCCATTGTTTCAGTATTAAGAGGCAAAATATCATGTTTACTGCAGCTATATTGTTTAGTATGATAGTGTTTATCCCCTTGCCTAGGACCGTGGGGGTGGTGGTGGTGGTGGTGGTGGTGCGTTTTGTTGTTTAGTGACTCAAAACGTCGAGTCATTTCTTTCACTCCAGGGAACAGACTAGAAGAGGAAAAACAGTTAACAAGGAAAGGGAGAATCAAGAGAAACGAAAAACAGTCAACAAGGAAAGGGAGAATCATGAGAAACGAAAAACAGTTAACAAGGAAAGGGAGAATCAAGAGAAACAGAAGACAAAACCAACGTTTAACTTGACAAACCGTTATAACGTTTTATTAAAGCGTTAGAAATTAAAACAAAACCGTTAGGTCATTTCAGAAAAGCGTTAGCTGTTACGGTCAAAGCGTTATAACACTTTGCTAAACCGTTAGCCTGAATCTAAAAAGCTCAAGCATTTTTCACATTTCACGAGAGGTCAGAAATGTGAGTAAATAGAAGAAATGAAAGATTTAGGTGAAAGGGGGAGTAAGGGAGAAAATGAGAGTAACACAGTGGAAAAGTAAGTAATCAGCATGTTAATCCATTTCTAGAGATGTCAAAAGAAAAAGAAGAAGACTCCATGTTGGATAAACAAGCAACAAATGAGAAATATCTAAATAAAGTTCATCCAAGATGGCTCCCATATCATTCATATGGAATTGAAAGATCAAAAACGGCAGCCAGGTTAAATTAGAACAATAGATGCAAATGAGATATCTAGCTGAAATTCCATCCAAGATGACTGCCATGATGTCATTCGTAGGGAATCGAGAGACCAAGAATTGGCAGCCATGTTAATTTAGAACAATAGATGTGAATGAAATCCCTGTGGAAATTCATCCAAGTTTGAAAATCAAATTGCGAACAACAGTGCATACTCAGGGTTGAAAATAGAAATAGAAGATGACAATACATGAATGGAGTACTTGAGAACATGAGGTGGAGTAACATTACTGCGACAAACAATTCTCATGCTTTACAACATAAAGTCTTCTGTAGATGGTTATTTTTATATTTAATTCTGCTATATTATAGTTTTAATTCAATTCACCGCATACCTTTTTATATTTTATTTTGTATTTGTTGTATTGCAAATTATATTTGAGAAAATAAGTTTATTATATTGTGATTATTATTACTATAAAAAAAAGAATCAATTACACAGATAATATTTAGTATTTTTAGTAAAAACCTTCTGTGTATTAATGATTAGAGCTTGCCAAGTAGTATAGGGAGAGGTTTTACCTCACACGCAAGCATGCATTATTAATGACGGTATCATTATAATTTTTAGATGAATAAACTTATAGTGGTTACACTACAAATTTTTATAAATGGCTCATAAAATTTGTTTTTGTTAAAACATTATTTCATACCTGTGTTTATATAAATCATCATCATTAAACATGATCACCATAATTATCATTGTCAATATCAATACTACAATCACCATCATAATCATCATTGCTATCATCATAATCATCATTGCTATCATCATTACTATCATCATCATCATTACTATCGTCATTATAATCATTATAATCATTATTTTCATCGTCATCATTAACATCATTACCACCATCACCATAATATTATCATCGTTGTCAACATTATTACCCCCATCACCATATCATCATCATCATCATATCATAATCATCACCATCATCACCATCATAATATCATAATATTATAATCATCATATCATAATCATCATCTCACCTTGCTGTTTCACTCTCTATGTCATCCTGTGACTGTGGGAAGTAGATAATACTCTCCTTTACGTCATCATCTTTGGATTCCTCTGCTTCTTCAAACTTGATCTCTTCTGTCTCAATAAACACAAGGTCACTAGACATCTTCCTTGACCTTGGCCCATGGTTTTTGCTACTGTGAGACTAGAATAGGAGAAAGAAAATATCAATGAAATGATCAATCAATCATTAATTCCATAAGCCCAATTAGCTGACTGTATATAGCTAAATTAATACAATGACAGTAGTGGACACTGAACTATTATTATTATAATTATTTTGGCTTCCATTGAAAACAGTGGCCCCTTGGACACTGAAGGGATTATTACCCTGTATAAATAAAGGTGTCATCAGCATCATCATCAACAATCAATAAATCAGCACGTCAGTCAGTATGGCAGTTAAGCAAAAAGACTGAAGCAAACAGTACGTCATAATAATACATAGAATTAAGGAAATTTGGAACAGTCTCTCAAGTGCAATCATTTTATCATTGTTATCATCATTATCATGATCATTACCACCATTATCACTATGACCACCTTCATCACAATCATTGTCATCACCATCAATATCATCTTTATCATTCACGATCATAACTATTGTGTACCTTTTTACATATTTCATCTTCTTTTAGTGGTTCTAATACCATCTTATTATTGATTTGAAACAGATCATCGTCTTCCTATAATGCAATGATTTAATTACTAACTAACATATCACAGGGACAGATCCATGGAGAGGGGTGCAGGGGGTACGCAGACCCAAAGAAAAAGTAAAAGAGATGCAGTTTTAATGCCTGAAGTTTTAGTAACCATATGACATTACTCACCCCTGATGTTAGAGAGCACTTTCTTTCCAATGGCTGTGAAAACAGTGAGGTTAAGTAACAAATAAATAAACATATAAATCAGAAATAAAACAAAAACAGCCAAACAATAACACAAATAAACACTAAAACAAGTTGCCAGACAGACAAATTCAGGACAGACAATAAAACAAACTGACAAACAAACAAACAAGCAAATAAGCAAACAAACTGACAAACAAACAAACAAGCCAAGAAACAAAAATACAAAGAAACAAATTGACAAAGATACAAACAAACAAACAAACAAATAAATAAACAAACATGTAAACAAACAATCAAACAGTTAAATACATAAACAAACCACAAAACAGCTAAGCAAACAAACAGCCAAACAAACATATCTATAAGCAAGCAACCAGAGACAAATAGATAAATAAGCCAATAGACAGACAGAACAATAGACATACAGACAGACAAGCAAACTCACAATTACACACACAGACAAACTGGAAAACATGACAAACAAATAGACATTAATGAAAAACAAACAATTAGCAAATACAACCATTCATGAAAAATCAATGAAACCATGCATATTTGATAAAAGATAGCTTGATAGCACAAGTTTATTAAGCAATTTTCATCAAATACACATTTTTATTAGATCATCATTGGCTCAGTTTCTTTTGTTCACTAGTGGTCTTTACCAATAAAGAAGAAAAGAGAAAAAAGAAAATACAGAAGAACAGAAGAGAATAAAGAAGAAAAAGAGAAAAAGAAGGAAAGAAGAGAATAAAGAAGAAAAAAGAGAATAAAAAAGAGAGAAAAGAACAAAAGAGAAGAAAGAAGTGAAGAAAGAAAAGAAGAAAATATAGAAGAACAGAAGAGAATAATGAAGAAAAAAGAGAGAAAGAAGAAAAGAAGATAATAAAGAAGAAAAAAGAGAATAAAAAAAAGAAAAGAACAAAAGAGAAGAGAAGGAAATAACTGAAGAAAAAACAGAAGAAAAGAAGAGAAGAAAGAAGAAAAAAGAGAAGAAAAGAAAGAAGAGTAGAAAGAAAAGAAAGAAGAGAAGAAGAGAAGAAAGAAAAGAAGAGAAGAAAGAAGAGAAGAAAGAAGGGAAGAAAAGAAGAGAAGAAAAGAAGAGTAGAAAGAAGAAACGAATCGAAGAGAAGAAAGAAGAAAAGAAGAGAAGAAGAAATCTAGCAAAGAGAAAATTTGAATGATCTAAAAAAAAAAAAATTATATACTAGATAATATTAACCCTAACATAATTATAATACTCTAACAAAATGTGGATCCACGTAGGTCGAACATATTATGTATGGATACTGAGGGTCAAACATTGTACTAATTCAGATCATTCATGACATTTATTTTAACTTTCAATTTTGAAACTACTTACAATCTTATTACACAATACTTTTTTAACACAATTTAATTTTAGACTCAGACATGTTATAAGCTAGCAACATCATGGCTCATTTTTAAGGTAACATCCAAACTATGCTAGATAAATTTAAAATATCATTTCTTTACACGAAAAGAGATAAAGTCTTACACATCCACACTACACTGGTTATCCAAGGTTTTCAGATTCATCCACTCTATACAGTATTCAAAAATGGTTGACCAATTTGAATAACTATTGTTCTTGACTGACCAGCCTCGATCTCATATGTGAAAATTCTATTGTGTTTCAACGTGAACATGAGGCTAGTCAGTCAAGAACAAAAGGAAGTTGTCATATTTCGATTCAGTCTATATCTGGCTGGAGGACTTTTTAAAAAGCACTTGTTTTCAAAAATAGGACAATTCAAACTACATATGACATTATAGTTTGGCAAACCACTATGTTTTCTTTTCGTCAATCTTATCTTATCATCCATGATGGATCACTTCAAACATTATATAAATAACTTTATCACAGAGGTAGGCACCACTCCTCTCCTAACTTTACCCCAGCAATTTCTACTGGTACCCATTTGTTATACTCCTGGGTGAAGAGAGGCAAATGAGGAAGTGAAGCATCTTGCACAACAGTGCATAATAATTGGATGTCATAATCAATATCAACAGTTTTTAAACTCATTAATAATTCATGAAAATGTTTCAAATGAAAACTATCTTTAGTTAATGAATTTTTTTAAATATTTGGATCAAGATTCATCCTTATTTACATAAAACTGAACCTCGACTTTATCCAAATGTAATTCAAGAGACAATTTTTATGAAATTGACGGTGTTATTAATAAATAATGTACTAATAAATAAATAATAAATACTATTAATATAATAATATATTAATAAATTAATAATATATTAATAAATAATGTACTAATAAATAAATAATAAATACTAATAATTTAATTAAAAAAATGGAAAAAATAGATAATATTTTCTATAAATACAATGGTAATAAATACAACTTAGGATCTGTAGTAATAATAATCTAAAGATCTGTCTTGTTTAAAACTAGTACTTATCTATTTATATTTAGAAATTCTAAACTGTAAAGTTTGAATTTGTTGTATCTATTACAGTTATTCAAATTGCCATAATTATTTTTAACATTTTTAACATTTTTAACAT
Organism: Metridium senile; assembly: GCA_949775045.1. Lineage (NCBI taxonomy): Eukaryota > Metazoa > Cnidaria > Anthozoa > Actiniaria > Metridiidae > Metridium > Metridium senile. The sequence goes on from OX459098.1 coordinate 6,110,510, forward strand.
TTGATATATTTATTTGAGTTTATTTTATAAGTATGAAAAGAAATGATCTTTGTTTCATTGATTTTCATACTTTAGTTGATTTTATTTGTTTTATTTGTTTTATAAGTTCAAAAGTCACATCTCACATGTGCCAAATCTAATGCAAATGAGCAAAATCTATTGTTTGAATTCCTTTGGATTCAATTCCACACATGTAAGATGTGTCATATTTCAACTAGGCCTTAGTTTTTTCCCATCTACTGTTCAAGTGGACAACTAACTAGGCAACTTCCTATGCTTGTTGGAGCAAATTTTGATCTGCAGCTGAATATTGCATACATGCAGCTGCAATGGCTTATTTTCTAGCGACCAAAATCATCAATATCTGACATATTACCTACATGACGATCAAATTTGCTGGTGATTATAGACAATCAAATTTTGTCCATACAAGCATAGAAAATGGCCCAGTGTGCAGTTCGTTTGATTGTATTAATTTTATAACACATTATTGATTTAAGTCTAGAATTGTCCACAGGGAGCCCAAGCTTTTTTGATCAGTTTTTGATCAGCTGTGAATTTTGATGTGTTTCAACAGTCTATCATTTAAGGTGTTTACTGTTTAACAATCACCATCACCAACAGGCATAATCAAGGTTTAACCAGTCTTTTACAATATACCACATGACTTTCTTGTCTTTTTCTCTTTGGCTGTCTTCACTTGAATTGTTTGTACGTTCTTCTACAGGAACAAAGAGCTCATCAATCATAATGGTCATTTCCTGATGTGATTTACAGAAAACAAAGTATGGAATGGAATGGAACTGTACCATAATTTATTGATGATGTTTATTTGCATTACTAACAATAAGTTTAGATGTGCACATTGTTTAAGGTGACTGGATACTTTTGGAAATAATTTTAACCTTTTTTTAAAGCTATGATTTTTTTTAATGTGAAATTTAATGATTCAAAATATGAAATGAAAAATGGGCTGTCAAAAAGTGTATGGATTTTACTCAGTAGTTTTTGTGCGCACACACATCATGGGCTCAAATGTAGCCAGTCATCTTAAATTATGGTTTTAAAGTGGTTTTATTGCCTTTATAGTGTCATGTATTAAACAGTTTTATTGCAGTAATTTAATTTTCACATTAATTTTTTAACAAAAATGTAAATGTTTCTTAAGATTTATATAATTATTGTGCTTGTTTACAGTATTCAGATGAATATTATTCTTACTATTAGTGTATCTGGTTATTATTATTAGTGTTATTGTTATAATGATTGTGAATTGTTGTCATATTTTTTATTAGGGT